>CADCXT010004242.1:0-437063 GCA_902806775.1 Microtus agrestis | reverse complement strand
TATCGATAAATTCAATTTCACTCTTAATATGTTAAAGCATGAACCCTTAAATTGGAGTATCCCAGTACATATGATATATGGTCTGATCTCTTTGAGTTGGAAGTCGGTCTGGTCTACTTAGTTTATACATATAGAAGGACTCTTTTTACTACAGCCTTTTGTAAAGTCTGAATCTCCTGTTCAGTGTTTTTTCTAATACCCTCACTAAGGATTTCAAGGTATAAAACTTGTCCAGTAAAGATAACATCTCATCCTTGGATATAATTTTGATTGTTTACATACTACCTTCCTGGAGAGATAACTTATCCATTAATCTATCATAAACTTTTCTGAAGATTCTGACTGTTAAATTCAACAGTACAAATTCTTTCAGATAATTTTGTCAAATTGATGCTATCACTCTCCATAGTATTGATCTTCTCACCTAGCTGTCTATTATTAGTCTGTAAAGACTGTATTATTTCTAAAATGCCTCATTTGTGGCCATATTGTCAAACCATATTTTTATGAGATAATATGAAAAACAAAACCAATTTCTAGAATCAAATAAAGGGATGTAGAAGGAAAATCACATAAGCCTTGTAGAATACCATCCATATTATAAGCAAAAATAATTATTGAACTCCTGGATAGTTATCAGTATTTTGTAGTTTTTCAGATCTTACCTGTCCTAAGACAATTACAATGAATTGGAGTAATTGTTATTGGCCAACATGTGTTACAGCTGCAGCCTTGTAGCCAAGATACACTAGCAGCAGCGAACAGCATGTGTTGCTTACTTAGCTGCTGAAAACTATGCTTTGTTTAACAAATTAAGAACAGTTATTAAGGCAATCAAATGATTCCAAGAGTTGGGGCCCAGGATAAAGAGAAAACCCAGAGTTTTCTGTTGGGTGCAAGTTGAGGACTGTGTGTACCCTGGGGATTGCAGGCAGCAGCATGTGGGACAGAGTGTAACACACCACCAAGTGGCAGCCTGTGGATTACTAGCGGTGGAAGGCTGAGCAGCAGCCTGCTGCATCTGAGGGCCAGCTAGAGCCATGTGCAGGAGACTTAATGCCCAATGTGCCACACTGCTGGCAAACCAATCTCAAAAAAGGGTGGATTGGTCCCTAGGTTCAGGCACCAGATGATGCTGAAAGTTACAAAATAATCCCACACTTGTTCAGAATTACGTATAATAAAGGGTATTTAGGAGTAGACTCACTTATCACAGCCCTAGATCAGAGTCCTCTGCAAGAACAGGGAACAGGAACTGAATCTAGCAGCCAGAAATGAGAGCCAGAAGAAACAGAATGAGAGCATGCTTTGTAGCTGCATTTATAAGAAGGAGCTCCTACAGCATCTAGTCATGAAAAAAAAAAGATACATTTAATAGATACTAAGACAAAGCTTCAGTCATATACTCTTCAAAGTCTCTCTTCTCCCTTTACCAGAGTCATGACACGGGGTGGTGTGAACATCGATAAGGAGGTGAACATATTCTCACTTTTATATTATTTTTACCTATAGTCTCCATTTGTGTGTTCTAGGGATTAGTGAAGAATGGTTAGTAATTTTGGTCTTTTCTGGAGTCCTGATTGAGGATATCCAGTTTATTTTCTTTTGGTTAAGAACCTTGAAAGATTAGTTAAAAGCCTTGAAGTCATATGGTGACTTTCTTGGATATAGTTTGATGAAGATTGTTCAATATCTTTACCTTACCTGGAATCTTCTTGTCCCAAGAGAAACAAATGCAGTGACTACAAGCACTGCTACTGGTGTTCCTTTCAAGGTGTGCATGTCTTGGAATCATAAAGTCTTTGTGGTAATTTCCTACCTTCCTTAATCTCAGGACAAAGTATACACTGATTTCTGGGTTTAGGCATACCTTTATTTCTAGGAGATGCATCACAAAGCTTTCCACTATTGTTTTCTGTGTGTTTGAAGCTTCTGTTTTAATTTATTACCATCTTTTTTTCATTTGAAATTATTATCTTTTTATTTTTGAGATTCTAATATAAGTATGTCATTTTCTGCTCCCCTGTCCTACCTACAAGCCCTAACACATATCCTTCGTTGATCTATCTATGTCCAAAATATTTGTCTTTCTACGCACAGGTAAGTATAGTGCTCATTCCTCATCAATGATATTTCTATGTACAACAGAAGGCACCACTACAGAAAGTCACAAACATTGGAAGTGCAGAGTTATTAAGCCCAGATCCAATGAATATATCTACAAAAGAACTCCTGCACCTAAGGATAGCTATGAAAAAGATGGAAGAAAGATTCTGAGAGTCAGCGTAACAGGGAGTTCATTAATTAACACATTTTACGTAAACCCAATCTTCTTAAAATAAAATTTTAAGAATGAGATTGTGCACTCATTCTCAAACACACACACAAACTCAGTGAAAGGTACATTTCCCAGTTCCTTTTAAAGGGTTGTATATTTGCCACAGTGTTAATATGAATTTTAAACTATGATAGTGGAGAGGATTGTGTTCAGTATATTTACCATAGCTTTTTACTTTATTGAATATATCCAAAATATTTTTTCTCTACTAAAAAGACAACAAACAATATAAACATGTGCTGTCTTACAACCCAGTAATTTTAACTTGCATAATTTTAAGCACCTTATAAAAGAATATCATAGACATTTTTACAATTTATTTTCATAAATGTTTTTTACAGCAGTCTAAATAAATCGGTTTAATTTTTGAAGTCAATATTACAAATCCTCAGAAGTTATTTCATTTAGAGTCCAATAGACAGTAAGTCAGAGAATGATGAATTATTACTTTTGCCTTGTGTTCTGCAATGTTTTTCATTTCCTCTAAATTATATTCTATGTAACCTAGAGGAAATAGTTATTGATTTCAGCTTTGATATCTAACATTACATTATGAAAACACTTCTTAAGTTAAAGATTAAACCTCACTTAATCATTCAGGGTTTTGTTTTTCTTACTTCTTAGGAAAAAGAAGGGAATAGTAACAAGGGTTATATTGATTAAATATGAACTAATTTTACCCCTACATCTACCATTTAAATAGGAGTCAATCATTGATTATCAACTGTGAGCACTCACATAGCTCCTAAGTTTTCTTTTCCTCTTTCCAATATTTTATTGTGGCTGGAAATCAGTTATCAGGCTACTGCTGGTTTTGCTCCCCAAAGGACACATGACCTGGAGGGTCAAGTTAAGCAGAACATGGATGTGCTCTGATTAGTATCCATGATTTCTTTTCCTCTTAGGATTAGACTTCAGAACACAGAAAATTTTCTTTTCTCAGGAAACAAATCTCTTTAATTGGTGATGATAATAGGTAATGAAATTAGAGATACATTTTATGAAATAAAGTGCAGAGTATTGTTCCATTCTCCAAGAACCCTTAAAAAATTATCACAAGTGAATTCAGAATACAGAATGTCATAAGCCACCTTTTTGGGCGACATCTGCTGCCATCCTAGTTTTGGCAGTTTTAAACATTCCAGGGTAGGGGTATTAGGATTAGAAATCTTAAGTAGGAACAACAGACATAAGAAAGAAACAGAGAGACATCAGAAAGTATTGAGAGGGCAACTCAGCAAATACTGAACACTGAATTTTTAGTTCTGAGTTTGCCCACTTTTACTTACCACTTTCTCTTCTATCAGGTTCAGTGTGGTGAGATTTATACTGAGGTCTTTAATCCATTTCAATACCAAGCTGTTTTCATTATTGTAGCTCTGTAATAGAGCTTGATGTCAGGGATAGTAGTACCAATGGAAGTTCCTTTATTGTACAGAATTGTTTTGGTTATTGTAGGTTTTTTGTTTTTTCCATATGAAGTTGATTACTTTTCTTTCAAGGTCTGTGAAGAATTGTGTTGGGATTTTTTTCTTTTTTCTTTTTTATTAATTTTTTAAATTAAATTTTGATGGGCATTGCAATGAATCTATAGATTGCTTTTGGTAGGATTGTCATTGTTACTGTGTTGATCTTTTCTATCCAAAAGCATGGGAAATATTTCCATTTTCTGGTATCTTCTTCAATTTCTATCTTCAGATTCTTAAAGTTCTTGTCAAATAAGTTAGTGTCCTTGATTAGTGTTACCCCAAGATATTTTATATTATTTGTGGCTATTGTTAAAGGTGATATTTCTCTTAATTCCCTCTCAGCTCCTTCATGTATGAGAATATTACTGATAATTTTGAGTTGATCTTGTATCCTGCCACATCACTGAAGGTATTTATCAGTTCTCTGGTAGGGTTTTTGGGGTCACTTATGTACACTATTGTGGGTCACTAATGTACACTATTATATCATCTTCAAATAACGAAAGTTTGACTTCTTCTTTTCTAATTTGAATCCCGTTGCTCTCCTTAATTTGTCTTATTGCTATTGCTAAAACTTCAAGAACTGTGTTGAAGAGATATGGAGAGAGTGGACAGCCTTGTCTTGTTCTTGATTTTAGTGGAATCATTTTGAGTTTCTCTCCATTTAATTTGATGTTATCTGTCAGCTTGCTATATGTTGATTTTATTATATTCAGATATGATCCTTGTATCCCTAATCTCTTCAAGACCTTTATCATAAGGGGTGTTGAATTTTGTCAAATGCTTTTTCAGCATCTAATGAAATGATCATATGTATTTTTTTCAGTTTATTTTCTGATGGATTACATTGATAGATTTTCATATGTTGAACCAGCACTGCATCTGTGGGGTGAAGCCTACTTGATCAAGATGGATGATCTTTTTGAAGTGTTCTTGGATTCAGTTTGCCAGTATTTTATTGGGAATTTTTGCATTTATTTTCATGAGTGAGATTGGTCTGTAATTCTCTTTCTTGGTTGAGTCTTTGTGTGGTTTTGGTACAAGGGTAACTGTAGCCTCATAAAAAGAGTGTGGCAATGACCATTCTGTTTCTATTATGTGGAATAATTGGAGGAGTATAGGTATTAGCTCTTCCTGAAAGTTGTGGTAGATTTCTGTACTAAAACCATCTTGCCCTGGGCTTTTTGTGATTGGGAGGTTTCTGATGACAGCTTCTATTTCCTTGCTGCTTATAGGTTTATTTAAATTGCTCACCTGGTCTTGATTTAATTATGGTATATGGTATATATCTAAAAAAAGGCCATTTCTTTTACATTTTCCAATTTTGTTGATTACAGGTTTTTGTTATAAGACCTAATGATTCTCTGAAAATTCTCAGTGTCTGTTGTTATGTCCTCCTTTTCATATGTGATTTTGTTAATTTGGATTTTCTCTCTCTGTCTTTTGATTAGTTTGGATAAGGGTTTGTCAATCTTGTTGATTTTCTCAAAGAACCAGCTCTTTGTTTTTGTTTGATTCTTTGTATTGTTTTCTGTGTTTCTATTTTGTTGATGTCAGATCTAAATTTACATATTTTCTGTCTTCTTATCCTTCTTGGTAAGTATATATATATATATATATATATATATATATATATATATATATATTCCATAAAATCTTTCAGATGTTCTGTTAAGTCACTAATGTGAGCTTTCTTAATTTTCTTTATTTCTTTATTTGGGCACTTAGTGGTATGAGCTTTCCTCTTAGCACTGCTAACATAGTGTCCCATAGGTTTGGATATGTTGTACCTTCATTTTTGTTGAATTCAAGGAAGACTTTAATTTCTCTCTTTATTTCTCCCTTGACCAGTAGTTGACTGTTCAGTTTCCATAAGTTAGTAGGTCTTTTGGGAGTAGTATTGTTGTTGTATTCTAATTTTACTCCATGGTGATCTGGTAAGACACAGGAGTTACTCCAATTTTTGTTTTTGTTTTTGTATCTGTGGATGTTTGCTTTGTTACTGAGTATGTGGTCAGTTTTAGAGAAGGTTCCATGAGGTGCTAGGAAGAAGGTATATTCTTTTGTGTTTGGGTGGAATGTTTTATAGGTGTCTGTTAAGTCCATTTGATTCATTACATCTGATTACATCTGTTAGTTCTCTTATTTCTCTGTTTAGTTTCTGTCTGGTTGACCTGTCCATTGGTGAGATAGGAATGTTGAAATCTCCTACTAGTGTGTGTAGTTTGATATGCGATTTAAGTTTCAGTAATGTTTATTTTACACATGTTGGTGCTCTTGAATTAGCAGCATTGATATACAGGACTGAGACTTCATATTGATGAAATGTTCCCATTATGAGTATAAAGTATCCTTCTCCATCTCTTCTTTTTAAATTAGTTTGAAATTAACTTTTTGGTATTAGGATATTTAAACCTGCTTGTTTCTTAGGTCCATTTGATTGGAAACCTTTTTCCCAATGCTTTACACTGAGGTAGTGTTTGTTTTTGAGGTTCAGGTGTGTTTCTTGTAAACAGAATAATGCTTAATCCTGTTTTCATATCCATTCTCTCAGCCTGTGTCTTTTCATAGGTAAATTGAGTCCAGTGATATTAAGCGATATTAATGACCAATGGTGGTTAACTCCGGTTATTTTTCGGTAGTAGTATTTGTATATTTTCCTTCATTGGATTATGCTGGTGGGGCGTAATCAGATGTCTGTGATATCACAGGTATTGTTAGCTTCTTTGGGTTGAGGTTTTCCTTCTAGTACTTTCTGTAAGGCTGTGTTTGTAGATACATATTGTTTAAATCTGTTTTTGCATTAAATATCTTGTCTTCACCATCGATGGTGAATGAAAGCTTTGCTGGGTATAGTAGTCTGGGCTGGCATCCATGGTCTCTTAGTGTCTGCAGCACATCTCTCCAGAACCTTCTGGCTTTCTTGGTTTCCAGTGAAAAGTTAAGTGTAATTCTGTTAGCTTTAAATTTATATGTTACTTGAACTTTTTCCTTTGCAGCTCTTAATATTCTTTGTTTATTCTGCATGTGTTGTGTTTGGATTATTATATGGCAAGGGAATTTTATTTGGATCCAGTCTATTTGGTGTTCTGTAAGCTTCTTGTACCTTCATAGGGATATTCTTCTTTAGGTTGGGAAAGTTTTCTTCTATAATTGTGTTGAATATATTTTTTGTGCTTTTGAGCTAGCATTCTACTCTTTCTTCTACACTATTATTCTTGGGTTTGATCTTTTTATGCTGTCCCAGACTTCCTGAATATTTTGTGTTAAGAATTTATTGGATTTAATGTTTTCTGTGACCAATGAGTCTATTTCCTCTATAGTATCTTCAGTTACTACAGATAGATTGTTTCTTCTATCACTTGTATTCTGTTGGTTATACTCGTCTCCTTAGTTCCTGTTCATTTTCCCAGATTTTCCATATCCAGAATGCCCATGGTTTGTATTTTCTTTATTATCCCTATTTCAGTCGTCTAGTCTTGAACTGTTTCCTTTACCTGTTTGATTGCTTTTTCTTAGTTTTCTTGGGTTTTTTTGAGGGATTTATTAATTTCTTCCAACTATTGTTTGTCTTCTCTGATTGCTTTTTCTTAGTTTTCTTGGTTTTTTTTTTTTGAGGGATTTGTTAATTTCTTCCAACTATTGTTTGTCTTCTCTTCTATTACTTTAAGGGAATTTTTCACTTCCTCTTTAAAGGTCTCCATCATTTTTATAAAGTTACATTTAAAGTCATTTTCTTCTACTTCTTCTGGATTAAGATGATCAAGTCTTCTTGTTGTGTGTCTGATGGCTTCTGGTGTTACCATGTTGCTTTTTATAATACTAGAGGAATTCTTTCACTGGCACCTACCTGTATCTTCCTTTAAATGAGGCCAGCAGTGTCTTGGCATTTTGGTCCAATCCTTGTTGTGGCTGAGTATTTGGGAATTTTTCTTGATCTGCCCTCTTAGGTCCCCTCAGTAGTTGAGAAAACAGTGTTTCTGGGTTCCACAGAACTTGCAGGCAAATAGGTGAGTTTGGGTGGTGGGTTGGGTTGGGGGATAGCCTAGTCACAGGAAAGCTCCCTGCTGGTTGGCTAGAAAAGTCAGCCAAGGGAGTTGGGGAAGGACACTGGGTTTTGTCCCACTAGAGAAGTCCTAGAAAGTGGGGCATTCAGCTGTCCAGCCCTGTGGCTGTTGACTCACCTTCCAGGTCCCCTCAGTGGCCAAGTAATTTTTTTAAAGTGTCATGAATTCACTTACTGTATTTCTGATACCTTTAGCAACATATCGTATTTAGAAACATAAAGATTTTATAAAAACCTTAACAGCATACTATGAAAATACTTAGTATAAATAATCACTTACCTGAAGTAAATTACTTATTTGCTGCTTAGGAAGAAAAGAGCCATTGGGCGAAACCTCGCCGACAGAAAGATTGATGAATATTCCTAAAGGAGAAATGATCCTTCATGGCTCCTGTTTTATGAAAGAGTCTCCGAGACATTCTGCCAGACACAGAAGAAAGTGACTGAACTGTCTTTGAAATTTTTGGACTCAAGGGAAAGTCTCGGAACTAGGCCTGTATGCGAAGAGAATGCCCCAATGGTACAGAAGAACTTGGTGATGTCCAGGCAGCAAGTTGTCTTGTCATTTCTAGAATTTGGAAGTTGCACAATGCACTCCTGTTTACATAGGTAATATTATATCCTTCCAAAATCTTTGATGGAGTTGAAGAATAGATAGATAGTTATAGTTATAGCTTTCCTTAGTTACAATAAAAGATAAAGTAAATATAAAAAAACATTAATAATAATTATATTTTATGATAAAGATACAGTTGATATTCACCTATTCATTCTTCCAAAATAAGTGTGTGCAAGTTTGTTCTGAAATCTACAACCAAGATTATATAGTGAGTTCAACTGACATTCTCTGTGATCTTCTTATCTGGAATAATTTCTCTTCCTGCTGCTTTTTATCATTTATATGTTATAGGATCTCTGATATAATTTTCCACATTCTCTAAAATGCAGTAGTATTTAACAGAGTCCTCCAGCTCTGAAGCAGCTTATAAACTGAGAGATATTTAAAGAGATATGTTTGGATTAGGCAGATATGTTCAAAACTTTTTATTATTGTGAATGTTTTCATTTGTACACTCCTAGTCAATTTAATAATTAATCAAACTGCATTGTCTTTATGGCTTCATTTTAAACTGCTAATGGACTTGTATTTAATGATTTAAAAATATTTTCTTTCATTCTTTGTTATAGTATGTATCATTGACATCATTTGAGATATAATATTCATTACGTATAGATTTTCTATTTCATTTCTTCTGTAAGGACATTTTCTCTGATCAGATTTTTGGTTATTCTAAAAATAATTCTTATAAAATAGACAAGACAGGTGCTAGCTTCTGTTTCTGCATTTCTCTTGGATGATGTCATGTTTAGGCTACTTTATACAGTGTTTAAAAGAAAAAGGGGACTCATCACTATGTAATTATTCAACTCAACAAAAAACGAGATTAAGAAATTAGGTAACATGGCATGGCACATGTGTATAATACCAGCACTTGAAAACTGGGTGGAAGGATCAAGAGATTGAGTGCATTCTCAACTACTTTGCAAGAATGAGGTTAGATTAGATGATATGAGTCCCTGTCTTAAGAACCAGGCAAACAAACTAAAAATATGGAATGCAATCACATGAAAAAATCTGATCTAATTTGACCACTAAGGAAATCTCATATCCCAAATGCAGAACTCTATTAAGAAAAAAAAATGTTTGAAGAAGGAGAATAAGAAAAAAAATAAATACTAACAATCAAAATGATAGTTACAAGAAAACTAAACAAGATAAAAAACAATGATGACAGCTTATGTTATGGAGAATGTGGAGTATGGAGAGCACTTCTCTACTAATGGTAGGAGTGCAAAATTTCAGAAACTTTGAAATACAGTGTGGCATTTTCTCAGAAAATTGGATATCAGTCTACCTCAGACCCATCTTTAACACTCTTAGGCATATACATAAAGTTGATCAATCATACCACAAGGACACTTACTCAGCTATGTTCTTAGCAGTATTATCCAAAATTACCAGTACCTGGAAGGAACCGAGATGCCTCTCAACTGAAAAAATGAATAAAGAAAATGTGCATCTATGCAATGCAGTATTACTCGTTAGACAAAACTGATGACATCATGAAATTTGCAGGCAAATGAATGGAACTTGAATAAACATGGTATGTACTCAGTCATAAGATGATATTAGATGTAAAGCAAAGGATAACCAGGAAATAATCCACATCTGCAGAAAAACTAGGGAAAAAGGACTCAAAGTGGGATGCATCAAACACCTTGGGAATAGGAAATAGAACTGATCTCCCGGGTAAGCTGTAAGTTTGGGGGAGGGATGAGACAGGGAGGAGATGGGAGATGAGAACAGGAGGGGAATATGATGGGCAAGTTGATGGAGGTATAGAGTGGGAGAACAATGAAAGATATATCCTAATAGAGGTAGAGTGAGTCAATATGGGGTTGTCCTGGTGATAATGAAATTCCCAAGAATTCATAAGGATGACCCCAGCTAAGACTCCTAGTAATAGTGGACAGGGGGCCTAAATGGGCCCTTTCCTCTAATCAGGCTGGTAACTACCATAATTGTCATCATAGAACTTTCATCCAGTAATTAATGGAAGCAAATGTCAAGATCCACAGCCAAGCACCAGGGTCAGCTGAGGGAGTTCAGTTGAAGAGAGGGAGGAGAGACTATATGAGCAAAGGGGTCAAGATCATGACTAGGGAACCCACAGAAATAGCTTATTTAAGATAGTGGGGGTTCATGAACTATATACCAACAACTGAGGAACCTGCATTGTACTGAACTAGGCCCTCTGCATGTGAGTGACAGTTGTGTGGCTTGTTCTGTTTGTGAGGCCCCTAGTAATGGCACTAGGATTTGCTTCTGGTATATGAGCTGGCTTTTTGGAGACCATTTTCTGTGGTGGGATACCTTGCTCATTCTTGTAGGAGGGAGAGACTTGTTCCTTTATCAACATGATTGCTAGACTCGGTTGGCTCCCCATGGCCTTATCCTTTCTGAGGAGTGGATGGGGAGTGGGGCTTGGGAAGCCAGTTGAAAAGAAACTATGGCTGGTATGTAAAATGAATAAAAAATTTAAAATTAAAAAATAAGTACAGTAGTCTATTCAAAGCCTGGAATTCTAAAGAACTTTTATATATTCCAAAGTTGGGGTCAATCTGTGAGCACATAATGGCAAGGTAAGAGATAAGGCAAATAGATTTCAAACTATTTTGGAAATGAATTTAAAAATATTGTCCAATAGATCAATATTCTTTAACTGTGTGTTATAGGTCAGTGTTTCAAGTTCTTGACATATCAGCATATGAGAGTATTTAAAATATGCTCAGAAACATGACAATAAAATGTTATCAAGAAAAATAATTACCACTTTACCTTGTATAATCCTCACAGTTTGAAATCATTGTAAGAAGGACTGATTTATTTTAAAGAACTTAACCAGTTAATATAAGGCTTCTTCAAACAGACAGAAAATGGGAACAAATGTTTATCTAGTCAAGTGTGGTGTGGGAGTGCATGTCTGTACACTCAACAGTCCACATGCCAGCGAGGGGGATTGGAATTCAAGGCTAGCCAAGTATAAAAAACACAGCTCTGTCCTAAAAGACAGAAACATAAGTAAAAACAATAGGTAAAAAAATATGTATTATGAGTTGTTGAATCAACAATACTATAAAAATAATAATATAAGTTTAGATTATGCCATTAAAAGAATTTAATTTTTGGGAAATACAATTAGAGACAAGCTGCCCCATTTTTGAAAAACACATGATTTGAAATTTCATATTTTGGCAAAATTACTTTTTAGTTCCTCATTTCTGAATTGAAGAAAGTAGTATTTTTATTTATTTATTTATTTTATTTATTTTTAATTAATTTATTTATTAAAGATTTTTGTCTCTTGCCCACCGCTGTCTCCCATTTCCCTCCCCCCCCCGATCCAGTCCCCCTCCCTTGTCAGCCCACAGAGCAATCAGGGTTCCCTGCCCTGTGGGAAGTCCAAGGACCACCCACCTCCATCCAGGTCTAGTAAGGTGAGCATCCAAACTGCCTAGGCTCCCACAAAGCCAATACATGCAGTAGGATCAAAAACCCATTGCCATTGTTCTTGAGTACTCAGTAGTCCTCCTTGTCCGCTATGTTACAGCAAGACCAGTTTTATCCCGGGCTTTTTTTCAGACCCAGGCCAGCTGGCCTTGGTGAGTTCCCGATAGAACATCCCCATTGTCTCAGTGTGTGGGTGCACCCCTCGCAGTCCTGAGTTCCTTGCTCGTGTTCTCTCTCCTTCTGCTCCTGATTTGGACCTTAAAATTTCAGTCTGGTGCTCCAATGTGGGTCTCTGTCTCCTTTCATCGCCTGATGAAGGTTAATATTCAGGAGGATGCCTATATGTTTTTCTTTGAGTTCTCCTTCTTATTTAGCTTCTCTAAGATCACGAATTATAGGCTCAATGCCCTTTATTTATGGCTAGAAACCAAATACGAGTGAGTACATCCCATGTTCCTCTTTTTGGGCCTGGCCTACCTCACTCAGGATAGTGTTTTCTATTTCCATCCATTTGCCTGCAAACTTCAAGAAGTCCTTGTTTTTTTACTGCTGAGTAGTACTCTAATATGTATATATCCCATATTGTCTTCATCCATTCTTCAATTGAAGGGCATCTAGGTAGTTTCCAGGTTCTGGCTATTACAAACAATGCTGCCATGAACATAGTAGAGCATATACTTTTGTTGTATGATAAGGCCTCTCTTGGGTATATTCCCAAGAGTGGTATTGCTGGGTCCAGGGGTAGGTTGATCTTGAATTTCCTGAGAAACCTCCACACTGCTTTCCAAAGTGGTTGCACAAGTTTGCATTCCCACCAGCAATGGATGAGTGTACCCCTTTCTCCACAACCTCTCCAGTAAAGGCTATCATTGGTGTTTTTTATTTTCGCCATTCTGACAGGTGTAAGATGGTATCTTAAAGTTGTCTTGATTTGCATTTCCCTGATCACTAAGGAGGTTGAGCATGACCTTAGGTTTCTTTTGTCTTTTTGAACTTCTTTTGTTGAGAGATCTCTGTTCAGCTCAGTGCCCCATTTTATAATTGGGTTGATTAGCCTTTTACAGTCTAGTTTCTTGAGTTCTTTATATATTTTGGAGATCAGACCTTTGTCAATTGCGGGGTTGGTGAAGATCTCCCAGTCAGTGGGTTGCCTTTCTGTCTTAGCAACAGTGTCCTTTGCTTTACAGAAGCTTCTCAGTGTCAGGAGGTCCCATTTATTCAATGAGGCCCTTACTGTCTGTGCTGCTGGGGTTATACGTAGGAAGTGGTCTCCTGTGCCCACGTGATGTAGAGTACTTCCCACTTTCTCTTCTATCAGGTTCAGTGTATTTGGACTGATATTGAGGTCTTTAATCCACTTGGACTTCTGTTTTGTGCATGGTGATAGATATGGGTCTATTTTCATTCTTCTACAGATTGACATCCAGTTTTGCCAGCACAATTTGTTGAAGATGCTCTCTTTTTTCCATTGTATACTTTTAGCTCCTTTATCAAAAATCAGGTGTTCGTATCTTTGTGGGTTAAAGTCAGGGTCTTCTATTTGATTCCATTGATCAACTTCTCTGTTTTTATGCCAATACCAAGCTGTTTTCAATACTGTAGCTCTGTAATAGAGTTGGAAGTCAGGGATGGTAATGCCTCCAGATGTTCCTATATTGTATAAGATTGTTTTGGCTATCCTGGGTTTTTTGTTTTTCCATATAAAGTTGATTATTGTCTTCTCCAGATCTGTGAAGAATTATGATAAAATGTCTTGGAAAGACTAGGGATACAAGGGTCATACCTAAATATAATAAAAGCTATTTACAGCAAGCAGACAGCTAACATTAAATTAAATGGAGAAAAACTCAAAGCCATCCCACTAAAATCAGGAACAAGACAAGGATGTCCACTCTCTGTATATCTATTCAATATAGTGCTTGAAGTTCTAGCAATAGCAATAAGACAACATAAGGGGATCAAGGGGATTCGTATTAAAAAGGAAGAAGTTAATCTTTCGTTATTTGCAGATGATATGATAGTATACATAAGCGACCCCAAAAACTCTACCAAAGAACTCCTACAGCTGATAAACACCTTTAGTAGCGTGGCAGGATACAAGATCAACTCCAAAAAATTAGTTGCCTTCCTATACACTAAGGATAAGGAAACTGAGAGGGAAATCAGAGAAGCATCACCTTTCACGATAGCCACAAATAGCATAAAATATCTTTGAGTAACCCTGACCAAGGAAGTGAAAGGATCTATTTGACAAGAATTTTAAGTCTTTGAAGAATGAAATTGAAGAGGACACCAGAAAATGGAAGGATCTCCCTTGTTCTTGGATTGGGAGGATCAACATAGTAAAAATGGCAATTCAACCAAAAGCAATCTATAGATTCAATGCAATTCCCCATCAAAATCCCATCAAAATTCTTCACAGATCTGGTGAAGAAAGTAGTATTAATTTCCTCATGGGAATTTGGAGTTTAAATGAATTCATGAATATAAAATGTATAGCACATCATTTTTTTCTTCGAAAAGAAGTCAATACTTTGATAAGAAGCTACTACTGTTAAAATTGTTTTTATTCTATTTGGAGTCTTTATCATTTATCTATTAACTTATTATTCTAGTTATGGTCTCACTATTACATTCTACTTGTTAATAATAATTCAGTTATCTTAGATCATATATATAAAAGTATGCTTTATTGTTCTTATTTAGTGAAAATTTACTCAGAATTATTTTTTCTCATGATAGTCTATTTTTATTTACTTGGTTCTTGATTTTGAAGTGTCCTATCTCACAGTCTTGTTATTCATTAGAACATATCATTTGTCATTTATGT
Organism: Microtus agrestis; assembly: GCA_902806775.1. NCBI lineage: Eukaryota > Metazoa > Chordata > Mammalia > Rodentia > Cricetidae > Microtus > Microtus agrestis. The sequence continues at coordinate 422,288 of CADCXT010004242.1, read as the reverse complement.
TCTAATGAAAGTATTCTGTATTCTATGAGTTTGAGAATTTTCTCATCTATGTTCTTTATGATGTTCCAGACATCTGCCCTAAATTCATCTATACAACATTACTGAAATGTCTTAAATACTTAAGGCAGCATACCTTGCCCTTCACAATAGGACACTGTACTTTACTAATTTTCTTTGTTCTGTGCTATCAGCTTTGGCTGCCTCTGCACATAATTGTCCACTACCTTTCGTCCAGTGTTTGCTTTCTCTACTAGCTATATTTTTCTCTGTTTCTTTGATGGTGCCTTCTCTGCTACTTTACACGAATTTAGAACTTTTCTTGTAATCCAGTGCTGACTCTCATGTCTCTTACCCTTCAACCAGCATTTAATTATTTTTTTCTTGGTTATGTCAGGTTATCTTCATTACATGCTATTTTGGAGGTTTATTTGTCATAGATACCTTATTTTTTTCTCTCTCTAATATATATAATGAATTGTATACCATTATTTTCTTTCTATTATGTAGTACAATGTTTTATGCACACATATAACATGGCAAGTATATAGTAAGTAGAAACAGCAAAAGAAAGGAAAGAAGGAAGGAAGGAAGGAAGGAAGGAAGGAAGGAAGGAAGGAAGGAAGAAAATGAGGAAAAAAGAAGTAGTAGGAGTAGTGTGAGGAAGGATGCTAAAAAGAAATTCCACACTAGCTAAGAACAGAGTATAATAAAGTTTATTTATTTAGGGATAGACTAACAGATAACAGTTCTCTGCCAAAATGAGGAACAGCAACTGAATCCTTCAGCCAGAAAAGAGGCTGGATGTTTACTTTACATCAGCATATAGAGTATAAGAGGCTACACCCAATTGGGCAGGTAGCTTAAAGGCTACTTGAGGTAGGATTTCCTACAGCACCTTCAGTTTTTGTTTAAATAGTTTGATTTGATCTTTGTACAACTGCCTGACATGTAGGATTGTGTGGTATACCTGTATATACTTTATAACAAGCAAAGAACTGTTTCTTTTTCTTAGAGACATATGCTGGACCACTATCTGTCTTTATTTGTGCAGGCTATATGCATGATGGTTGTAAGTTCTAATAAATATTTAATTACTGAATTAGCCTTTTCTGAGATTAAAGCAGTTTTACACTGAAAACCTATCAGTGGTGTTGTGTACATGTTTTAAATTTCCAAATTCTGTAAAGCCAAACACATCCATCTGCCAGATTTCATTCCTTTGAATACCCTTTGGGCATACTGGTGGTAGAAATTCCTACAGTAGCAGCAGCAGCAGCAGCAGCAGCAAAAGCAGAAGCATCAGCAGCAAAAGGAGAAGAAGAAGAAGAAGAAGAAGAAGAAGAAGAAGAAGAAGAAGAAGAAGAAGAAGAAGAAGAAGAAGAAGAGGAGGAGGAGGAAGAAGAAGAGGAGGAGGAGGAGGAGGAGGAGGAGGAGGAGGAGGAGGAGGAGGAGGAGGAGGAGGAGGAGGAGGAGGAGGAGGAGGAGGAGGAGGAAGAAGTTGTTATATGTAATCCTCTTTAACATTGAATGCATGCTATGAAAGTCATTTTAATTCAGAACAGTCTATCAAATAGTGCTTATTAAGCAAAGTCTAGAGAGACAAATTGACATTCTAAAGACAAGATATTTTCTTTCACATGCTTTTCTCATTCTAATCACATTCTGAATATGGTTTGATATTTTGTATGTTTAAGGGACAAAATTTTTATTTCTATTTCTGGTGATATCATTATAATTCCTTTATAAGTCCCTAGTTGGAACAAGTGTTTAGATTTTTGAATAATAGGCTACCATATTTAGTATACCCAAAAACAGATAGAGAAATTACTACCAATGGCCATCTTTTCCCCTTTTAGCACACATATATTACAAAAATAGAAGAAAGAAAATCCACTGATTCTACTTTCATTGTCCCTTGCTTGAGACTTACAATTGAACATGGAGCCCCCCATGGAGCTTGTGCAGAGAATATAAATTTCACTAAGCATGGGACCATGGGAGCTATTAGTATGCCACTAAGCCCAGCCTATAACATTCAGGAAAAGACTGGCTATGTAATTTCTTTCTGAATGTGATTTTTCTTGATTCTTTTCTATTTGGATGTGTGAAAGTGTGAGGCAACTGAAGCAGTTGGAGAGGGAGAATATGTCTAGGATGATAACACATTTAAAAATACCATCCTGAAATGCTCTGAGATCTCTAGCTATGGATGTTAAATATAGTTCCATCTCCAGGAGAGGAGTGTGCCAGTGGGGTTTAGAGAAAACTTCCCCAGCACTAAGTAGAGATGATACATTGGAGGGGAGGCAGCCTGGGATGTGCCATTTCAGCACATTCTTAAAGCCATTAATGTCAGTCCATTTCATATCATAGCTTGCTCAAAGAAATGAGAAGCAAGACATTGGTTTTAAATTTTTACCATGAGGTCATAATTAATTATGTCTAATGTGCTTTATTCATCGAAAGACTTCCTAGGTAATGATTCTTACTGTTAATTAAAAATACAACAATAACAACAACAAAAATAAAAGGACCTGGTATCACTTCATGCTGCACATATGTTGGTTAGAATGTTGTCTGTATGTGTTTTTTCTTTAATTTTTCTTCATTGGGCTCATGCTTGTGTGTATGAAAAAAAATTAAATATATGGCATTAAACATATTATGAGCATTCTAAACAATGAAACACTAACAGGGTCACAAGAAGGAGAGTTCTTTTATTCTACTCCATTTATGTTTCTTTTTCTGTTGAGTTAGATTCAAACAAAATTCAAATAACCAACTCCCCTTCATCTGAATTAAAATCAGGCATTTGAACTTGTTGGTGAAGCTGCAAGGGAAGCACCAGTTTAGTTCTTGCTCACTGTATATTTATTGTGCTGAGTTTTATTGCATTTTATGGACTTCATATTGCTAACTTGATTCTCCACCCAGGGCTTTTTAAAATATTCAGAGCTGAGCTAACTATACAAACTTGCCATCTGTATCTCTTAGGAAGCAAGAATTTTAAATTTAGTTGACTCATATTGCCATTCTTATTTTCATCCTAACATCTCCTGCAGTTTTCCTGCTACAGATTCCTAAATAAAGAGGACTTTGGTAGGTAGACTAAGCTGACTTGTTAACATCAATGAGAAACGGAAATTTTGAACTCTAACTTCACTTAGTGGTAGGAATTTTGCATTACACACTCATCTTCTTTTCCTTTTCTTCATTCTACTTCCCAGGAACATGTCAGACTGCTACTCACAATATTGTCACTCCACCTACAAGGGGCAGTCATTATGCTGGGACTAATAATAGATATGGTGTGTGATTTTATCAGCTGTGTTATTTCATCTGTGTATGGAATACTAATTCATTCAGCAGCTTCATGCCAGAACTTTAGTAGTCAGCTATCCCTCTGAAAATGGTTTATTTTGGGGGTGGAGCCTCTAACTTTTCCTCTAAGCATAAAGTAATTAATAATGTCTATTCCTTACAATTTTTATTCCTAAGGTTTTGAAAATAATGTCATTTTCATTCGTTTCATTATTCTCATCTTTTTGATTTTATATGTTTAGATACTTTTATCCTGTTAAAAAATATTTAACAAAGCAATATGAACTAAAAACAAAAAAAGCTATGGAAAATTTCTTCCTTAATTTTAGACAAATTTCTTCTTATACTTGCTTTTAAATTCAAATGTTTGGGGTTAGTGAGATGGATCAGCCGATCAAAGCTCTTACCCTGAAAGATTGATGACCTGAGTAAATCTTTACACTAGACATTATAACAAATACTTTAACTCAAGTGATAAGGAAGAGAGGGGGAAAAAGGACAGTAAAGTAAAGGGGAAGAGAGAGTGTGAGTTTGAGCTAGAACATTTTGAAGTTGCCCAGAGTCTTAGAGCTGTGTCCACAGGGTCTCACATATCGCTGGGATAAGCTTCACTCTCCATGGTTTTTTTATTATTCCAAAGCCTCATAATATGCCAGAATCCCCTGTTTACTTTACCTTACTTCTTGAGAAATTAATTGCTCCAAAGAAAGGAAGAAAAAAATACTGATAATAAAATTTCTATTCCATTAACTTTGATCAATTCTGATGTTTGGGTAATTGGTCCATCTTCATTCTAGATGTTCTGGTTGCTTGCTTTTGATCTTGGCAGTGTTAAATTGCCTTGAAAATGATAATAATCTATATAGCCTTTAGTGTAATATTTGTTAGCACTAAGTAGACAGAATATCTCTTCCCTGGATTCTCAGTGATGAAGAACCAGGGATCAAATTGAGATAATAAAGAAATGAGAATCATTTTCTTTCATATACTTTCTGTGAATCTTTTTATTTTCTTTCTTTTTCTTTGTTTTTTTTCTTGGCTATTGACCCATTTGGAATGAATGGATACTAAAATATCATTTCAAAAAGATATTCCTAGAGTTATCAACTGAGAATTATATCATGCTTTAAATTCAGTTGCACAAAAATATAAGCAAATTCTTGAAAAAGAAAACTGACCTTAAAATTAAGAGGGAAATTTCTTTTGTTGCCCACCAACCAAATGTATGACCATGGACAGGGTGCTTATTCTTTCCTTCCAACTTCTCACATGTAAGCTGGTATTGACTTTCCAATGGATGAATCAAGAAAAAAACAAAAATATCTGAACTTTTAATAAAGTTTTTTAAATATCTTCAGCTACTGATAAAGATTTTAAGTTTTCAGAGAGACAACTCTGGCCATTAGTTTATATTAAAGATTATTATTTCATTTAGGAAAAAAATTCCTCAGTTGTATTCAGTTCTTTGTTCTTAGGACCTACAACTGAGCAGGTACTCACCAAAAAAATTTTACAGGGACGCATTTACATTTTTTACAACATAAAGTTTTCTTTAAGAGTGTTAGTATTTCTCACTATCAATATTGTTCTTGTTTGTCGCCCATAACTAGATGGAAAGACATGAATGAGCAATCTTTGCCTACATCTCATTGCAGAAAGTATTCATTAACATAGGGACTCATAACCATTTTAAGTGCTGAGAATAATAAACTACAAGAATTCAGTCACAGGTAGAATACCCATACTAAGTCTTCTGCTAAGAATTAGGGGACATCTTGGAAGAGAAAGAAGAAAAAGTATATAAGAGCTGAAGAACAGGTGGGCTGGCATTAATTCTGTCTTCTGGATATGACATGATCAGTGTTCTTGTGAAAGCAATGAACTTTGATTACTTCCACATCCTGTAATCTAGAGGTTCCCACATCCCTATCTTTAACAGAGGAGCTACTTGTATTTGAGGATGCTATGTATGTATGGTAGAATTACTTTTCTGTGAGGAGTAACTACTGGTATATGAAGAAAAGCCCAGTGAAGAATCACCACAATTATTAGTTCATATATAATTAGCACTGATCAGACTCAGTAAGTTAAAAAAATAAAGGAATACTTGAAGCCAGAAAAGAGATATACTGGAAAAGAAAACAAAAGGATATATATCATTAAGAAACATTGTGTGTATCTATAAAATTTTCAAGCAAATTTTTTTTATTTCTGTTATTTGAAAGGATTTCAGTGTTATCACCTAAAAGATCATTTCATCTCCTAATACTCTAAACTCAGGTCTTTTTAGTATTCACTGTGCCTCATTGATTGTAGAATATAAACTACAAATATAATAATTACAATAATGCAAAACAATCTACTAGTAATGTAGTAAAGCAAAGCATTACTTTCTATGAATATATACATCTGAAATAGTTAATGATGCATATTTTGAAACTCTGTAAGATATAACTGTGACTATAATTTATTGAAATTAAAACTTTCTACATTCTTTATTATCTTAGTAATATCAATACTATTTATGATATTTAAAAGTAGTTCTATTTATGAATATTAAAATTGATTATATTTAAGTATTAAAATTTGTTTATGTATTTGTTCATTGGTTCATTTTTACTTTCTTTACTAGAGTGCTAGTTAAAGTATTCTTTGCAAAGACAGACTGTAGAAAGCCAAGAATCAATTCTTAATTATACAATACAGTACTCACTAACTCTATCTTTCTCATTTTTAAAATAACAATATCAATCTAATAAAATTGTCAGCATAAACTGAGTTATTACATAAAATTATTTTAAAATTGTACACAAATAATATACAATGTTTGTTGTGATTATAAGTATGATTTTATAAATAAGGTAATTAATTTTCAAAAGAGAAATTTATCTTTTTCAATCTCTAGGCCTCAAAACTTGAATATCTGCAATACCCTCTTCACTTCCACTACATTCCATAAAGAGCTATGCTTGGTTTCCTTCCTTCATCTCCATTGGGAAGAGAGGAGGTCTAGAACCCAGTCAAGTCAACCTCATTTAGCTGATGGCAAAGGACCTTTGACCTAGATTCTAGTAAGCAGTTACAGGTTTGCTTAGTGGCATACCTAGAGATTTCACTAAGTAATTTAGTAGCTATCAAGTCTTGTTATAGATACCATTCTATACCATGAAATACCAGAGATTTTTTTCACTCGATGAAATTTTAAGTATATAAATATGTAATTACTTCAATGTGAAGTTAACTAATTCATTACATTATAAATCACACTCTTCAAAACTTTCATTTGTTTGGTGTCATAAAAGTTTTTGAGTTCATAATATAATTATATCATTTCTCCCGTTTTCCCCTTCCAAACCCTCCAGTATTAGCCTCCTTGTTCATTTTCAAATTCATGGTCTCTTGTAGCATGATTAATAAAAGCCCAAAGACAGATATTAAGATTCAACCTTAAGGTCAGAAAAGAAAAAAGAAAAACAGCCAGACAATGCATCTTCACCGTGCCTCAGTTCAAAATGATGATTTAGCCTCCCAAAATCTTCAAAATGAGACTGAAAGTTGCCTCCTCCCATCTTATAGTCCTCTCTAGTGCTGGGATTAAAACTGCACCACTACTGTCTCGTTTCTATGGAAAGTTTGTGTGCCTACTGAGATTAAAGATGTGTGTCACTACTGCCTGGTCTGTAAAGCTGTCCAGGACAGCTGTTTTTCACTCTGATTTTCAAACAAGCTTTATTTATCAAAATACAAATGAAATATCCCTGCAGCCTCTTTTTTCATTTCTGGTTATGTTCATTCATGTATATGCATATTATCCTTATATTTTTCTCAATTAAATCTCTTCAGTCTCTATAAAGCTAATCTATGCATGTTTTAGGGCTAATCATTTAGTATTGAACAACCAATTGATGTGTTCCTTCCTGGAAAGATCTTTACTACCACTCTCAACATTCTTTATTTGTCTGGTAGTTCTTTTTGTTGGGTTGAAGCCTTGTTGTATAAGCCTGCTTGTCCGTTCCCAGCTGCTCAGCCCTGAAATAATCACACAGAAATTATATGATTTGCAATACTGTTAGGCCAATAGCTTAAACATATTTCTACCTACCTCATATCTTAAATTAACTCATCTCCATTAATCTGGGTATCACCATGAGGCTATGGCTTACTGGCATCTGTCTTTGGTGGGACTGCATGGCTTCTCCTGTCTCTGTCTTCTTTATTCAGCATTTACTCTAGTTTTCCCTGTCTAGCTATACTCTATGCCATAATAGCCCAAGGAAGATTCTTTATTCATTAACCAATGAAAGCAACACATATGCAGAAGGACTGCCGATACCATTTTCCCTTTTTCTGTTTAATAAAAAGGAAGGTTTTAACTTTAACACAGTAAAATTACAAATGACAAAACAGCTATCAAGCAAGAATTATAGTTACAATATATGGATCTTGCAGGTCCAGTTCATATAGCATAACATCAAACAGTCCAGGCAAGCAGTTTCTTGCCCAAATGATTAACTGACTCTATGAGAAGCCTCTTTGCTGCTCATCTTCCTCTTGAAGTAATTGGTGCTGTTAGGAGCAGATGTATCTCATGTCATGAAAAGTCCTAACTATTTTTTTTAGTTTATTTCTTTTTTAGTTTCTTTTCTTTTTTTTTTTAGTTGTTGAAAAAAATTTCCGCCTCCTCCCCATTTCCCATTTCCCTCCCGCACCTCCCACACATCGCCCCCTCTCCCCACTCCCCTCCCCCTCCTCTCACTCTAATCCCCCTCCCTCTCGAGACTGAAGAGCAGTCCAGATTCCCTGCCCTGCAGAAAGTAAAAAGTCCTCCCACTTCTATCCAGGTCAAGGAAGGTGAGCATCCAAACAGGCTAGGCTCCCACAAAGCCAGTTCATGCAATAGGATCAAAACCTAGTGCCATTGTCCTTGGCTTCTCATCAGCCTTCATTGTCGGCCATGTTCCCAGAATCCGGTATCATCCCATGCTTATTCAGTCCCAGTCCAGCTGGCCTTGGAGAGCTCCCAATAGATCAGTTCCACTGTCACAGTGGTTGGGTGCACCCCTCGTGGTCCTGACGTCCTTGCTCATGTTCTCCCTCCTTCTTCTCCTCATTTGGACCTTAGAAGCTCAGTCTGGTGCTCCAGTGTGGGTCTCTGTCTCTATCTCCATTCATCGCCATATGAAGGTTCTAAGGTGATATGCAAGATAGTCATCAGTATGGCTATAGGACAGGCTCATTTCAGGTTCCCTCTCCTCAGTTGCCCAAGGTACTATCTGGGGACATCTCCCTGGACACCTGCGAGCCCCTCTAGAGACAAGTCTCTTGCCAACCCTAAGATGGCTCCCTTAATTAGGATATATTTTTCTCTGCTCTCTTATCCACCCTTCCTTTATCCCAAACATCCGATTCCCCCAAGCTCCCCCATCCTCCCCTTCTCACGTTTCTTACACCATTTCCTCTTAGCCCCATGCCACCTCACCCCCAAGATCCCAGTTTTTGCCAGGCAATCTTGTCTACATCCCATATCCAGGCTAATGACTATATGTTTTTCTTTGGGTTCACCTTCTTATTTAGCTTCTCTAGGATCACAGATTATATGCTCAATGTCCTTTATTTATGGCTAGAACCCAATTATGAGTGAATACATCCCATGTTCATCTTTTTGGGTCTGGCATACCTCACTCGGGATAGTGTTTTCTATTTCCATCCATTTGCATACAAAATTCACGATGTCATTGTTTTTTACCGCTGAGAAGTACTCTAATATGTATATATTCCACACTTTCCTCATTCATTCTTTCATTGAGGGGCATCTAGGTTGTTTCCAGGTTCTAGGTATTACAAATAATGCTGCTATGAACATAGTTGAACAAATGCTTTTGTCATATGATCGGGCATCTCTTGGGTATATTCCCAAGAGTGGTATTACTGGATCTTGGGGTAGACTGATCCCGAATTTCCTGAGAAACCGCCCCACTGATTTCCAAAGTGGTTGCACAAGTTTGCATTCCCACCAGCAATGGATGAGTGTACCCCTTAATCCACAACCTCTCTAGCAAAGGCTATCATTGGTGTTTTTCATTTTAGCCATTCTGAAGGTGTAAGATGGTATCTCAAAGTTGTTTTAATTTGCATTTCCCTGATTGCTAAGGAGGTTGAGCACGACCTTAAGTGTCTTTTGGCCATCAGAATTTCTTCTGTTGAGAATTCTCTGTTCAGTTCAGTGTCCCATTTTTTAATTGGTTTAATTAGCATTTTAAAGTCTAGTTTCTTGAGTTCTTTATATGTTTTGAAAATTAGACCTTTGTCTGTTGCAGGGTTGGTGAAGATCTTCTCCCAGTCAGTGGGTTGCCTTTTTGTCTTAGTGACAGTATCTTTTGCTTTACAGAAGCTTCTCAGTTTCAGGAGGTCCCATTTATTCAATGTTGTCCTTAATGTCTGTGCTGTTGGGGATATACGTAGGAAGTGATCTCCTGTGCCCATATGTTGTAGAGTACTTCCCACTTTCTCTTCTATCAGGTTCAGTGTGTTCAGACTGATACTGAGGTCTTTAATCCATATGGACTTGAGTTTTGTGCATGGCGATAGATATGGATTTATTTTCATTCTTCTACAGGTTGACAACCAGTTCTGCCAGCACCATTTGTTGAACATGCTTTCTTTCTTCCATTGAATACTTTTATCTCCTTTATCAAAAATCAGATGTTCATAGGTTTGTGGGTTAAAATCCGGGTCTTCTATATGATTCCATTGATCGACTTCTCTGTTTTTATGCCAATACCAAGCTGTTTTCAATACTGAAGCTTTGTAATAGAGTTTGAAGTCAGGGATGGTAATGCCTCCAGAAGTTCCTTTATTGTATAAGATTGTTTTGGCTATCCCGTTTTTTTTTTCTATATAAAGTTGATTATTGTCCTCTCAAGATCTGTGAAGAATTTTGATGGGACCTTGATGGGGATTGCATTGAATCTATATATAGCCCTTGGTAGAATTGTCTATTTTACTATGTTTATGCTACCAATCCCAGAGCAAGGGAGATCCTTCCATTTTCTGGTATCCTCCTCGATTTCTTTCTTCAAAGACTTAAAGTTCTTGTCAAATAGATCCTTCACTTTTTTGGTTAGAGTTACAACAAGGTACTTTATGCTATTTGTGGCTATCGTGAAAGATGATGCTTCTCTGATTTCCCTCTTTGCTTTCTTGTCCTTTGTGTATAGGAGGGTAACTGATTTTTTGGAATTGATCTTGTATCCTGACATGCTACTAAAGGTGTTTATCAGCTGTACGAGTTCTTTGGTGGAGTTTTTGGGGTCGCTTATGTATACTACCATATCATCTGCAAATAATGAAAGTTTAACTTCTTCCTTTCCTATTCGAACCCCTTTGATCCCCTTATGTTGTCTTATTGCTATTGCTAGAACTTCAAGCACTATACTGAACAGGTATGGAGAGAGTGGACAGCCTTGTCGTGTTCTTGATTTTAGTGGGATTTCTTTGAATTTCTCTCCATTAAATTTGATTTTAGCTATCGACTTGCTATAAATAGCTTTTATTATAGTTAGGTATGACCCTTGTATCCCTAATCTCTCTAATCATAAAGGGATGTTGAATTTTGTCAAATGATTTTTCAGCATCTAATGTAATGATCATTTTTTTCTTTCAGTTTATTTATATGATGGATTACATTGATAGATTTTCATATGTTGAACCAGCCCTGCATCCCTGGGATGAAGCCTAATTGATCATAATGGATAATTTTTCTAATGTGTTCTTGTATTTGGTTTGCCAGTATTTTATTGAGAATTTTTGCATCGAGGTTCATGAATGAGATAGGCCTGTAATTCTCTTTCTTGGTTGGGTCTTTGTGTGGTTTTGGTATCAGGGAAACTGTAGCTTCATAAAAGGAATTTGTCAATGACTTTTCTGTTTCTATATTGTGAAATACATTAAGGAGTATAGGTATTAGGTCTTCTTGGAAGTTCTGTTAGAATTCTGCATCAAAACCGTCTGGACCTGGGCTTTTTTTGGTAGGGAGGTTTTTGATAACAACTTCTGATTCTTCACGATTAACAGGTCTATTTAGATTGTTCACCAGGTATATGGTACATATCTAAAAAAATGTAAATTTCTTTTGCATTTTCCAATTTTGTGGCATACAGGCTTTTGTAGTAAGATCTAATGATTCTCTGAATTTTCTCTGTTTCTGTGGTTATGTCTCCCTTTTTATTTCTGATCTTGTTAATTTGTGTATTCGATCTTCGCCGTTTGATTAGTTTGGGGGGTTTAGCAATCTTGTTCATTTTGTTCAAGAACCAACTTTTTGATTCATTGATTCTTTGGATTACTTTCTGTGTTTCTATTTTGTTGATTTCAGCCCTCCATTTGATTATTTCCAGTCTTATACTTCTCCTAGGTGAGTCTGCTCCTTATTTTTTTTCTAGAGCTTTCAGGTGGGCTGTTACGTCTCCAATGTGTGCTTTCCCCATTTTCTTCACGTTGTAACTTGGTGCTATGAACTTTCCTCTTAGCACTGCTTTCATAGTGTCCCATAGGTTTGAGTATGTTGAGTCTTTATTTTCATTGAATTCAAGAAAGACTTTAATTTCTTTCTTTCTTCCTTGATCCAGATGTGGTTCAGTAGTTGACTGTCCAGTTTCCATGAGTTTGTAGGCTTTCTGGGGGTAACATTGTTGTTGAATTCTAACTTTAATCCATGGTGATCTGTTAAGACACACATGGTTACTAAAATTTTTTTGTAACTGTAGAAGTTTGCTTTGTTACCGAGTATGTGGTCAATTTTCGAGTAGGTTCCATGAGCTGTAGAGAAGAAGGTATATTCTTTCCTATTTGGGTGGAATATTCTATAGATGTCTGTTAAGTCCATTTGATTCATTACATCCATTAATCCTCTTATTTCTCTGTTAGGTTTCTGTCTGATTGACCTGTCCATTGGTGAAAAAGGAGTGTTGAAGTCTCCTACTATTTGTGTGTGTGGGTTTGATGACTGCCTTGAGTTTTAGTAATGTGGGTGCTTTTATATTAAAGGCATAGATATTCAGTATTGAGACTTTGTCCTCATTAATTGTTCCTGTTATGAGTATAAAATGTCCCTCTCCATCTCTTCTGATTGATTTTAGTTTGAAGTCAACTTTGTTAGAAATTAGTATGGCCACACCTGCTTGTTTTTAAGTCCATTTGCTTGATAAAGCTTTTCCCAGCCCTTTACTCTGAGTAGATGTCTGTCTTTGTGGTTGAGGTGTGTTTCTTGTAAACAGCAGAATTTTGGATTCTGTTTTCGTATCCAATCTCTTAGCCTGTGCCTCTTTATAGGTGAATTGAGTCCATTGATATTAAGTGATATTAATTACCAGTGGTTGTTATCTGTGGTCATTTTTTTTAATAGTAGAGTTTGTGTGTTTCCCTTGTGCTGGTGAAGGGTCATTAGATGTCTGAGTTATTGTGGGCATTGTTGGACTCCTTGGGTTGTGATTTTCCTTCTATTACTTTCTGTACGGCTGGATTTGTGGCTACCTATTGTTTACATTTGTTTTTAAAGTGGAAAATTTTGTTTTCTCCATTTACAGTGAATGAGAGCTTGGCTGGGTATAGTAGTCTGGGCTTGCATCCATGGTCTTTTAGTTTCTGCAGTACATCTATCCAGGACCTTCTGGCTTTCATGATTTCCATATAGAAGTCAGGTATATGTCTGATAGGTTTACCTTTATAAGTAACTTGACCTTTTTCCTTTACAGCTCTTAGTATTCTTTCTTTATTCTATATGTTTTGTGTTTTGATTATTATATGGTGAGGAGATTTTTTTTTGATCCAGTCTATTCAGTGTTCTGTATGATTCTTGAACCTTCATAGGAATATCTTTCTTTAGGTTGGGAAAGGTTTTCTTCTATAATTTTATTAAATATATTTTCTGGACCATTGTGCTGTACTTCTTCTCCTTCTTCTACCCCTATTTTGCTTAGGTGTGGTCTTTTCACAGTATCCCAGATTTCCTGAATGTTTTGTGATGAGAATTTGTTGGTTTTGCTGTTTTCTTTGATCAGTGCATTTATTTTCTCTATGGTATGTTCAGTATCTGAGATTCTTTCTTCTATCTCTTGTAATCTGTTGGTAGTATTTGTCTCTGTAGTTCCTGTTCGTTTACCCAGATTTTCCATTTCCATCCCTCCCTCAGTTTGTGTTTTCTTCATTACTTCCATTTCATTCTCTGTACATCTAGAAAACCTAACTATAAACTTGATTATTATAGATGAGTCTCTATTAACCTATATTTCTTAATTTTGCATTATATTTTTAAATAAGATGCACAAACATAATATTTTAATCAGGAGTAGAAATATAACAAAATTGAGCTAAAATTTATATTAACAAACCAAAATGTACACCAATGCAAATCTCTGTAGCATATTTTTCTTTAAATGTAAACAATCATTTATAAACAATATTTGGGAATTTGGGTGTAGTTCTATCCAAACTGCTTCCTGCTTTTTGTTGGGTGAAGAGATTTTTGAGGTTGTTCATGGTGATCTTTTGGGGGGTATTAGTTCATCAAACCACATTCATTTGGAAGGATTCCACAGACTTTCGTCTTCTGTAAAAACAAATACAGAACCTCTTTTCCAAAACAACAAATTCTTAGACCCAAACTTTGGAATCAAGATTCTTTTAAAATATGTAGGTTTGCTTAGCTTAGCAGCCAATACAATAAAATGTCTCTTCGTATTTTCTTCCTTCACAGTTAAAAATTTCAAAGAAAACACAATAATATACGTAATCTATACTCTATGTGTATTTTCTTTTTTTTAAATATTTATTTATTTATTTATTATGTGTACAATATTCTGTCTATGTGTATGTCTGCAGGCCAGAAGAGGGCACCAGACCTCATTACAGATGGTTGTGAGCCACCATGTGGTTGCTGGGAATTGAACTCAGGACTCTATGTGTTTTTTCTATATGTGGCTTATTTTTTATTTATTTTTTAATCTATGACAGTCTGTAACCTATGTCTTTAAAGGTTTTATTTTATTTTTTAATGATTTATTTCTTTTATTACTCTCTATGCTCTTTTTATTCTCTCTCTCAAGCCTATGTACATTTTAAAACACACTGTGTCTCATTTAGATATCTTTTTTTGTCTGAATCTCTCATTATTGAGTATCTATAATCCTTTTCTGAACATGACAGCTTTTAAAATGCTAAGTGCTTCTTAAAAACCTAAGTGGCAGCATTGCTAAGGCAAACACAGCCCTGCCTGCTTGCTCTATCCAGTCCAACATGGCAGAAGTACATGCCTCTGTGAGCCATGTACACTGCCCCAGTTCCAGGTAAAAAGAAGGTCTATGTTGCATCATTAAACAGTTTATAACAAGTTGCTCACAAACCCCATTTAAACGCTTGGCTTCCTGAAAAAGCCAGCATTCATTCTGACAGCATGGCCCAGGAAGCTGCTGTTTTGACACCATGCAGGCTACTCTTGAATCAGAAAGACATCTCTTAAAGAAACCATGCCTTTGTTTGCTTCTAGCACACAGAGTCCACTAGAGAAAATACTGTTTTAGCCATGCTTGAATCTGTTCTTTTGTGTCTAGTATTCCTTTTTCAGTTTTCTCGGGGTTTATATGGATATAGTCAACCACGTTGGTGCATCAAATTATTGCATGAGCCTGCCTGTTCATTCCCAGCTGCTAAGCCCAGAAATAATCACACAGAAATTATATTATTTGCAATACTGTTTGGCTAATAGCTTAAGTATATTTCTGGTTAACTCATATCTTAAATTAACCCATCTCCATTAATCTGCATATTGCCACAAGGCTATGGTTTATTGGCATCTATCTTTTGTCAGGGCTACATGGCTTCTGATGACACCTTTTTTCCCCCAGCTGCAAGTTTAGTTTTCCCTGCCTAGCTCTACTCTACCCTATCACAGGCCAAGGCAGATCCTTTATTCATTAACCAATAAAAGCAGCACATATACAGAAGGACCTCCTATAACACCTTGTGAGTGTTCCCCTGTCCTCTTTCGCATGTCTAATGTTGCTGCTCCTTGTTTAAATCATACTTAGGTAATCATGCTGGTGAGACTTTATAAATATAGTTCTGATGCTACTGGAATGAACAATCTCACAAAAAATGACTTGATCCTCTGAATCTTACAGTCTTTCTACCCACCCATGTTCCACAATTTTCATTGAATCTTAGGTGTGGGATTATTTTTGAGTTGTATCCTTTGACACTGTTCTCCACAGCTCTGAATTTTAACAGGATAATTTTCTGTAATGGTCTCTGTCTCTTGCAAAGAGAATTTTACTTGATGAAGAGTGAATAATATACTTATTTTTGTGTATAAGAACAAGGGATGAGAATAAAGGTAGGATTATACTGGTTTAGTGAAATGATGGTATGTACTATTGGTATGTACTATTACAAAATTTATGACTTTAAAAACCCTGGGAAGTTGGTTATGTTTCTAATACAGATCATATTTTCCATTTTGTTGAGGATGTCTTAAGTTCAATTAAAGAGCTTTTAGTTACCACCAAGGTATGTATATCACATCTGTACCCTTAAGGTTAAAATACCATAAGCATTATTTATATGACTCATAAGTATCAGAGATCTCTAGGACTGTTGGTTGCTTCTATCCTTTGGAAGTTTGTATAGTACCTTCTGGTACCACAAAAGCTAGTTCAGAGAGGAGTCATACAAATCAATACAAGCTCAGTAACCTCCGGGCCTTTTGTCTGAAGTACATATTATTTTCTCAATAAGGATGTAACTTCCACATCTTGGGGTCAAGATAGAGTAATACCAATAAACTATATGTTTTGAGAGTTTCTTGAACAACATTGACCAAAAACAATTTAAAAGAGGGTTCATATGTCTTCATTGTGTCTTTGTGAAGTTGTTCTTTGATTCTCAGAGTATGCATTGTCAGTCAAGATGAAAATTGATATTTAAAACTATATATTAAAACACAGAGTTGTGTGGTATATATTATTGAAAAATAATCAGTAGTATGATTCCTTATGACTTAATCAAACATTTATAATATCACTTAACAGTCCTTCCTTTATTCTGCATTTATCCCCCTTTCCCTTCCCACAAGAGCCCCTCTTTTTTCCATTTCCCCAATCAGATCACCTTCCATTGTTTTCTTTAAAAGTTTTATTTTGCCAAACATTAAATCCAAAGCTATGCTCTATTTTGTTAAATTGTAATCATTATAAAGAGATGTTTTTATTTTTACAGTTGTATATAAATCAGTACTCTGAAAACAGAATCCAATTTCACTAAATTGTTTTCTATTCATGCTACAGAGTAGCTACCTATGAAAGTATGGCTCTAATTTCAGATACAATGTTGTTTTATTCTATTGCTCTTATTATCTATATGTCAATACCTTACATTGTTCAATAGAAATACTTAGGACAGAATATTTTAAAATGTCAGTTTTGCTTTGCCTTAAACCATCTGACATTTGAAAGTTGTCACTTACCTTCCAAAGACAAAAGTCTTCCAGGTTTCTTCCTCCTGTTGACTTAAATGCATGAATCTAAATAGGAAGGAGAAAAAAAAAGACAAGATCTTCTGAGTAAATTGGGAGCATGAGGGTCACAGGAGAGGATTGAATGGAGATGAGAGGAAGAGATGGGAGAAGAGTAAAATGTATAGCACAAGAAAATCAACATAAAAAGAAAAATGTTTTCTAGCACTTTAATACTTTTAAATGTACATATAATTATTCTATGTCCAGTAATGTATCTTCTTTTGACTAATGTTCCACACTATAAAGCAAAATGAGAATTATATATGTTCTACAACTTGCTTATTGTTACTGGATGTGTGATTATAAATATTGATTAGTATTAGTACATTGTTTCACCATACTTATTAAATTTTCAATCCTAATGTGTTTATTTGTACATAGTCTATCATTTATAAATTAGAAAATATTGAAATCTTTTGTGGTAATTGAAGATGTGTTTATTTTACTTTTCAATTTTGTGTATGTTGATTCATATACTTTAAAGTTATGTTAATAGATGTACACAATTGTCTTCTTATAGTTTTTATCACTTTTCACTGCAAATATACTAATTCTTCATAACTTGTTAAATAAACTTTTGATATTTTTTAATTTGGGGGATGAGGTATTTTTGTGTAGTAAATAATATTCTACATGAAATAAAAATTATTTATTTTACCTAAAATTAGCTTTTTTATACTGATATAACTTACATCTATATCTATATATCTATATCTATCTATCTATCTAGCTATATAATATTAATTTATATATATTTCTTATATTGATATAAACTTAGTTTGGAACAGTCAACATTGTAGATACATCATATCCCTTTACTGTAATTCTTGTTTTATTTTAAGTAACCATAATATTCACATGAAACCATAGAACAGAAAATCAATGGCACAGAAAATTCATCTTATTGGCCACACTGTGTGAGACTGCTGTTCAGTATCACAACCAAGCTTTCAATACTAAGCCATCATGGTCAGAACATTTCCATTAAAATGGGGATACCTTATTTTTACTTAATCATCATGTGTCCGTTTTGTCAATGTGCCCTGACTTCCTCCATCACTGGTGGCACTGGTGTGTTCTTAAATGGTATGAATTTATATTTAATCAATGGTATGTAACAGTATGTATCTGTGAGGAATTGGCTCTTCTAACTTGCCACAGTACTCTGGATATTAAACCAATATTTTCATGCATTGATTCTTATTTTCCTCTCATTTCCCAACAATGCCTCATGTTTGTAATGTATCACAATATTGTCAGATTACCCATTGAAAGACATCTGGACTATTTCAGTTTGGGGAAATTATAAACAAACATCTCTCAAAATTGCATGCATAGATTTTAATTCTCTGTAACAAATGGCCAGAAGTGTAATTTTGGAATGTATGGTAATTACAAGATTAGCTCTTAAAATGATTAAAACTGATTTTAAGGCAGACTGTACCACCTTATAGTTCTATAAACAATGTAATAAGTGACTCTCTTTATCATCTATCAGATGTGGAATGGTATTTTAAAAACATTTCAGCCATTCTAATATGTAGAAAGGTCATATATTATTGTGATTTAAGTTAGAGTTTCCTAAGAACTAATGCAGTTGATCAGCTTTTCTAGTGGCTGTTTGAAATTCATGATTTTAATGAAATTTATCTGCATGGTTTCTATTCATTTTCTAATTGTGTGAGAGAGTGTGTGTGTTTTTACAGGTTCTTAAACCCCTGTTAGAGGTGGGGTTTTCAATTCTGCTTCCTGGCAAATATTTTGCAGAATAAAGTGGTTTTATTTTTATGTACAAATTGTCAACCCATTTGTTTTATTTCTTGTGATTTTTTAGAAGTCTAAATAAGAACTTTGAGAGTACTACTAATGCCTGCAAAAATTGTCCTTCCATGTTTGGTTCCTCACTGACATTTGCACTTTATACTTAAACCTAGTGGGTGATTTCATTCATGTGCAAAGTTAGAGTCCTGGTTAAAGCTTGTTTGCCACTTCTCTGTGAATATCAATCTGCTCTAGCATTATTTGATGAAATCACTATCTTTCTTACATTGACATAATTTCTCTTTCCTCAAAATCAGTATGATTCTGTGGTTCTTTCTAGATCATCTGTTTTTTCTTGTAGACTTATAGGCTTATGGGGAGTCAGTATTTTTCTTTCTTTTCAATAAATATGTACTTCACAGTTAAGAATAAACCAAAAAAGAGACCATAATGCAAGAATTTGCAAAATCGCCTAAAGTCAGACAAATCCTCTAAAGTTTATGCTATGGCTTAAGAAAATAATTCAGTTATTTTTAATTATTTCTACTGACATATTGATTATATTTTCATATTATATTTCCAAAGACTTGAAGCCAAAGAAAAAAAATGATTTTCAACTATGTTTGTAAACAACAACAAAAATAGTAGAGGCTTTTATAAAGTGTTAATTTATTAAGTCCAACAGAATCATTCAGACTTTGATTATTACTATCTTCATAAACTGACACAAGATTTAAATAAATTCATTTTTTTCTCACATTCTAAATGTAACTAAGATGCCTGGCTGTAAACCTAAAGACTCAAAATATGCATTTAGGGGTAAAGAGTAATTAAGGCTGATTTTACTTAAATTACAACAATCATAGCAACATCTTGAAAATTATCCCAAAGCAATTCTACCACCACATGTCTTTGTGAAGCTCTCTTAAGCATTGTGTTGCTGAACTGGGGCAGGACGTTTCTCATTGCTGACAGACATACATTAGTGGTTAGTGTTCCTTATCCTAGAGATATTCAAGCATATCTTAAGCCACTAATGGGTATGTTATTATTCATAGAGTTTAACAACTTTGCCATCAATATTTGAAAAAAAATCTTTATCATGTGCTTATGTGTCAATGTCATGTTTTATTGCCCAGACACCCATAAAATAGTGTGGGATTGAATATGAGAAGGAAAGGAAAGCATCTCATTTCTTCTGGTGATAGGACCTAAAATTAATAACCCTTGACATTATCTTAGCTCTAATTAAATTAGAAAATGTCAAAAGAAGAAACACATACAAACTTATGTGTGTTTAAGCTTTGCTATTTTTTCCTTATAGAAAGATAGTTCCAGTGCTGTATGTTGAACTATAGACTTGTAGGAAAATAATACCATGGCTGCTCATTACTTCATTCCTAAAATGGGAAAAAATGTACTTTGTCTTCTCTCAACAGAAATTCTCAGTAGTAAAAGGTAAAATGAATATCTTTTTTTTTGTTGTTGTTTTTTTGAGACAGGGTTTCTCTGTAGCTTTTGAGCCTGTCCTAGAACTAGCTTTTGTAGACCAGGCTAGCCCCAAACTCACAGAGATCTACCCACTTCTTCCTCCTGAGTGTTGGATTAAAGGTGTGTGCCAACACCGCCCAGACAGGAATATGTTTCTTAAACTTAAAATTTAACTATAATATCATCACTCTGCAACTTTCTACTCAATAGCCTAGTGAAAGAAGACTTAGTTACTTTTCACTCAGGAGTCTAACGTTATGTCTCTGACCTGTGGATAGATGGGGACTTAGTATCAGCATTCTCTAAAAATTATATTTTAACAAGTGTACTAACCTTTTGGAAGAAATTTTGTATTTTTTTGGCATGAAATTCTGAAAACTGTTCAAATCCAATGTTTTAATGGCTTTTCACCCTTAGATTAGTCAGAATTTATTAACCAAGAATCTGTGATGCAAGCCTTCTTTGTTTGTTTGTTTTGAAAAAGGGAGTCTCTGTGTGTAGTTCTAGCTGTTCTGGAGCTTGGTCTGTATGCCAGGTTTGCCTTGAACTCTCATATATATGCCTGCTTCCGTGTCCCGGGTGCTGAGATTAAAGGCATTCACCACCACCACCACCAGGAATACTTGGTGCTCATTATACTATCTGGAAAATATTGTACTATTTTGCTATCAGGGAACAGCATAGGTCAAGAAAGTGTGTGTGTGAGAGAAAGAGAACTTTCCATTCACAACAGATTCCAAGCTTCTACAACTGAAATCCAGTATTGAAACAAAAATTTCTCTAATGGATAATATTTGAAACTATACGTAATGATTTTAAATATTATTTCTTTATAAATGCTTGAATCTATTATTTGAAATTCTCATGTATGTAAACAATAAATCTGATCAAATCTATTCCCACCTCTCTCTTCTTCAACTCCTGCCAGTATATCCATCACACCTCCTTTCCATCATAATATCATCCTTTTGCATTTATTTATTGATTAATTTATTAATCCTGTTAGTGGTGCTCATATGAGCATGGGTGTGGTGTGTTCCAATGGGGTGGGAGAATGTACCAGTGGCCCTTTTAAAGAAAAGCAACCCTTTCTCCTCCAAAAGCTGTTAATTGTCAATAGCCCTAAAATAGGTTTGTGGTCTTGAAAGCCCCTCCATCACCCTTGCTTGCATTCTTAATCAATTTGCTTTTGAGGAGGTTTTGTGTACATAATACTGCTGCTGTGGGATTGTGTGCAGTAATCTTTTCATGTCAAAATGTCAGCATAGTCCCACACTCCTCCTCATGCCCTAGTTCTTACATTCTTTTTACTCATCTTTCCTGATGCTTTTTGTGCTATGACAACAGACTGTGTTGTTTTGTGTGTCTCTGGAGCCTCTTTGACCTTAAATCATAGTGAAGTAACCTATATCTGGTATTGGGAATCGTAATTCAATAATTTATGTTTCCTGGGAACAATGTTACTCACTAATGTGGAATACTTCTGTTCGAGCTCCTTTAAATTTTAGTTAGCTTACAAACTAATGGAGTTTCATAAGGCGTTTTCATATTTCTTTAGGTTTTTAAACTCACTTCTACTCCTCATTTCCCTACTGTCTTACTTTCTTTTCTTTCTTTTTTTTTTTAAATTCTGCTTAACTTTATTAACAGGGATGGAAGTGGGGGCAGAGAGGCTAGGTTGGAATATTTTTATTTTATTTTATTACTTAAAATAATACCAATCCAAATTCTCACTCTCTCCCCTCCTCCCACTCCCTCCACACACCCTACCACCCCATCCCCATCCAATCCTGAGAGGGCAAGGCACCCTGCCCTGTGGAAAGTCCAAGGCACTCCCTACTATATCTAGGTTGAACAAGGTATATATTCAAAGAGAATAAGATCCCCCAAAGCCAGTACATGCAGTAGAGACAAATCCCAGTGCCACTGTCTGTGGCCCCTCAGTCTACCCCAACTGTCAACCACATTTAGAGGGACTAGTTTGATCCCATGCTCATTCATTCCCAGTCCAGTTGGATTTGGTCATCTCCCATTAGCTCAGGCAAACTATCTCAGTGGGTGAACCCCCTCTTGTATTGCCTTCCTTGCTCGTATTCTCACTCCTTCCACTCTTCAACTAGATCTTGGGAACTCAGTCCAGTGCTCCCATGTGAGTCTCTGCCTCTGTTTCCAACTGTTGTTGGACAAAGGTTCTATGCTGATATTTAAGATAATTGTCAGTATAACTACAGGGCGAGGCCACTTGAGGTACCCTCTCTTTTTCTTGGGGTCTTAGCTGGGGTCATCCTTATGGATTTTTGGGAATTTTTCTAAAGCCAGGTTTTTTGCTAACCCCATAATAGATTCCCCCTCAATCAAGATATCTCTTTTCTTGCTTTCATATCTGTCCTTCCTCCATCTCAACTATCTCATTCCCTCAAGTTCTTCTCAACCCTTCTCTTCACCACTTCTTTCTGCCCCCTTCATCCCCATGCTCCCAAATTTTGTCAGGCGATCTTGTCTGTTTCCAATTTCCAGGGTCTATATATGTTTTTCTTTGGGTTCACTTAATTAGTTAGCTTTTCTAGGATCATGAACTATAGACTCAATGTCTTTTGCTTATGGCTAATATCCACTTATGTGTGAATATATACCATATTCATTTTCTGGGGGGGGGTTGGGTTACCTCACTCAGGATAGTGTTTTCTAATTCCATACATTTACATATAAAATTCAAGATGTCATTGTTTTTTTACAGCTGAGTAGTACTCTAATGTGTAAATGGGTCAAACTTTCTTTATTCATTCTTTAATTGATGAGCATCTAGGTTGTTTCTAGGTTCTGGCTATTACAAATAATGCTGCTATTAACATAGTTGAACAAATGTTTTTGTAGTATAATTGAGCCCTTTTTTTTGGGTATATTCCCAGAGTGGTATTGCTGAATCCTGAAGTAGGTTGACTCCCAGTTTCCTGAGAAACCACCACACTGATTTCCAAAGTGGTTGCACAAGTTTACATTCCTACCAGCAATTGATGAGTGTTCTCCTTACTCCACATTCTCTCTAGCATAAGCTATCATTGCTGTTTTTGATCTTAGACATTCTGACAGGTGTAAGATGGTATCTCAGGGTTGTTTTGATTTGTATTTCCCAAAAGCTAAGGAAGTTGAACATATCCTTAAGTAACGCTTGACCATTTGAAATTCTTCTGTTGATATTTCTCTGTTTAATTCAGTACACCATTTTAAATTGGTTTATTTAGAATTTTAATGTCTAATTGCTTGAGTTATTTACATATTTTGGAGATCAGACCTTTGTCTGGTGTAGGGTTGGTGAAGATTTTTTCCCCATTCAGTAGGCTGCCTTTTTGTCTTTTTGACTGTGTCCTTTGCTTTACAGAAGCTTCTCAGTTTCAGGAGGTTCCACTTATTTATTGTTGCTCTTATTGTTGGTGTTACTGAAGTTATATTTAGAAAGTGGTGTTCTGTGCCCATGCATTGGAGGCTACTTCCCACTTTCTCTTCTGTCAGGTTTAGTGTGGTCAGATTTACATTGAGGTCTTTAGTCCATTTGGACTAGAGTTTTGTGCATGGCAGTAAATATGGATCTATTTTCATTCTTCTACAGGTTGACATGCAGTTATGCCAACATCATGTGTTGAAGATACGTTCTTTTTTTCATTCTAAAATTTAGCTTCTTTGTTAAAAAGTATATGTTCATAGGTGTGTGAATTAATATTGGGGTCTTCAATTTGATTCCATTGGTCAACGTCTCTGTTTTTAAAACCATACCAAGCTGTTTTCATTACTATAGTTCTGTAATAGACGTTGTTGTCAGGGAAGGTAATGCCTCCAGAAGTTCCTTTATTGTATAGGATTGTTTTGGTTATCCTGGGATTTTTGTTTTTCCACATGATGTTGATTATTTTTCTTTCAAGGTCTGTGAGGAATTATGTTGGGATTTTGATAGGCATTGCATTGAATCTATTAATTGCTTTTGGTAGAATTGCCATTTTTTACTATGTTGATCTTACCAATCCAAGAGCATGGGAGATCTATCCATTTTTTGGTATCATCTTCAATTTCTTTCTTCAAAGATTGAAAATTATTGTCAAATAGGTCTTTCAATTTCTTGGTTAGTATTACCCCAAGATATACTATATTATTTGTGGCTATTGTGAAAGGTGATGTTTCTCTGATTTCCCTCTCAGCTTCTTTATCCTTTGTGTATAGGGGGGCTACTGATTTTTGAGTTGATCTTGTATCCTGCCACATCACTGAAGGTATTTATCAGCTGAAGGAGTTTTCTGGTAGAGTTTTTGGGGTCAGCTATGTATACTATCAAATCATCTGCAAATAACAAAAGTTTGACTTTTTCCTTTCCAATTTGAATTCCCTTTATCTCCTTATCTTGTCTCATTGCTATTGCTAAAACTTCAAGAACTATGTTGAAGAGATATGGAGAGAGTGGACAGCCTTGTCTTCTTCTTGATTTTAGTGGAATCACTTTGAGTTTCCCTCCATTTAATTTAATGTTAGCTGTTAGCTTGCTGTATATTGCTTTTATTATATTTAGATATGATCCTTCTATCCCTAATTTTTTCTCCAAAACCTTTATTATGAAGGGGTGTTGAATTTTGTCAAATGCATTTTCAACATCTAATGAAATGATCAATGTTTTTTTTTCTTTCAGTTTATTTATCTGATGGATTATATTGATAGATTTTCATATGTTAAACCAGCCCTGCATCTCTGGGATGAAACCTACTTCATCATAATGGATGATTTTTTTATGTGTTCTTGGATTTAGTTTGCCAGTATTTTATTGAGAATTTTTGAATCCATGTTCATGAGTGTGACTGGTGTGTAATTCTCTTTCTTGATTGAGTCTTTGTGTGGTTTTGGTATCAGGGTAAAAAGTGTTTGCCATTGACTATTCTGTTTCTATTATGTGAAACAATTGGAGGAGTATACATATTAGCTCTTACTGAAAGTTCTGGTAGAATTCTGCACTAAAACCATCTGGCCTTGGGCTTTTAGGTTCGGAGGGTTTTTTTTTTTCATGACAGCTTCTATTTCCTTGTGGCTCATAGGTCTATTTAAATTGTTCACCTGGTCTTGATTTAATTTTGGTATATGATATCTATCTAAAAAATGTCCATTTCTCTTACATTTTCCAATTTTGTGGATCACAGTTTTTTGTTATAAGTCCTAATGATTCTCTGAAATTTCTCAGTTTCTGTCGTTATGTCCTCCTTTTCATATTTGATTTTGTTAATTTGGATTTTTCTCCCTCTGCTTTTTGATTAGTTTGGATAAGGGTTTGTCAATCTTGTTGACTTTCTCAAAGAACCAGCTCTTTGTTTCATTGAGTCTTTGTATTGTTTTCTGTGTTTCTATTTTGCTCATTTCAGATTTCAATTTACATATTTCCTGTCTTCTTATCCTCCTTGGTAAGTCTGCTTCATATATATATATATTTTCAGATGTGCTGGTATGTCACTAATGTGAGCTTTCTTAATTTTCTTTATTTGGGCACTTAGTGCTATGAACTTCCCTCCTAGCACGGCTTTTATAGTGTTACATAGGTTTTGGTATTTTGTACCTTCATTTTTGTTGAATTCAAGGACAACTTTAATTTCTCTCTTTATTTCTTCCTTGACCAGGGGTGATTCAGTAGTTGACTGTTCAGTTTCCATGAGTTTGTAGGCTTTCTAGAAGTAGTATTATTGTTATATTCTAACTTTACTCCATGGTGATCTGATTAGACACGGGGGTTACTCCAATTTTTTTTTATCTGTGGATATTTGGTTTGTTACCGAGTATGTGATCATTTTAGAGACGGTTCCATGAGGTGTTTGGGTAGAATGTTCTATAGATGTCTGTTAAGTCTATTTGATTCATTATATTTGTTAGTTCTCTTATATCTCTGTTAAGTTTCTGTCTGGTTAACCAGTTCTTTGGTAGGAGAGTAGTGTTGAAATCTCTGAATTTTAATTTTTGTGGTTTAATGTGCAATTTAAGTTTTAGTATTTTTTTTTATACATGGGTGCTCTTGTATTAGCAGCATAGATATGCAGAATTGAGACTTCATCCTGATGAATTATTCCTGTTAGGGGTATAAAGTGTCCTTGTCCATCTCTTCTGATGTATTTTAGTTTGAAATCAATTTTGTTAGATATTAGGATAGCCCCACCTGCTTGTTTCTTAGTTCGATTTGATTGGAAAACCATTTCCCAACCCTTTACTCTGAGGTATTGTCTGTGTTTGAGGTTGAACTGTGCTTCTTGTAAACAGTAGAATGCTGGTTCCTGTTTTTGTGTCCATTCTTTCAGCAGAATGCTGGTCCCCATTTTTGTATCCATTCTCTCAGCCTGTGTCTTTTAATAGGTGAATTGAGTCCATTGATATTACATGATATTAATAATGTGTGGTTGTTAACTCCAATTATTTTTTGGTTGCAATGTTTGTGTGTTTCTTTTCTTTGGGTTGTATTGGTTGAGGGTTATCAGATATCTGTGTTTTTGTGGTTGTTAGTTTCCTTGTGTTGAGGCTTTCCTTCTAGTACTTTTGTAAGCCTGGGTTTGTGGATACGTATTATTTAAATCTATTTTTGTCATGGACTATCTTGTTTCTCCTTTGATGCTGAATGAAATCTTTGCTGGGTGTAGTAGTCTGGGCTTGCATCCCTGGTCTCTTAGTGTCTGCAGCACATCTATCCAAGACCTTCTGGATTTCATGGTTTCCATTGAGAAGTCATGTGTAATTCTGATAGGTTTACCTTCATATGTTACTTGACCTTATTTTGCAGCTCTTAATATTCTGTATGTTGTGTTTTGATTATTATATAATGAGGGGATTTTTTTTGATCCAGCCTAATTGGATGTTCTGTAAGGTTCTTGTACCTTAATAGGGATATTCTTCTTTAGGTTGGGAAAGTTTTCTTCTAAAATTTTGCTTAATATATTTTTTGTGCCTTTGAGCTGGAGTTCTTCTCCTTTTTTTACCTCTATCGTTCTTAGTTTTGGTCTTTTCATGATGTAACAGATTTTCTGAATGTTTTTTTCCTAAGAATTTGTTGGATTTAATGTTTATTTGACCAGTGAGTCTATTTCCTCTATAGTATTTTCAGCGCCTGAGATACTTTCTTCTATTTCTTGTCTTCTTTAGGTTATACTTGTCTCTGTAGTTCCTGTTCATTTACCCAGATTTTCCATATCCAGCTTTCCCTCAGTTTATGTTTTCTTTATTACCTCTATTTCAGTCTTCAAGTCTTGAACTGTTTCCTTTACCTGTTTTATTACTTTTTCTTGGTTTTCTTGGGTATCTTTGAGGGATTTATTAATTTCTTCTAACTTTTTTTGTCTTCTTTTATATTTCTTAAAGGAAATTTTTACTGCCTTTTTAAAGGACTCCATCATTTTCAGAAAGTTATGTTTAAAGTCATTTTCTTCAATTCTGGGTTAGAATGATCAAGTCTTCCTGTTGTGTGTCTACTGGTTTCTGGTGTAACCATGTTGCTTTTTTAGAATGTTGGAGGAATTCTTGCATTGGTGCCTATCCATGTCTTCCTTCAAATGAGGCTTGCTGTGTCTTTGCATCTTGGTCCAATCCTTGTAGCTGTCTGAGTATTTGGGAGTTTTTCTTGGTCTGCCCTCTTAGGTCCATTCAGTATTTCAGCAAGCTGTGTTTCAAAGTTCCACAGAGCTTGTGGGTGAATAGGCAGGTTTGGGGGTGTGGTGGGTTGTTGGATAGCCTAGCTGTAGGAAAACTCCCTGCTGGATGACTAGAAAAGCCTAGGGAGTTAAAGAGGAACCCCTGGGTTTGTCCCACTGGTGAGGTCCCAGAGAGTGGGGCATCTGGCTGTAGCCACTGACTTACCTCTTAGGTTGCCTCAGTACTGGAACACGCTGTTTTTCATCATGTCTTTATTTCTCATTAAAATTTTACTCTCAGTATTCTCTCACAAATTTTTCAAAGCACATATATTTTATTCCTTTCTCTTAGTATGGTTTTGATTAATATTCAAAGCTCATAGTTTCTCAAACAACTTTATCAGGCATATTTTATTTGGGTAAGGATTCCCTTGATCCCTCACTTCTCAATCTTAGCCGCTTTTGAACCTTCAGTCCCTGTATTCCCTGTCTCTTCTTCAATTTCCCCTATATTATATTATCCTCTTTCCCTAAAGGTACTCCCAACAGATGGTCCATTTCTAATCTTCTAGATTTCCTTGGTTACTCAATATACCATCTTTACCACCTACACGCATTTTCCTGACTATGTATTCACAATCTCTACATTCATATCTCCTTTATGGTACTATATTCTATCCCTATGTACTCCCCACCAGTGGTCTGCTTCTACATTGCCTTGGTCCCTCACTATACATCCCTACCACCAACATGAACCCTTCTGGAACTGTACCCCCAATCTCTATTTTAATTTCCCTTATTTTGTACTATCTTGCATCCTGAAATATATCCCCCAACCAATGGTATGTTTCTAATCTCCTGGCTTCTGCATGTTAAATACACAAAAGAAAAATATTCAAAGCTAAGAACATTATGTGATAGAGAACATGCAGCCAATGTTTTTAGGGGCCTAGATTATTTCACTCAGTACAATTTTTGATGGAGGTGGGTCTTGTATCTTATCTGTTGCTTTCATTGGTTAACTAATAAAGAAACTGTCTTGGCCCTCATAGGACAGAAAATTAGGTAGGCAGAGTAGACAGAACAGGATGCTGGGAGAAAGAAGCTGAGTCAGTGAGTAGCCATGATTCTCCCACTCCAGACAGATGCAGGTTAAGATCATTCCTAGTAAGCCAGCTCGTGGGTTACACAGAATTTTAGAAATGGGTTAGATTAATATGTAAGAGCTAGCCAATAAGAGGCTACAGATAACGGGCAGGCAGTGTTTAAAAGAATACATTTCCGTGTAATTATTTTGGGGCATAAGCGATGCGGGCGGCCAGGTGCCGGGGCTGCAGCCCCACCGCTATCGCAACAGAGGGGCACCCAACGTGCTAATGAACTCCACGTAAAACCTGAGAGGGCTTAAAAAGGATAGAGAGAGAATGTAAGACAGCTTTTTGCTGTTTGTGGGTTGTGTACTGCAAAGAAATTGTCCTGACTCAGCAACAAGAAAAAAACTGGCTGTTTTAAAATACCGGCTTTCTGGGCTGTGCCACCATTGCGATCTCTGTCTGGCTCCTGCAGGAGACAGAGCTTTTGAATGGAGCATTTGGAGTAAAGCTCTACGGCTTGCTTGATGGCAATGTGGACTGTTGTGTGCCTGGAACTGTGTATGGCTCAGGGGCACCAAATGGCTCTGAGGCAGGAGTTGCTCAGCTCTGCCATGCTGAATTGTGCTGGTCTCAGGCAGGAACTACCGTAGTTACCATAATAACAGCACAGTTAATGTTTAGGCTGAGCAGGACACAGACGGTACTGTATTAGCCCTACATGGTGCAACTTAAGTTTTTAAGAACGGCTTAACATTTTAAGAAATGCTCCTGGATAGTAAAAAAAGGTTACAGATTCACAATAAAACAGATTCAGACATAAAAGACCACACTGTCGGATGAATGTACGTAGGCTTGAGAGAGCGAAGAAAAAGAATATAGAAAAAAAGAAGGGCAAAGTCTTTAAAGAGACAGAGTACAGATAGTTATAGATTAAAAGAAATAAAGAAAAATAAGCCATGTAAAAATGAAAAATTCACAGAGAGTCTGGAGTATGTACATTGTGTTTTCTTTAAAACTTTTGACTGTAAAGGAGCTAAATATAGAGAGACATTTCATTATATGGGCTGCCAAATGGAACCAAAATGGATATCATGAAGGTATGACTTCAGAATTTGGGTCTAAGGATATGATGCTTTGGAGAGGGACTTCTTTTGTTTTCATAGAGGACCAGACTGTGTGGATTTCTTCTATCCCAATTTGGAATAATAGACCACGCCCTCCTGAAAGGTTGCTGTGAACACCCTCAAAAAATTACTTCACTCAACTGCCAACTGAGATGACCCTCAAAAAATTACTTCACTCAACTGCCAACTGAGATGACCCTGGCACACAGGTTATACCATGAAAGACCTAATTAATGACGCCCCCATTCAGCAGGAAGCAGTTTGGAAAAAAACTGCGCCCATGTTCCCAAAATATTGTTTATAAATGTTCTTTTACATTTAAAGGGGGAAATGATGTAGATATGAATAATTTGCATTGATATGGATTTTAAGGTCAATTTTGATATATGTATATGTATTTTTGATCTTGATTAAGGTATTGTGATTATGTAGTTCATTTTTAAGATATAATGTATAATTAGGAAATATAGGTTGTTAATGGATAATCATTGATAATAGTAAAGCTTGTAGTCATGTGAGTTACATTTTCTAGATATATAGAGATATATTTCAGTTAGATAGGCATTCTTCATATCTTTCAAAGACTGCAGAATATGGCATTTTAAAAGTTTTAATAACTTAGGGCTTTTCATGACAATGAGTCATGTCTGCTCCTGGCAGCACCAGCTACTTCGAAAGGAAGATGGGCATCGAAGAGGATCCTTATGGAGTTGGATAGCCATTTGGGCAAAAACTGCTCTTGCCTGGACTGTTGCATAAACTGGACACAGAGTACCCACAGAGAGAGGACTGCTGAACTTGCCTAAAGGTGAGATGGTGTTTTGGGGTTCCTGAATCATGAAAGAGTCTGCGAGACATTCTGCAGTACACAGCAGACAGTAACTGAACTGTCTTTGAAATTTCCTGCTTCATGGAAATGTCTACTGGATACTATGGGCCTAAAGGCTGAAGATGGATGCCCCAACGGTACAGAGGAACTTTGGGTGACTGTACAGGCAGCGAGATGTCTCTGTCATTTCTAGAGTTTTGATTTCTTGTTTGCTTAGGTAGTATTATATCCTTCTGGAGTCTTTGACGGAGTTGAAAAATGGATAGATAGTTATAGTTTTCTTTAGTTATGATAAACGATAAAGTAGATATAAATATTGTAACTGTAATTCTTACTTGATAACTGTTTTGTTATATATAACTTTACTATGTTAATGTTAAAGCCTTTCTTTTTTTGTTTAAACAGAAAAAGGGGAAATGATGTGGGAGTGATTTCTTATTAATAAAGAAACTGCCTAGGCCCCTTGATAGGCCAACCCTTAGGTGGGTGGAGTAAACAGAACAGGATGCTGGGAGAAAGAAGCTGAGTCAAGGAGTCGCCATGATTCTCCCACGCCAGGTAGACGCAGGTTAAGATCTTCCCTGGTAAGCCAGCTTTGGGATATACAGATTATTAGAAATGGGCTAAATTAATATGTGAGAACTAGCCTAAAAGAGGTTAGATAGAAATGGGCCAGGCAGTGTTTAAAAGAATACAGTTTCCGTGTAATTATTTTGGGGCATAAGCTAGCCATGCAGGTGGCAGGGTGCCGGGGACGCAGCCCTGCCGCTCTTTCTTACTACAAATTTTTATCAGGTACTCGCATTGGTACCAAATTTTATACTTTTATTTTAATATTTTCATAGCTGAGGAATGTTTTATCATATATATGTGACATAGTTTCATTATATGTTTGTGAGTCAATAGACACCTGCACTATTTCATTTAATAATTAACAATGAAAAATTGCAAACAGAGTAGCAATGAATATAGATCTGCATGTGTCTCTATTGGAGAATATAAAATGCTTTGTGCATATGTGCAAAAATGGTAATCCTGAATTATAGAGTACACATATTTCTAGCTTTTTGAGAGACCTCAAAACTGATTTCCACAGTGGCTGAACTATTTTATATTCCCACAAATAGTGTATAAGTGTTTCCCTATCACCACATCAACACTAATATTTGTTTTCACTTATATTTCTGATAATGGACATTGTAACTTGGCGAAATGAAATCTGAATAGTGCACAGGTGTTATACACTTTTCAAAATGTTAGATGTCATTTGTATTTTATATTTTGAGTAATTACAGCAAAAGAATGGCAAGTTGAATGAGGATGCAGCACACAGAATAGTAGAAAATTTTATCAGCTTTTATTTGATAGAAATTTAATGTCTAGAATATACAAAGAACTTAAAAACTAAACAACAAGAAAACAAACAATCCAATTTAAAAATACTATAGAATCAAACAGAAAGTTCTTAAGAAAATTTAAATACTAATTAGCAATCCTATTTTTGAAAATAAATGACAACAATGAATAATAATTTTGGCATTGTCCCAAATATCTTACTGATATGAAGGAAATAAGAATAGCAAGTGGCTGCTGATCAGAAAAACTGTGACATATAGTCCAGTATTTGGAAACAGGACAAGTAATTTCTCAACTATAGTCATTATGCTGGAGATTGGGAGAATATTTTGAGTGAAACGAAAAATTATTGAGGTACTTAGAAGTATAGTATTTGAAAACAGACACTGAAAATGAAAACAAATGCTTTATTTGAAAAATAAAGGAAGAAAGAGAGTGGACCTCCAATCAGAAGAATCAATGGTGAAAAAGGTGCTTTTTGAGACCTGTCTTTTCCATAACCCTTTGAGACTATAGAAACTTTCTCAACATAAATTTAATAGCAGGAAAATACTTATGTTCTAATTGATTAAAAAAAATGCATCCCCAAATATGTGCAGTCTATTTGGCTACTGAATTTTATTTTTAGAGACAATCTAAATTAAACATTGGAAATGAGTGCAAGTAAGTGAGGCAGAGACAGGGAGAAGGGAAGCATTACCTGGGGAATCCTGTTTATCAAGCATAAAATTGGAAAATGATTAAATAGGTAATCTTTTCTTTTATGAGGTACTACTATAAAAATATTAATGTGTTCTAACTGAAAAAGTCATTTGGGCTTTCACACTGGTAGCCTAGTTTAATAGTTTTTTTTTTCTGTAAATACATGGAAAGGGATTTTCTCTTAAGAGTGGAGGACTCAGACATATAAGATTGCTGTTTACTTAGAAGGGCCCAAATACTGAGAACTGACTTGTTTTAAGTAAAGTAATGGGATAGATAAATAACAGTACATGTAAACATTTTGGTATTTTTAATCCTGAAAAACTGAATATCAGTTACTCTTAATCAGTGTAACTGTTTTGTTGCTCAGATTTATATAGTCTACTGAACACTTGAGATAATTAACTATCAAACACAATGTTTATTTCTCCTATAAATTTGGTAGTTAGAATCTGTGTTATCTTGGCCCCATTGCTTTGGATCTGACCTGAGACAATCCAGCCCCATAGGAAACTGGAAGCCTAGAAAAACTTCCCACCTCACTAGGTTAAAAGTTATATGAAAAGTAGCCAGAGATTTTATTTGTTCTTTCAATGACCAATTTCTTGATTTCTTTGCTTATTTTGGAGATCAGCCCTCTGTTCAATGTGTGTTTGGGGAAGATCTTTTCCAGTTCTCTATTTGGCTGTTTTTTCTTGTTTACCACGTCCATTGTTTTACAGAAGATTCTCATTTTCAGAAGGTCCCATTTATTAATTGTCTCTCTCAATCTGAAATAACTGAAAGACACTCAAAGAAATTTTCAACATTCTTAGCCATCAGAGAAATACAAATCAAAACAATTCTGAGATTCCATCTTAAACCTGTAAGAATGGCCAAGATCAAAAACACTCATGACAATTTATGCTGGAGAGGTTGTGGGATAAAGGTAGGAGAGCTTCCATTGCTCTTAGGAGAACAAGCTGGTACAGCCCCTTTGGATATCAGTGTGGTGATTTCTCAGAAAATTAGGAAACAACCTACCTCAAGACCCAGTAATACCACTTTTGGATATATACCCAAAGGATGCTCAATTATACAATAAGAACATGTGCTTAACTATGCTCATAGCAGCTTTATTTGTCATAGTCAGAAACTTAAAACAAACTAAATGCCCCTCAGCTGAAGAAAATATAAGGAAAATATAGTTTATTTACACACTGGAGTACTATACAGGAGAATATAATGACATCTTGAAATTTGCAGGCAAATGGATGGGTCAAGCAAACATTATATTGAGTAAGATAACCCAGACACAGAAAGAAAAACTATGTATTCATGCATAAGTGCCTTTTAGACATAAAGCAAAGAAAAATCAGCCTACCATTCACAATCCTAGAGAACTTAGACAATAAAGAGGACACCAAAAGAGGCATACATAGATCTAATCTACATGGAAAGTAGAAAAGCAAAAGATCTCCTGAGTAAATAGGGAGCATTGGGACATGGGAAAAGGTAGAAGAGGAGGAGAAAAGAAGGAAGAAAGCAGAGAAAAATATATAGCTCAATAAAAACAAAGAATAAAATTAAAAATGTAGTTATGGAAGATGTTATATTTTGTAAAATTTTACTATGATATAATTTTATTTTTTTTTTCTTTTTGAAAGTGTATTTCTTAGTTAGGGCTTTTTATTGCAGTGAAGAAATGCCATGACCATGGCTACTCTTATAGAAGATACTATTTTATTGGGGTGGCTTGATTACAGTTTCAGAGGTTTAGTCCTTTATCATTAAAACAGAGAACATGGTGGCATATAGGCAGATGCAGTGCTGAAGGAGTAGCTGAGAGTTCACCATCTTGCAGGCAACAGGAAGTTGACAGAGACACTAGGCAGTATCTTGAGACCACCCTCACAGTGACATATTTTATCTACAAGGCTATATCCATTCTAATAAAGCCACACTTCCCAATAATGCCACTCCCTAAGAGATAATGGAAATCAGTTACATTTAAACTATGACATTCCACTACCTGACCCCCATAAACTTCTAATAATATCATAATGCAGAATGCATTTAGTCCAACTTCCAAAGGTCCCATATTCTGTCACAGTTTCAACAATGTTTAAAAGTCTAACTTCCAATCTCTTCTGAGATTCATGCAATCTCTTTACTGTAATATCCTATAAAATCAAAATCAAAATTAAAAACAGATCACATACTTCCAACATGTAATGGCATAAGATATATATTGCCATTCCAAAATATAGGGAATGGAGCATAGTGAGGAAATACCAGGAAAGCAAAACTGAAAATCAGTTGGACAATCTCCAAACACTGCATTTTCGTGTCTGATGACAAAACATTTTTCAGATCTCTAACTCTGTTCAGCTGTGTTGACTGTAACACACTTCTTTCTTTTGGCCTGGTTCCACTCCCTGTTAGCAGGTTTCCTAGGGAAGTGTCCTATGACTCTGGCTTGTTTAATATCTTATGTTGACTAGGTTTCTGTTCTGCCCGATTCCCACAGTCATTAAATCCCAAAGAAATCACACAGAGGTCTACATTAATTATAAAACTGATTGGCCAATTAGCTCAGGATTCTTATTAACTCTTATAGCTTATATTAGCTTATTATTCTAGTATATGCTAGCCACATGGTTTATTACCTTTTCCAGCAGGGCAGGTCACATCTTGCTTCTTCTGTGGCGAGCTCACAAATGCAAAAAATGCTTCCTTCTTCCCAGAATTCTCCTGTTCTCCTTGACTCACCTCTACTTCCTATCTGGTTGCTCTGCCTATACTTCCTGCCTGGTTACTGGCCAATCCGTGTTTATTTAAGATATAATTGACAGAGTAGGATCATTCTCCCACACCAATCTTGTAAGTTCCAAGGTAATACAGGCTTCATCTTCACAACTCCACACAATGGCCTCTCTAGGCTTACATTCAGAGACACCATTGACATATGACTGGCCTTGGTGGCTTTCTTTAGGTGTGAAGGCAAATTTAGCAACCCTTGTCTTCTATCCTTAACTCTAAAGCTAGAGCCACATAGCCAAAGCTTCCAAGTTCTGCTACTTGCTAAGGCTAGAATATGGCCCCATTGTTGAATGACATCTTCGCCAGCTTATTATCTTTCACTGCCTAAACTTGGTTGTCCTGAAACCTGAACTGTAGACCAGGCTGGCCTCAAACTCATTCCTTTATACAAGTTGGTAATTTTGCTGGATGGAAGCTTTTCCTTTGGTCATCACTCCCTTTATTCCATTTCTTACTTGGTTTATCTTTTAAAACACAGAACTCATCTCCATTCTACCTTGGTGCTTGTTTCTTCCTCAAATATTTTTCTCTTGCTCAGCTTGCTCTTTTTCATTATATATTTTTTATTAGAGTTACCATTAATAACCACATAACAGAGTCTACACTAGACTGTTTTAGGATTTCTTCTTCCAGTGTAATTTATCCAGAATTCTTCCTTTTAATCTCAGGCATACTTTTTAGACAAAGGCAAAAATCATCCACTTTCTTCATCAAAATATCACAAGAAATATCTAGGCAACATACAAAAATTTTCTTCTCTGTAATATATTGAACAAGCACACCTTTTC
This sequence comes from Microtus agrestis, assembly GCA_902806775.1. Classification (NCBI taxonomy): domain Eukaryota; kingdom Metazoa; phylum Chordata; class Mammalia; order Rodentia; family Cricetidae; genus Microtus; species Microtus agrestis. The sequence continues at coordinate 385,819 of CADCXT010004242.1, read as the reverse complement.
CCACTTTCAGTTAATCAGATCACATATAGCACCACTGTCTTCCATGCTTCTTCTACTATGGGCCATTATATAGTGCTTAAAGAATTCCACTGCTTTCTAATCCCAAAGTATGAAGGTCCAAATTCTCTGAGCAAAAACATGGTCAGGTCTATCACAGTACCTAAATCCCTGGTACCAACTGTCTTGGGTTTCTATTGCTGTAAAGACACACCAGGACCAAGACAGCTCTTATAAGGAAGGCATTTAATTGAAGGGTGGCTTGAAGTTCAAAAGTTGAGACCATTATCATCATGTAAGGGAGTATTACAGTGTACAAGTGGAGATGGAGCTGGCTACATCTTGGCTTGCAGGAAACAAGAAATCACTTATGACACTGAATGAAGCTTAAGCAAGAGACCTCAAAGCTCACTTCTATAATGACACACTTCCTCCAACAAGGCCATACCTATTCTCACAAAGACACAACTCCTATTAGTGCCACTCTCTTTAGAATTATAGGTGATAATTACATTCATACTGCCATAGTCTCTATAGAGAATCTTAATCATATTATTCAAGTCAAATATTTCTATTTTTATTTTATTGAAAATTGATTCTATTCTCATATCATATGTCATGATTATAGTTTCCTTTCCCCTTACTCATCCCAATTTCTCCACACCTCTCATGCTGTATGGATCCACTTCCTTTCTGTCTCTCATTTGAAAAGAATAGGTTTCTAAGAGATAACACTGAAAAATAGAAAACTAAAGTATAATAAGGTTAAGCTAAGACACTTGTATCAAAGTTGGACACAACAACTCAACAGGAAGGAAAAAAACCCAAGAACAGGCAATAGAGTTGGAGACTCACCTGTTCTCACAGTCAGAACTTACATAAAGATATTAAGCTAATAATTATAATATATTCATAAAGGACCTCGGTTAGATCCATATAGGTCCATGAGTGTTGCTTTAGTCTCTGTGAGCTCATCTGCATCTTTCTTAGCTGACTTAAAAAGCCTTGTTTTCCCACTTTTCTCCATGTCCTGTGACTTGTATAATCTCTCTGTCTTTTCTTTTATGGGCTTCCTTGATCTTTGGGCAGAGTAATTTGATGAGACATCCAAGTTAGACTCTCTGCATAATGTCTGTCTGTGTGTCTATGATTTTTCTCATCTGATGCTGGACAAAGCCTCTCTGATGATGACTAGACAAATTACTGATCTATGGAGTATAGCAGAATATATAAAATTTTTTAGACAGGTAGTATTTGGTTTTACCCTATATCTCTGAGCTAGCTAGTCTCTTATTCTTGGTTATCCAAACAGTGCCAGGTACAGGTCTTTTCCTTTGATGTGGGCCTTAAGCAAAATCAGACGTTGATTAACTACTCCCACAAGTTCTGTGGCACCCTTGCCCTAGCAAATTAGGCAGCCAGGAAAAATCATAAACCAAAGGTTTTGTGGCTGGGTTTATGTTTATATTTCTCTTTCAGTAGTCTGCAGAGTACCTTCTCAAACCACAGAGGCTGGGACATAGGGGTAAAAGCCTCTTGTATGCACCAGCTCCACTTCTCCATGTTCAGGAAGTTGTGTGGGTGTTGTCCTTGGCAATGGGTCCTGGCTCTCAGTTTATGAAGAGCAATCCTTTATCTTAGTAACAGCTTGGGTGGTTTGAGGGATGTACATAGGACCTCCCCCTTGGTTAACAACTTAGTTTACTACAATACAGTCCCACCACTGAAAACCTCATCAGGCTACAAGTGTTGGCCAGTCTCTGACTTCCTCATTACAAAGAGTTCTTATTAACATCATCTTCATAGATTCTAGGAAGTTTCCATTGGATTAGATTTCCATACCACCCACCAAATATTTTCCAATTCCTGCTGTCTTTCTGTTACTCAACCCTTCTCACCCCACCATAAACTTTCCCCCTCCTGTCCCCATCTACCCTCAGTCTGCGTATAATTCCATTTCTTCCTCCCCGGGAGATTTTGGCATCCACCCTAGATCCATCCTCTTTATCTAACCTCATTGGGTCTATATGATATGGGGTGATTATTATTTACCTAATGGTTAAAATATCCACTTCTAAGTAAATACTTACCAAAATTGTCTTTCTAGGTCTGGAATACCTCACTCAGGATTTTTTTGCTAATTTTATCCATTTGCCTGCAAATTTTATGATGTCATTTTAAATAGCTGAGCAATAATCCATTGTGTAAATGTTCCACATTTTTTTATCCATTGTTTTGTTGAGGGACATCTGGGTTGTTTCTAATTTCTATCTATTGTGAATAAGGCCACAATTGGTTGAGCAAATGTCCTTGTTGTAGGATTAAGATTCCCATCTAAGTATGTGCTCAAGAGTGATGTAATTGGATCTTGAGGAAAATCTAGTCCATATTTTCCAGAGAAATGCCACAGTGATTTCCAAAGTGGTTGTACAAGTTTGTACGCTGACGAGCAATGAAAGAAAATTTCCCATGTTCCACATCCTCACCAGCATGAACTGCATTTCTGTTATTGATCTAAGCCATTTTAAGAGGTGTAAGATGGAATCTCAAAGTAGTTTTTATTTGCATTTTCCTGTTGGCTAAAGATATTCAGCATTCCATTAAGTGCTTCACAGTCATTTGTAATTCCTCTATTGAGAAGTTTCTGTTTAGATCTGTACCCTCTTTTTAATTAATTTCTTTTAATATCTATTTTCTTTAGCTCCTTATGTATTTTGCATATTAATCATTTTTAAGGTGTGTAGTTGGTAAATATCATTTCCAACTCAGTAGGATGCCCCTTTGTCTAATTGACAGTGTCCTTTGCTTATAGATACTTTTGTACCATTTATTACTTGTTTCCTTTAATGCCAGCACAGATGGTGTTTTGTTCAGAAAATCATTTTCTGTGCCTTCTCTGTGGACTGCAAGTTTTTATTAATAATGGTGAGGAAAATTAGCTAAATAAATGAGGTTAAATTTAAAGTTCTTGTTTTGAAAGGAAAAAAAAACAGGGAAATGCTGTGGGATGCATTATACATTCTTGTACATTATACAGCTTTGCAACTCATATAAGTTTAATAAAATGCTAACTGGCCCATAGCCAAGCAGGAAGTATAGGCAGAGTGACTAGAGTAGGAGAATTCTGGGAAGAGGAAAGTCAGAGACATATTTGCCACACAGACACACAGGAATCAAGATGTGAATGCCTTACTGAGAAAAGGTACCAAGCCACATGCCTAAACATAGATAAGAATTATGGGTTAAGATATAAGAGCTAGTTAGTAATAAGCCTGAACAAAAGGCCAAACATTTATAATTAATTTAAGCCTCTATGTGTTTATTTGGGACTGAATGACTGTGGGACTGGGCAGGACAGAATCTTCCATATACAGTTAGAAATTTTTGTCCATGATTATTTTTTCTAAAAAAATATTTTCTGGCCTCTGAATTCTATTTTTTCTTTTTGTTCTATACCTATTATTCTTAGTTTGAGTCTTTTCATATTTTTTATTTGGAATTTTTGTCAGAAATATTTTAGTATTAAAGTCTTCTTTGATTGTTGTATTTATTTTTTCTACAGTATCTTTAATGCCTGAGATTTTCTCTTATGTCTCTTGCATTTTGCTGATGAAGCTTGCCTCTTGTAGTTTCTGTTCTAATTCGTATTTTTTTCACTTCCAGAATTTCTTAATTTGGGGTTTTCCTTATTGGTTCTATTCCCAGGTTCATGTCTTGAATAATTTTATTCATTTCTGTACTCTGTGTTTCTCTGGATTTAAGGTATTTTTTTCATTTCCTCTTTAAAGAACTTTATCATACACATAAGGACTATTTTATCATCTTTTTTGGGGGGCTTCAGTAATGTTGGAGTATTCAGGGCTTGCTGCAGTAGGAGATGTGGGCTCCAGTGGAAATATATTGCTCTGGCTGTTATTGGTTGCATTTTCACTCTGCCCTGTCAGTATCTGTATTTGGAATGATTACAGGTTTATGTGCTTAATTTCTGAATTTATCATTTTGGTGGTGGGTATTTTGTTCTTTGATTTCTGTTTTCTCTTTGGATTTTCAGATAATGCTCTGTGTGTTGCCTGTTTTCCTGGTCTGTTACATTTGTATTTTCTCAGGAATTGACTACTGCTGGGGTTACTGGGTGAGTTCGGCAAAGAAATGTTGAAGGAGAATTTCTTTGTTATGCACTGAGGATGATGTCAGAGAGGAAATGGAAACCAAACTAATTTCCAGTAACAGAGCTGGGGATAAAAGATGGGGGATTGGATTGCAGGAGCATTAGAAGTATGAACCTGCCTTAAGCCTAATTGATGTCCTGGTAGGAACAGCTCTTAGGTTAACAGGGAACACTGCTGGAGTTTGGAACAAATCAACAAGGGGGTGGGAGAAAAAAATTTAGAATGATGTAGTCTGTGATATCCACAGGAGATAGAAGAAGGGGACCAGACCATGAGGCCACAGGTGTTGTGTTGTGAAGTTGAGGATGATGCTGAGGGATTGTGTTTTAGGGATAGAGAAAAAGGAGAAGGTTTACAATGGGCCTTCTTGATTTTCAGGCAAACATTACCTGGGATTTTTCAGGAGGTGCCTGACAGAGTTGTAGGTTGGGATATAGCTAAAAATCAGGGAGAGGTGTTCAGGAGGTGATGGTTATATAGGAAATGTTGCAGGAGAAAAGTTAGGTGTTCTTTTGTATCACTAAAGATGAAACTGGTGGAACAGAGAGAGAATCCTGTAGGTAGCCTATGTTGTAGTGATGAGGTGAGCAGGCCAGCTTTTCATCCCACCTGGATCCAGCATGGCTAGCTTTACACCCGAAATAACAACTCACAAATTATATTTCATTCAAACGCTGCCTGGCCCATTAGCTCTAGCCTCTTACTTGCTAACTCTCACATCTTGGTTAACCCATTTCTCTTAATGTGTGTAGCACCACGAGGTGGTAGCTTACCAGAAAGATTCTAACCTACGTCCATCTTGGGCCGGAGCTTCATCACGTCTGCCTGACTCTGCTTTCTTCCTCCCAGAATTCTGTTTTGTCTTCCCCACCTACCTATGTTCTGACCTATCAGGCCAATCGTTTTTCTTTATTAATTAACCAATGAAAGCAACAGATAGATAGAAGACCCACCTACATCACTATGAGGTTCTTAGGAGATATAAAGTTCATAGCAAATTCTTTACAATATAAAGTGAGAAATACAATAACTTTAGTGTATTCACAATGGTAATCAATAATCATATTAAAAAGTCTTAGCAAATAAAATGTAATCTTTTTGGGTTATAAAATGTTGGATGGATGATGGTTGAATAATATGATTATTGATTACCATTTTACCCATCTTTATTTTATGAGATTATAAGAATATCATGCCACTTTCTCTTTCTTTGCTCTAAACCCTCACATATACCCTTTTTTGTTTTCTTTCAGAGTAATTTTCTTTTTTATCAATTGTTTTGCTTCAATACATGTATTTGTACACACACATATATTCCAAATAAAACCTGCTTGGTTAGCCCTTTCTAGTATATATGTTTTGGTGTCTTAACATTTGGTGTGTGCTGTTGCCTGGAAAAGCCTATTTTTTCCACTCTCAAAATTCCTTAGTTGCCTCTGGCTCTTTGTATATAAGGCTTTATAGACTCCCCCAGATGCCTTTAGTGTATCTATTGTTGTCTTTATTTGTGTTAGTGTCTTAGTTTAGCTACTGCAACTATGAATGGAGAAAATAAAAGAAAAGAGCAAAGAAATCAGAGTGGGACTAATGATAAATATTTGTAACATTATACATAAAGTACAAAATGGGACAAATATAAAAAGATGGATGTTAGAAGCAGAACAAAAATTATGAGGTTGCTTTTAGTTGGAATAATACTAAAAAGAGAGAAGCACTCAGATAATTCTTCAAATCCTTCAGAAGCTGTAACTGCAGAGGCCTCCTTGTACTTGGGAAGTCTATATTCTTTGGAGAACATAAAAGAAAGACAAAGACTATGGAAAAAGTTAAGGAAATGAAAAGAAATGTAAACAATGAGGGACCCATTCACCTATTGCTTTGACCTTATTTATTATGTAGAGAACAAAAGCTGTTGAAAACAATGGCTTAGTAGATACTAGCTGTGGGACAAGAGTCTCCATTGACTTTCAGATGTAACAGAGTAACTTTGGGTGGGCTTCAGAGTATGGGCATCCTCCTAACTTTAGTGGAAACTTGACCTAAAGTTGTTGCTGAGATGTGTGCAACATCCCAGTTTCTATGTCGGAGGGTTATGGGGATATTAACAACCTGATGGTAACTGGAAGTTGGGACAGATGTATCCTTTGCTATATTTATCAAGATATTTTTTGAGGAAAAGTCTCTTTATTCCACCAAATCCTTTTAATGGCACAATATCAGTCATAATAATGCAGATAGAATCCACCTGTGATCAAACTTACTGATGACATGGGCTGGTAAGGAGGAGCTCAGGCAAGACCTGGTAGAGCTTTTTCTATGCTAAGGATCACTAATTCTGTTTATCTTTCAGACTAGGTAACTAAAATTTATTTCTAAGAAAGAGTGAAAAATTAGAAACAATAACTGGGTGATCAAAACAACTATGAGCAGGTAATCAGCAAAATTAAAATATTGAAAATTTAATAAAAAATTTGGGGGCATGGGTCAACACAGGACTTTTGAAATCCTGAAAATCTTTGAATACTTATTAAAAATATGAATTTAATAACTGAGACTATTTAAGTGATATGTTAAATCTATCAGAGAGGTGAGTTGAGAAGATATCAAAAACCCCTTATTTAATGTTGTATTTGCTTTCTTAGGTATCGTTATTTTAAAAAGATTTTCCTTTACTATTTTAGTGTGTATATGAGTGAAAGTTTCTCTCTCTTTCTCTGTGTGTGTGTGTGTGTGTGTGTGTATGTTTGTAGAAGTTTCAGGAAATCTGAGGTACCAAATACATGCAAGTGAGAGCTACACATTTTTATGAACTACATACAATGGGGCCTGAAATGTGAACCCTGGTCTCCAGAAGAGTAACACAAATTCTTAGTCACTGAGTCATTCTTGTTGCCCTTGCTTCTTTTCAATTTTTATTAATTTTTATGCAATGGTGTGATTTGACGTTAGAGCTCTGAATATGATAAAAAAAACTTTACCACTGAGCTATATCCTCAGTCCTTTTGTTTATTTGTGTTCATTCAACATCTCCTGATTAGAATATAGTTCAGTGTGATTACTTTTGACTCAAGCTCAATTGCCTTTGAAATCAAATAAGGGAAAGCCTTCTGAACAGAGCTGTCTGAGAGTTTCAGGAAAGTTGTGCCTAAATACAAAAGGCTATCTGCTGGGGTAGGAAGCACCTTTTAGAGGCAATCCAGAAACAAAGATGTTGGTAGGGAAAACAGTGTTGTTTGCCTGCCTACCTCTGCTTTTCACCTTTGAGTGAATCTATTTTATGGTTGTTTCTTCTGCTGATATCCATTGTTGTCGTCCAAACTCAGCTTATTTAGCCTTCCACCACAGGGTGACTATCAGGGACTTTCCAGGAATTTCGCACTTATTCAGCACTAGATTGGGACTTGTAAGGAATATAGCCATGTGGAGCTGGTTCTCAATCTTTCTTGTATACAGGCAGTTTTGATTGAACTCCCCAACAAAGTATTATAAGTCATTTTAATAAATCCCCCTTTGTAATATCTGAAGGGACATTAGTAGGCATGAGTCTGGCAAACTTGACTCCTTCTGCCTTTCTGAAACTATTAGATAACATTCCTAAAGCTAGCCATCAAGGTCTTTGAGGACCTTTTATAGATGGTAATGTGTCAGCTGATCAATTACATAGATGGTTGCTTTGTTCCAGGTAGAACAAATGTCACATGTCATTTTAAGAAAACTTGGAAATTGCTCATCAGATTGTTAGGCAATATAATCTATGTCCAAAGTATTTACCTGTGCCTACCTTAGCTGTATTTCCTCAAGGCCTACTTTCTACTGATCTATAGAAAATGGATATTACTCATGTTGCAGAATTTGGCAAATTAAGACATGTGCATGTGGCACTTGATACCTTTTCAGGGTTCTTAATGGCCACTGTACAAACATAATGCCACCAAGCATGTGATAACTCATTGCTTAAAATGTTTTTTCTATATAGAAATTCCTAAAATTATAAAGACAAATAATGGATTCAGATATATTAGTGAAGCAATTCAACAATTTTTTCCCAATGGAAAATTGACCATGAAACAGGCATTCCTTATAAATCCATGTTAAATATAAATCCACTTTAATTACACTATTGTGGAGGCTATGTGTAACTAAAGCCCTTCTACAGTTTATAAGGAGGAATGGAATAAAGATTTTGCTACTGATGTTTAGAACTTGGGGACTAAGACAGCTTAAACATATCTTTGAATGTTGGCAACAGCAATGAAATTGGATATTAGGAGAAGAAAAAGAGTCATACCTCAGCAATCAGAAGAACATTTTATTTAATTAGCATGAAATTATAAGATTTATAATTTGAACAATTATGTATCCCTTTTTAATAATTATATGAGAATTATGATATTGATATGTATTGTCTGAGTTTTCTCTCCTGTCAGAGTCCCACAATCATTAAGTCCCAAATAAATCACACAGAGGCCTACATTAGTTATAAACTGAATGGCCTATTAGCTCAGGCTTCTTATTAACTCTTATAATTTATATTAGTCCATTATTATTGCCTATGTTAGCCATGTGGCTTGGTACCTTTTTCGACAAGGCAGTCACATCTTGCTTGATCTGTGGCAGAGTCACAACTGCCAAAAAGGATTTTTTTCTTCCCAGAATTGTACTGTCCTTATTGACCTGCCTCTACTTCCTGTCTGGTTGTTCCATCTATACTTCCTGCCTGGCTACTGGACAATCAGTGTTTATTTAAAATATAATTGACAGAATACAGACCACTGTCCCACACCAGACATGTTAATGTTTGCAACCATTTCTGTTCACTATGAGAGTATTAATTGGTGGGAAAAGTTAGAGGTCTTCTGAGAGGAATTAGGCATGTTGCCAATAGATCCTTAGATTCAGTGTATAAATAAAGCAGATTTGATTTTCGATGCAGCTAAAATTGCTGAAGACATCCTAGACCAATTTAATAATGCCATTTCATTCTTTACTCAAATGTTAGGAAGTATTGTAACCATAGGAGCATGTATATGACTAGGCATATGCTTGCCTATGATTAGTAAGTTAATTGTGAACTCTCAATAGAAAGTTAACTCAGAGGTACATTGTGTCTAGCTACACATTCTCACATAACATTTATAAACAGAGAATGGTAATCAAAGATCTTTTTACCTTCAGCCAATCAAAGATAGGACACAATTGGAGGAATGTGTGAAGCAGTGACAGAATAGTCTGGAAGGTAAAGAAAGACAATCGAAGACAGGTACAATCATCTGCCCTGTGGCAGAAGTGCAGGCATTATTTAAATAATTTAAAAAGGAAAAATTATGAGGGTTCACCATTTTTGATCTCTTCCATCTTTTTTGTTTTGTTTTTTGATACAGGGTTTCTCTGTGGTTTTGGAGCCTGTCCTGGAACTAGCTCTTGTAGACCAGGCTGGTCTCGAACTTACAGAGATCCACCTGCGTCTGCCTACCAAGTGCTGGGATTAAAGGTGTGTACCACCACCACCCGGCTGATCTCTTCCATCTTGACTAAAGGTCAGAGAGTTCAAACATATTCTTTTTCCTCAGTAATGAACAACAGAATGCGATTTGAGAGTTCCCTCTGTATGCTATGTATATGTTCTATTTCTATTGGTTAGTAAATAAGTTGCTTTGATCAATGGCTTAGTAAAATAAAGCCAGCCGGAAAATGCCAACAGAGCCATTGAGTGAAATTAAGTGTAGTCAAGGAGATGCCATATGGCTGCTGAAGAAGAAAAATGCCAGCCACCAGCCATAACCTTACCGGTAAGCCACAGGCTCATGGCCATTCACTGATTGACAGAAATTGGTTAATTTAGATGTATGATTTAAGTAGAAATATACATAAATTATTGGCCAAATGGTGTTGTAATTAATATAGTGTCTGTGTGAGTATCCACATCCTGGTAGCTGGGAAATGAATGAGCAGTCTCTGCCTACAAAATGGCACACCAATGTAGGGCAACTGCATCCACATAAAACCTGAGAGAGTTTGGGAAGTAATTCTAGACACACACACACACAAAAAAAAAACAGAGCTTACTGCATCTTTTTGGTAGCAACATGTTTTGGAGATAGGCTGTTTGCTGTTGGTGAGAAGGGCTTCTGTGGCTCCTTTAAGAGAGGCCTTCCTAACACAGCATTGCCAGTAAAGGTACAAGGCTTCCTTGGGGTAAAGTTTCCTGTTTCATGTAGGCATGAAAAGCTCTGATTCCTTTTGGAGGTCCAGCCACAGAGCATTTGAATGAGATTTGTGACTGCAGTGCTACAGGTTGATTGATAGAGGAATGGACCCACGACATCCCTGCTACTGCGGCAGAGATCATGACTCACATACCTAGCAGTAAAGATACCTCCTCCATGTTGGACAGGGTAGAGCCAATGGCAAAATAGCCTTAGTCCTAGCCACACCTCCTTAACATTAAAAAAAAGTGCTCCTGGTCAAAAAATTATTACATACACAAAATAAAGACAGATTCAGATGGAAAAAAAAACCTTTGAATGGTTCATAGTGTGTTTAAAGATGTATGTAGTCTTGAAGGAGAGAAGAAAAAGAGTATAGTTATATAAGAAATAAATAGTTTTACAAAATAAAACAAAGTCTTTAAAGAGAGAGAGTAAAGATAGTAATAGATAAAGGAGTAAAGAAAAATGAGCTACAAAAAGATGGAAACTACACAGAGAGTCTGAATTATATATATTATTGTGTTTTCTATGATTTTTTTGACTATTAATGAGCTAAGTACAGAGAGACATTTTATTCTCTGGACTGCTAAGCTATACCAACATATATATTTTAAAGGTATCTTGACTTCAAAATTTGGGTCTAAGAATATGCTGCTTTGGAAAAGAGGTTCTGCTTTTGTTTCTGCAGAAGTCAGAAACATGTGGATTCCTTACCAGCTAACATGGCTTAATCAAAGAAGACCCCCTAAAGCAATAGCCCAGATGGTCCAACATTTATGACAGCTTCAGGATTGCTGTCTGAGATGGACCTACCACACTGGAAACCCCATCAAATAACTGATTAACAGTGCTCCTAATCAATAATAAGTAGTCTTGAGAACAATGCACAAATTCTCTAAATGATTTTTTATAAATGTTATTTTAAAATTAAAGGGGGGTATGCTATAGAGATTGATTCTTCTTATTTGTATGGGTCTTTGTTTATTGATACAAATTTAACATCAGTTTTGTTATATGTATATTTCTGATCTTTATTAAGGTATTGTGTTTGTGCATCTTACTTAAATTATAATGTATAATTAAGAAATACAGGTTAGTAGTCATCTATAATAATCAAGCTTGTAGTCATGTCAGGTTTTCTAGATGTACAGAGATATGTTTCAGATAGATATAAATTTTTCAAACCATTCAAAACCTACAGAATATAGTATTTAAATGTTTTAAGGCCTTGGATTTTTCTTAACAATGAGGTACATCTGTTCCTGGTAGTACCAGTCTATTTCAATAGGATGATAGACATCAAAGATGCTGCTTATGAAGCTGGTTAGCCATTTGGGCAAGAAACTACTCTTGGCTGGACTGCCTGATAGTATGCTTTACGAACTGGACATTTAGGCCCCAACAGAAAAATGACTGCTGAACTTGTCTAAAGGTGAGACAGTCCTTTATGGCTCCTGATTTATGACAGAGTCTTCCTGACCTTCTGTAGGATACAGAAGAATAAAACTAATAAACTGCCAATAGGGACAAAACAGCCTTTAAAATTTCCTTCTTCATGAAAAAGTCTACTGGATACTGTGGGCCTGTAGGCTGAAGATGGATTGCCCAATGATACAAAAGAATGTTGGGTCCCTGGTTGGATAGTGAGATACTCTGTTGATTGAAGAATTTTGGAAGATTCTTACAATGCACTTCCTGTTTACTTAGGTAATATATTTTTTTGGGGTCTTGGATGGAGTTGAAGAAAAGATAGTTACATAGTTTTCCTTAGTTATGATAACAGATAAAGTAGATATAAATATTCTAGCTATAATTCTTGCTTAATACATGTTTTGTTTATATAATTTTACTATGTTAAAGTTAAAACCCTCCTTTTTATTTAGAAAGGAAAGGGGAAATGATATGAAATCCCTCTCTGTAAGCTATGAATATGTTTTATTTCCATTGGTTATTAAACAAACTGTTTTAGCCGATGACTTAGTAGAGTGGGAATCTGAACAGAGCTGTGGAGAGAAAGTAGGCAGAGTCAAGGAGATGCCATGTAGCTCCCAAAGGAGTAGCATGGTAGCAACAGTAAGCCACACCCTTGTGACAATACACAGATTAATAGAAATAGGTTAATTTAAGATATAAAAGATAGAAGTATGCTTAAGCTATTGGCCAAAGACTGTTATAATTAATATAGTTTTTGTGTTATTATTTGAGTCTGTGTGACAAGGAATAGAATGAGCAATCTCCGTCGACAAGGATGTTTGACCAAAAGTGGCTCCTGGATGATTTGCTTCTAAAAAGCCAGACAATAGGATGTTTGACTTACGGTGTGTTTACCAGGTGTTTTGAAAGGGGGTAATTATGCTTGCCTGTTCTTTATATCATATCATGGTGGTCTTTTCATCTCCCCTTGGCATAAATAAGGACTATGAGCAATAAACATGAGGCTGTTCCAGTTTCCACTGGAACTCCCTCTGACACTATCTTCTGTGCATTGTCATTACTTTCATCAATCATCATTCCCTTTTTCAGGATTGTACCAACAAGTCAGCCAGTCTTGACAGTGACTTTATGAATTAAATAGATCTAAGAGGTATCTGCAGAACTTTTTATCTAAACACAAAATAATATTTCTTTTCAGCTCCACAAAGAAAACTCTCCAATATTGACCACATACTGGTTCACAATACAAGTCTCAACAGAAACAAGAAAATGGCAATAATCCCTGCATCCTATCAGATGGCCATGAATCAAAGCTATATCAACAGCAATAGAAACAACAGAAAGCCTACAAACTCATGGAAACTGACTAACTTTCCACTGAATGATTACTGGGTCAAGGCAGAAATAAATAACCAAAGATTTCCTAGAAGCCAATGAAAATGCTTATACAACATACCAAATCTTATGGGACACAATGGAATCAGTGCTATGAGGAAAGTTCATAGCACTAGGGGCTTTCTCAAAGAACTTTGTGATATTTCATACTACCAACTTAACAGAACACTTGAAAGTTCTAGAACAAAAAGAAATAGAAGAGTAGATGCAGAAAACAATCAAACTGAGGGATTAAATCAACAAAATAGAAACAAAGAGAGCAATACAATAAATACGTGAACCAACATGTTGGTTCTTTGAGAAAATCAAGATAAATCCTTAGCCAAACTCACTAAAAGATACAGAGAATATCCAAATTAACACAATCTGAAGTGAATAGGGCAATATAACAACAGATACAGGAAATCCACAGAATCATTAGGTCATACTTCAAAAAACTACATTCCACAAAATGGGAAAATCGTAGTAAATATGTTTAGACATATTGTTGGGTAAGAGGCATAATTCCATCCAATTCTTGATTTCATGTAAAAATAACATTGGCATAGATGCATCTGATACAGGTATTTGCAAACCTATCTCAAGACAACAAAGATAAATAATGAATGCGTATGCATGGGTTTATGTATTTACAGAAAATATACCTCCCACATAATATGTGACACACTCCTTAGATTGCAACCACACAATACATACTTAATGCAACAATGTAAGATATAAGGTTCAGAAAACTTTCAAAATGAAGTACTTTTTCAAAAGCATAAATTTACTAGCATAAAAAAACTTATTTTTATAGATATATTAAAACCTGAAGAATATGAAATAATAGAACATTTATTTAAATGAATCTTAGAGGATTTCACAATTCCATCAGAAAATGAGGGCCATAAGATTTGTGAGCTAAGCATCAACACAAGCAATGGACCTCTCGTACCTAGGGCACAGAAGGAGAAATATTACAGATTCAAGGACACTGAAACCAACATAGTTATATGATTTCCTCCCCAAATGATATATAAACAAAGTCTTGAAATAAAATTATGCAGTTCTTGAAGTGAAAAGTAAAATGACTGTACTCAAAAGCTTAAATGGCCAAATGTCAGAATATACATCTTCTGGAAAGAAGTAATTCGATAGGCAGATAAGCCTACTGAAGCTTCTGAAGAATGGTGACAAGGCAATTTGTTATTCTTCACAAGCTGTTGGTAAGGTCCTATTGCTGGAGAACACATGTACAACTAGTTAAACATAGAGCAATTTAGTTGAAACCTACCTAGAGCTTTCACCCCTAGTGACTTGTGTCCAGGGTAGTGGTTAATCTTCAGCACACTACCAAAGGATAAAAGTAAACACCAACCAAGCTATAAACCTTTAATCTACAGTGATACTCTGCATGCAAGTGTAACAGAGGCTCAAACCTTGTGGTATTAACTATCCAATATCTGATTTCAGTTAAGGTCTGCTCTGTGAGATGAATTCCAGCCCAAACACTGCTGGGGTATCTAAGAACCAGGGGTCTAAGGGAGATTTAAAAAGTACTATTTTTGCTGAAGGAACCTAGCAACAATATCCTTCCTAAGAGCATTTTGATTTCTCAGCCATCATCAGAGAAGCTTCTTCCTGCAGTATGTGAAATAAATGCAGAGTCCCAGAGTGGGAAAATATGAAGAGTGTGAGAGATTTTGGAATAATTGGTACTACATAAGATTTCTTTATCAGTTCCCTCCCCTCACAGTTTATGGAACTCTATGGGAGAGGAAGCAGAAAGAATGTAAGAGCCAGAAGAGATGGGTCAACACAAGGAAATGAGGCATTCTAACAAGAGCATAGCCCATGAACATATAAACTCATAGAGACTGTAGCAGCATGCACAAGGGCTTTAGATGTCTGTACTAGGTAGAATCCAAAGCTGGGAGAACAGGTGAACAAAAGCCACATCCCTAACGCAGAAGCTATTAACAGTTGATAATCACTCACAAATGAAAAATTAATATTCCCTAACAGAGTCTTTACAGGTGATATTCTTAAAGAACTCCAGCCCCCATGATTAGCAATAGATGGCCAATACAAAAAGAAACTCTATGGTATTTTTGAATGAAATTTCATTTTTTTTGTTTTGTTTGCTTCATAATGCTTTATATGGAATTTTTCTTTTCTTGTCTTACTCTGCAACTTTTTAAATTATATAATATAATTTTGAATTTTGTGATTTTAAGGAATTTCTATATGTGCCAATATATCTTTTTCTATGCATATATGGGTTTCTCCTGTTTTCCTTTGGCCTTTGTTATAATGTTTGTTTGTTTGTTTATTTATTTATTTATTTATTTTGTCTTATTTGGGACTATTTTATATTCTATTACATTTTTTTCCTTTTAGATGTTTGTTTTTTTGTTTGTTTGTTTTTAATGAAACACCAAGAAAGGAAGGGGATTTGGGTCAGTATGGAGGTAGGGTTAATCTGGGAAAAATTGGGGGAAGAGGAACTATAATCAGAATACATTGTACAAAACTTAATTTTTTATTCAAAAATGTAAAAAAATAGAAGGAAAGGGTTACAAAAATATAAGTAAGCATTTTATTGAAAGGCTATTCTTAACAACAAAGATGAACAGATACTGCAAATAGCAAGTTCTGTAGTACCACAGAGTGTAACAGGGAGATGCAATACTGGAGGATATTTTTACATCTCTAATAAGAACCAGTGATAGAAAAATTCCTGAGAAGACATTGAACAAATCCCATTCTCAATGAATTTTGAGAAATCTTAAATATACTAAAACACAGATACAAAGCCATAAATTGAACTGGCTTTAACAGAATTTTCAAGATAATTTCAAGATAAAGGGGATAAAAATCAGGATTGATCCCTATGACTCAGAATGTGATGTAGATGGGGATGGACAAGTTGCTCAATGACTCAGAGTTGCATTGTTTTTCCAGAGGATCTTAGTTCACTTTCCAGGGGGATCACAAACTCCTATAACTCCAGATCTAGTGGAATCCAGTGCCTCTGGCCTCTGTAGGCAGTGGATACTTATGAACACATATACACAGAGATACATACACACATAACTAAAACATAAAGACAATATTCAAGGTTTATATTGCAATATAACATATTTATGAAAGTCATAGTAATAACTGCTTAAGATAATGACACTAAATTAGACAACTGGAACAAATTATGATGTTGGAAAATGAATGCATGTATCTACAATCGATGTATCCTTGAATATCAATGGTTACTCATAGTCCTTTTACAGAAAGATGTCATTGTATTTATTCTTTTTATTATGGACCAAAAATATGAAATTAGATTCCTCAAAGCAACAGAAATACAATAAATAAAATTTTTCAGTAGCAAAATCATGCACCGACTGCAACAGAAACAAGGAAAACGTGATAAAGTTTTAGAAATGTTTAAAGCACCTGTGTATGCTTGGTGCCCACAGAGGCCTGAAGAGGGATCAGGTTCACTGGAAATAGACGTTATATTTTTGAATCAGGATCTAAGTTCTGGGAACTGAACCAAAGCCCTCTGTCAGAGCAGGTATGCTCTTCACTGCTAAACCATATCTCTAGCCCCAAATGCTATATTTTCCCTGAAACAGTTGACAGAATCTATTTTTAAAATGTGTTTATTTTTCTAAATATATTTATTCTGAGCCCCTGCTTCATTCAGATCATTCAGTGCTGATGAACAGCCATAAAAAAGAGCTAGTAATTATTTTCATAGTGGAAAATTAAATGTAACTCAATACTGGAATTATAGGATAACATATGAGCACAAAATTTCATTTAATCATTTGAAGACCTGGTTCAAACTACCCCTATTAACTAAGAGGGCTCCCTCCCTACACTATTTGTTAAATAACAAAGTTAACACACACACACATAATAATTACAAAATGTGTGATTTAGGAACTGGAGAGATAGCTCACTTGTTAAGAGCACTGACTGCTCTTGCAGAACACACAGATTTCAATTATCAGAACCTCAGTAGTGGCCAATAACCACCTGTAACTTCAATTCTAACCAATCAAATGGCCTCTATGATCACTGCATGCCACTAGTACGTATGCATATATGCAGTCAAACAACTCATATGCAACCAAAAGAAATAAATTATTTTAAAAGATTTTTTAAATAGGTTAGCTAAGTTCTATATAAGAACAATAATAATTTTAAAATAATAATAACAATAATCATTTAAAAAACTATGTTGTGTGTGGAAAAAAGAAGTATGTATTTTAAAGATCATATAAAGCCAGACATATGCATAATTTGAAGTACTTAATTACATTCTTATAATATTACCCCACCCTAGGCTCTAGACTGACTAGGCAAATAGCAGTGAAAGAAAATGTCTTTTATGTTAGATGAAAGTCTCAGTGAGACAATGTAAGCACAAAGTGGTCGGGAAATTTCAGAAAACAAACATGTTTTTACTACAGGAAAAGTTGGAAGGAAGTTAAATAGGTTATGATTACCTGGAAAACTAAAGTGTGTCACATTTCTGTAGAGTTAGAAGATTTCTGTTGCATATTTTAAAGGATTACATATCCCAATTAATTCTTTCTGAATAGTAAGCATTCAACTGGAAAAGCGAATTACAATTTTGTCTGTTATTCTGAGTACCTAATTTAATTTCTATCTTAGAGTCCAGTGGGAGCAATGCTTAGGAACCTTTAGCATTTCAAAGCATACTTTTCAAAGCTCCTGATCGTCCTTTTCCAACTGGAAAAGTCCCCAAATGCATTGTAAATCAATGTTACTGAAGAAACTTGGTAGGTCTGTCAGTGTATTAAGCAAATATTACTGTGAATTTCTCAATGGAAATTTGCATGATGTCTATTATTGAGAGAATTTTTCATGGTTGAATTAGAACTGTATTGGCCTTTTATTGTACAGTGATTTTATTTTATTTTTTAATTTTATATCAGCTAATTTAATGGGGCAAATTCCTAGCAGTGTTACATTTTTAAGGAGTTGTCATAGTTTGTGTGTATTCATGTGTACTTTTTAAAAAATAAAACACTATTGCCTCTATCTGTCACAAGTATGTACCTAATGAATGGTGACTTATTTATTGACAATGCTGTATGGCAACAATGTATCTTATTGCCAAGAATTTCTCTTTAGTACATGACTTCTTATATTATTCTTAAATATATGAAGTTAGTGTAAGTGTTACATTAGTAAACTCTGCCTTATGCTTTACTACAAAGAAATGCAAGAGATAAGTTCTTATTTATTTATGATTTTTTTTTTCTGAGACAGGGTTTCTCCATAGCTTTGGAGCCTGCCATGGAAACTAGTTCTTGTAGACCAGGCTGGCCTTGAACTCACAGAGATCTGCCTGCCTCTTCCTCCTGAGTGCTGGGATTAAAGGCAAGTGCCACCACCACCCAGCAAGAGAGAAGTTCTTAAAGGGAAATGACTTGTTTGGGATCAGCATTGCAGTTTTCTTTACAAGTTCAAATAGATCCAAAACTTCAGACTGCTGGTAGGTAGGCAAAGTGGTAATGTCAGAAAGGACGCGGTAAGTAAAACTGTTTACTCATGGCCAGGAAAAGGACATGGCTCTAATTGCACTTAAGGACATTCCCTCAGTGGCTTAAGGGCCTTTCACTGGGCTCTACTTTCTAAAGATCTTACCAAGTTTTAATAGTGTCATGTTAGTGACCAAGCCATTGAGACTTAGGCCTGTGGGGCAGTTGCTCTGACCACTGAAATACCCCAAAATACTTCCTATCAGACTTAAAAAAACAAGCAAACTATTCATGGGGACCTTGGGGAAGGGTTGAAGGGGACAGGAGAGGCAGGGAGGGGAGCAGAGAAAAATGTAGAGTTCAATAAATATCAATAAAAAACCTATTGCTACACTGCTTCACTTTCTTATCCTGGGCCATGAACACACACACACACACACACACACACACTTTTTTTGTGGATATGTTTGTACATATATACACACATACATTGTAACAATGGAAAGATTTTTTTTCCCCTCATGAAACATTTGTTCTATTATTTTTAAAAGAATTTTACATTTTTGAATTTTGTTTTATGCTTCAAAAATTGTTATATTGTAGCTATTTAAAATGTTAATTAAATACACATATTACAATCTAATTTTTCCATACTAGCTTGTCATATTAATTGTATAACATCTAAATGAAACAAAAAATTTAAGGTGCCATTATATCTAAAATTTTTCTTTAGAAAGGTCACGTATCATTTTCAATTGTTCTGAATTCCTCATAAAACTTTTGTACTTAGTCTACATATAATCCACATTGAAAATTTACAATGATATTTATGTTAGTGATGCCCTTACTATTATGGAATTGGTTGTCATACTTTATCAAATATAGTCTACAGTGTGAGTATAATGGGAATTTTAACTCAATGCACAAAGGGTAAGTAAAACCTGAATAAATGTGTATTGTTGATATGAATATGGCCATATCAGCATTCCATAGCCTTAGAACCAAAGGAATGTGGAAGTCTTTCCCTAACCAGGGTGAGACTCAGAAGGGTTGCAAAGTCTTTTTCTATGTTCAAATATTGACACTGTGCACAGATAATGTCCACAATATCTTGATCCCACACCTAATACTTTTGTCTAAAGTTTGCTACCCTACTAAGATTTCCTACCTGGTATAGGAGGGTCTCCTTTCTATGTGTTGTTTTCATTGGTTGAATAAAGAAGATGCCTTGGCCTTTTGATAGGGCAGCCCTTAGGTGGGTAGAGTAGACAACAGAATTCTGGGAGGAAGAAAGCAGAGGCAGGGAGAGCCATCAATCATGAAGCTGCCAGGTCAGACATGCTGAATTTTTCCCGGTAAGCTAAGACCTCGTGGTGACATACAGATTGTTAGAAATGGGTTGAATCAAGATGTGAGAGTTAGCCAACAAGAGGCTAGAGCTAATGGGCCAGGCAATAAATTAATTAATACAAATTTTCATGTGATTATTTCAGGCTTAACCTGGCCAGGTGGCCGGGACAACAAGCCAGCTGCAACCCACTCCTCCCCATTAATACACCTACTAAATTAAACAAACAGGTCTCTCACTCCTTGAACCATCTGTATAACATAATCTGACTCTTCATCTATTCTTATGTGATAATTCCACCTATTTGTTCAACTGCATCTCTTTGTTAAATTATATATAATAAACATGTTGAGCTTGAAAGGGGAGAGACTCTGATTTCTCCATCAGTGAGCTCAGTCTACATATCTGTCTTTTCTTCATTTCCTATTCATTCTATTCAGGCAAGTTCCTGGAGCCTTGTAGCAGTAGAGTTCTTCAAGCATTTAGATGAGTTTTATGTGGGAGATATATAAATAATTAATTATAAACATATTATATATTATTGAAGCAATATTAAAAATTTGAAGGTCCAAACAATAATAAAATATTGACATGTTCTGATTTAACATATTAATATCATTCACTAAATATTTAGATTTTAAATCTATATTTATGTATGTAAAACATGCATGCTTAATTGCATTGAGACAATGCATGATCCATCCCTTCCCTTGTGTGTTTCAATTGTTAGCATGAAAAACAGCTTTCTAAATATTATCTAACAAATAATCTTTAGAATCAATATTTTTATGGGGATATGCTGTGTTTGAACTCAGCATCTCTTCTTCTCTGAGTTCCTCTTAATAACTACTAAGGTGCCCTTAAGATATAAGTAGTTCCAAAGGAAGATTCTGGAGCTTCGGTGCTCTAGGCAGATATGTTTTCTTGAATAAAGCTTATGTAGCTATGAGAACTATATCCAGCCCATAAGGAACCTAAGTAGGAAGGCAAACTTCTGATCACTAGATGATCTGTAGCAAAACAGTGCTCCCCTCATGAGGGCATACTTTGTAACTACTCATATAAAATGTTTGAATAAGTCACTGAAACACAGCTTTCAACATACACAATCAATAAATGTGACTATCAATAGTTTAGTTTTGTTATCAAAGTATAACATAGCAAACATATTTCCTTCTGTTCTAAATGCTTTTTCTAAATCAGAATTTCTGACAAAAAAAATCTACCAAAAGTGAAAAATATTGTCATAAGTATGTTATAGTCATCCAATGATTTAAGAAAAAATCAGGAATTCACGATGTGTGCTGAAGCCTGTGTGGGTCCAACACAGATAACTATCTTCCCTAACTGGACTGAAATGGAGCCGCAAGGAATAATCAGACACAACTTACACGGTCATCATGGAAGGGCATCTCAGCGTCTTTTCTCCTGATGATCTCCTGCATTTATTATTCAAATAGTTTATATACCATCACATCAATTGAGGGGGAAAATACATTAGGTTGTCTCCTAGGCAACCAGGTAAATGGGCTTTAGTCATGTCTCCATCTACCTAAATGCTAGCTGTCACATAAGCCTGAATTAGCATCTCTATAAGACATCCTCCAAATTACAAAAGGAAGGAAGCACCAAACCTCCTGACTTTTAAGTCATCAGCTTCAGCCAACACCTCTCCTCAGGTGATCTACACTTATAACAATAGAGAAAGAGGAGCAGCACATCCTGGGCTACTGTTAAGCAGAGACAGCTTGTGTGCAGAGCTACATGACCACCTTAGACAGGGTCTATGGCTTTTGTGCCATACAGAAATATGGGCCTACAGATGTGCAGCATGCAAATAACTAAGGCACACACAGAAAGTTCAGGAAAGTGTTTTTCTGTGCATATTTTTGACATAGTCCATTTTCAATTGTATATTAAAGGAAGCTTTATGATAATTACAGTATAAATGTTATAAGATAATAATATACTACTGTTTATAAAATATATAGAGAATATTTCATTTAGAATTAACGAGAAAGGGATGTGGGTAGCTTAATGGTTAAGCCACTGCTTAAATTTTATGAAGTCCTGGAATTGTTATCTGACACTTAAAAAAAATAGGAAGAGAACAAAAGAATTAAGAAGAGAAAGACACAAAGATAGAGGGGAGAAAGCATGAAAATAGCAGGGGGAAGGAAGAAGTGGTAGAGAAGGAAAGAAGAAGATAGAAGATGGCAAAAGAGGAAGGGGAAGAGGAAGAAGAGGAGGAGAAGGCAGAAACAAACTATCTGAATACTCATTTACGGTGTTCCTGAGTTCAGGAATATCCACGATAAGAGAATTTATAGTTTATTTGAGAAGACTAAATGTATAAGGGAAATTTTACTGAAGTATGATTAAGTGAAGAAAGAGAAAACTAGAATGATGTGCTCCCTAAGAAAACTATCAAATCTGTAGAGACATGATTTACTGAAGGACAATCAATAAGGTTTTTTACAAAGATGTATGAAAATGTGCTCAGAAATTCAAAGAGGGAGGTTTAAATGCTGCAAAAATCATCACAATTTGGATAGTGCATGTTATTCTGTAAGTCATAAGTAGAACAGGTGATTAGTGCTAAAATCTGATCTCTGAGTCTTGGATAAAAGCTCCTCATTACTGAACCATCTTGAAATTCTCAATGTTCTTCATTTTTAAGGTCTGTAATTTCCTGTATGTTTAATGCGAGAAAGTTTAACTTTAGTGGTAGAGATGAGGATGGGAGAAATGTTTACTTACACTATTTAAAATTACACTGTGTTACAGCTTGAAGAATTACATTAAACTCATAAGAGCATAGAATTGCACGGTAATTGAGTACATATAAATCTACAGAGGTAAATGGCATATTTAACAAACTAATTTTTTTTATTGGAACCTCATTTCAGAAAGGTATTACTGTTCCATACTGGTAAGAGTAAATATCAAGATGTGTATCTCCTGGTGAATTCAGTTCTGACCACTCCCTTGGAAAAAGCCAATGGTAACTTCATATGATTCTTGCACGACACTGTTCTATTTCTGTTTTTCAGGCTGAATGTATGCAACAAACAGAAAAAAATATCAGTAATGGGTTCTCCAGTCACTATGAATGCATTATTGTTATATATGCCAAAATACACTAAAAAAAATCTACTTTCTCCAGCTCTGTAAAAGCAACTGGTTTCAAATCTCAGCATGAATTTAGGCTTCTGAAAACATATCAGTTTTCCTATTACTGCAAAGCACTTTATAATGTTTGATTTTATTTGTATTGACTTCATTCTAAAGATAAAATTTATCAATATCAATATTAATACATGGTTGAGGAAAATAAGACAACTCTAAAAGAATAAGTTAAAAAATTCATTGTTTCTAGGAATTACTCATTCTTGAATGTTAATTATTAATAATAATTAATAATAACTAGGCATAGACTACAGAACTAGTCTACTATTTTCTAAAATGGTGTTTGTGCATATATGAATGTGAGTATGTGTTCATCCACAGGATGGTATGTGTATATGTAGTCCTGATTTAGAAAGGAGAATAGTGCAGAAGGTTTTAGTCTCTAGCATTTTGGAATTGTGCATAAAAGTAGAGTGGGGTGTTTAAAGGCTTAAACTTATGGCATTTATACTAAATAACTTTTATCTTCAGTTGTTCTGTTCATAGAAAGTTTGGTGAAAGACAGCCCAGGTGAGTGATATACTGAGGTTGTCAGATCAGAGTAATCACTTTAAAAATCCATTTTTAATACACAAATCTGTGAAGTTTATGGAAATTTAAGTACCCATTAACTCTTGAATGCTTTCTACAGCTAATCATACAAAGTTATATTCTAAAATTGTACTCCTGACCCATCACCCTGGTGAAGTGAATACTCTAGATTAAAACTCTTCTAATGACACACAAGGAAAAACTGCTCTCAAATGTGCTTGTCCGAAGTCAACATACCTGTTTCACTTTAATCACAATTTTTTGGAATGCTAAAATTAGGAGCAATCTTAGGTCAAATCAAATGAGATTGAGTTAAAATTGCATTGTAATATGTTAACATAAAGAAATAAAATTATTTAAAAAGGAAAACAGAATGTAAATAGGAGACATGAGATTCTAACATACCTGTGATGATTTTATTTTGAAAGTAAAGAAGGAATTCATTTAACTGTTACATTTTTTCAGACCAATTTGATTTTGTTTGGTTTTGCTTTGTTGGATCTGAGATGTCAACAAAGCCAGAGTTGTTTGTCCACCAACTCTCAAGCCTTTCATGCTGGCCTCTTTAATGCATGTGTTTCTAAGGCCAGGGCAGCAAAAATATTTTTGAATTTGTCTAAAAGCTTCATATTATGCTGAAAGCCTTTCTTTTTTGTTTAAACAGAAAAAGGGGAAATGATGTGGGAATGATTTCTTATTAATAAAGAAACTGCCTAGGCCCATTTGATAGGCCCACCCTTAGGTAGGCAGAGAAAACAGAATAGGAGGCTGGGAGAGAGAAGCTGAGTGAGGAGTCGCCATGATGTTCCCATGCCAGGCAGACGCAGATTAAGATCATTCCTGGTAAGCCAGCTCATGGGCTACATAGATTATTAGAAATGGGTTAGGTCAATATGTAAGAGCTAGCCAATAAGAGGCTGGAACTGATGGGCCAGGCAGTGTTTAAAAGAATACAGTTTCCGTGTAATTATTTCGGGGCATAAGACATGTGGGCAGCTGGGTGGCGGGATGCAGCCCCGCTCCTCCTACTACATTATGCGATTATTTAATGATTACAAGCTTTCTCCTATATACTAAAGCATGTGTAAACAAATGAAGCTGATTGACCAAGAGGTCTTTTCCTGAGACAAATATGCCCTAAAAAAGTTGTTCTTAATCTCTGGGCAGAGCAACCCATTGGAGTTATAAGGACCCTTTTACCGGTGTCACCTATCAGATATCCCACATATTAGATATATATTATGATTTGTACTGGTATCAAAATGAAGTAGCAATGAGATAATTTTATAATTGGGGGTCACAACTTGAATAATTGTATTAAAGGGCCACAGCATTAGGAAGGTTGAAAACCACCCTTCTGGGTCTAAAAGATTCTCTAGTTTAACGAATAGAGGCAGGAGCAGCATTTTATGTGGACAGTTATTAATGATAAATAATTAAAAGAAGAAAACTGCACTGTATTTTGTGAAGACACTATAAACACAAAATTTTTAAATTTTACAGCATCCATCTCTTTTGAAAGTTCCTTTTCCCTTTTGTTTTCTTACTATTTTTTTTTTTTTTTGGCTTTTCAAGACAGGGTTTCTTTGCATCACAGTCCTGGAACTAGCTCTTGTAGATAAGGCTGTCCTCAAATTCAAATAAATCCCCCTGCCTCTGCCTCCTGATTGAAGGCATGCGCCATCAGAGACTGGCTCTTACTTTCTATTTATACCCATTAGCAGCCCTGCCTTTCCTTTTTGTTCTTTCATTACTGATGAAAATAAAGCATGTTTCATCATTGACACCTATCTCTAAGTTAGTGCTCCTGTATGGATAATGGCAAATTAAAATTACAGTTTTATAAAATGCATGTTTGGAAGTGACCTATGATGACCAAATTATCTTGGGAAAGAACCGATTATATGAGATCTCAGTTTATGTACAGAGGATTTGAGATTTGATTTAAAGTGAATTCTGTAAATATTTTCTAAAAATGATTTACTTTGGATCCCACAAGGTCCTATCGTGATCCACATATGAGATACATACAGTATGTACAGGTGAAATAATGCTTCGATCTAATGATAAAATTATCCATTCCTATTTATGCCCACACTCTTAAACCTTGAATTTAAGTTGTGAGCTTTAGAAATGTCAGTGTGTTTCCTTTTCATGTTGTTCCACTTATTCATAGAGAGCACAAAACAATTTCTGTATGTGTAACACAACATCATAACGTAATTGTTTTCCCCCAATATATGCATTTATCAGTTGGTTTAAATCATCTCTTTGTGCAGGGCAATATTACAACATAATTATTTATCAGCTGGCTTAAATTATCTTTTCAAGCAAATTTATGTCAAGAAATATGTTCAGTGATAACCATTCTGAAAATGAAAAAGTTGGTAAAGAAGTAAAATATACAAATGTGTCAATAACCACTTAAATTGTTCCTAACATTTGATAATTTTTTTCCAATCATGCCTATTTGTATATATACAAGGTCTTTGGTACCTAAGGCTTCCATGTATATGGAAGAGCTCTGCAGTATGTCAATTTTGATATTTAAATAATGTTAATTCTATATTACTATTGTTGACACTTTGTAATTATAAATTTGCCTGAAGTTGTGAAAGCTATTGTTGTTATGAGGTCTTCTCAAATAAATAATTGTTTTACAAAGTGTTAAAGCTGGCAATGACTTTCACATTTTTCTTTGTGTTATAGCTTTGGGTGACCATTTCTTGAACCTTTCCTCTTAAACTATCCAAGCTACAAAATTGTATACTCAGTCTTAGCTGATTTTCAACTCCACTTGCTATCAAAGCACAGTATCTTTCCGGGTGTAGGCTTTCACCACTGTGAGTTGAACTAAACTGAAAGATTTCTGTGAAGAATGGAGAGAACTAAATTGTAAGTCCTTAAAAATTTATTTAACATTTAACCAAACCTTAATTAGAAGAGTTTGGAAAGGCTGTGCTGAAAAAAAAATATTTTAAAGTCAGCTGGAATTTTTCTGTGAAATCCTAGACAAACTTTAGTGGCCTAGGTTGTACTACTTGTGTGGTCTACCAGTTTAGTGAACACTTTAAGTATTGAGTGTACTCCTTAAGCATGTGATAATAAAATCCATGTTATTATTATTCTGCCTCACAGAATAAAATAGATTTGAATTGCTCTTAAGTATTTAATAACTTAATAGATTCATTGGCCACTGAACCAAGACATAAGCTACTTTATCTATTCTCAGGTTCCAAACTGTGTTCTCTGTCTTTCTTTAACTACTGCGGAAGGCTAAGCTATCTACCTCAAGTTATGTCAGAGTCTGACTCATTAATGTTTTTCAATTTATACATTGAAATCTCTCCTGTTGTGTATATGAGCCATTATCAATGAGCCCAGGGCATGTGGACAATGATGTGTGGAAGAAATACCCTGATCTGCTGATCACTAGTATCCAACCATCTTTTCCCTCTACCAAAATCAGCCCCAAAAAGGAGAGGAAAGTTAGTGTACCATTTCCTCCCATGTCCGGTGGGCTCCTAAAACCATACAGGATTCAGTGTTGCAGGAAAACTAATCTACAATATAGACCTAGAAAATACTAGAACTTTTACATGTTCTATAAACACAATACTTAGGAAGCAATTCTAATGTAGATTCATATTAAACATTAAAAATTCAAGAACTATAACAATAATTTTAAAATCATGTACTATATTTTTGTTAATTATTATTTCCGTAAGTTGATTTTGAGTTAAATAAGTTATTTTTAAAAAATATTCTGTATGACATGTGAAAATACACCAAAATGTCTTGACAATATCTCACAGGGTAATTGAACTTGGTTATATCTAATATACTAAATTATTAAGTTATTTAACTTTATTTTATATGCATTGGTGTGAAAATGTGAGATGCCCTGGAATTGGAGTTACAGGCAGTTGTGAGCACCCATTTGTGCACTGAAAATTGAATATGGATCCTGTGGAATACCAGCTAGTTTTCTTAACTGCTGAGACATCTCTCCGTCCCTTCATCTAGAATATTTTAAAACTGTCAGAATTTTCAGTTTAATCTAGTAAAGAAAGTTAAAATTATACTCATGCCATGATTTAAAATGAAATGACTTTACTAAGAGCTTTTCTAGAGTTTAGAAATTGAACTATAAATACAATCTATTAGAAAATTTCCATTTTGACTGAAAAAATAGCAA
Source organism: Microtus agrestis (assembly GCA_902806775.1). NCBI lineage: Eukaryota > Metazoa > Chordata > Mammalia > Rodentia > Cricetidae > Microtus > Microtus agrestis. The sequence goes on along the minus strand of CADCXT010004242.1, from coordinate 357,854 downwards.
GCAAGACTCTGTGTTTAAATTCTGGCTCTACATACTGTATCTTTACATCAATAAATCAGAAAACATTAATATGCTAACTTGCAGTACTCTGGTATAGCTGCAAATATTCTCCGTTCTGCTGGTCCACCTGGACTAGTTCCTCTCCACCCACTGGGCCCGGCTCACTAGCCCCTGCAGGCAACTTATGAAATAACCATACAAAGGCTTATTATTAGTTATATTCTCGTTGGCCTATTAGCTAAGGCTTGTTATAACTAACACTTGTATCTTAAATAAACCCATTAATTATTTTATATTTTATCACAAGGCTTGTGGTTTGTTGCTTCCTGCTTCCTGGGTGGCTACATGGCATCTGCTAGACTTCACCTTCTTTCCTTTATTTCTACTTAGATTTCCCACCTTGCTATATACTGCCCTGACATAGGTCAAAGTAGATACTTTAATAACCAAGTTTAATAAAACATATTTACAGCATAGAGAGGGGAATTCTACATTATCTTCCCTTTTCTATCTAATAAAAATGAAGGTTTTAACTTTAACATAGTAAAATTAAATATAACAAAAGAGGTATCAAGCAAGGATTAGAGTTACAAAATTTTTTGAGTCTAAAGTTTCATATCTAATTTATATGTTATCATAATTAAGAAAAAGTATAACTATCTATCTTCAACTCCATCAAAGACTCCAAAAGGATATAATATCACCTAAGAAATAAAGAAGTACATTGTAAGCAACTTCCAAAACTCTAGACTTAAAAGAAACATCTTGCTGCCTGAACAGTCACCCAAAGTTCTTCTGTAAAATTGGGGCATCCATCTTCACCCTATAGGCACATAGTATCTAGCAGACTTTTCCACGAAACAGAAATTTTAAAAGACTGTTTCATCTATATTGGCAGTTTGTGAGTCATTTTCTTCTGTGTCCTGCAGAATGTCTGTTATACCCTTTCATGAAGCAGGAACCCTAAAGGACTGTCTTACCTTTAGAGAAATTTCTGTGGGTCCTGCATTCCCAGTTTATACAGCATACTGTCTAACAGACCAGACAAGAGCAGTTTCTTAACCAAATAGATAGCTTTGTCACATTGAAGGCAAATTCAATAATGAGTTTCTCCAGTGGCTATCAACCTCTCTGAAGTAATTGGTGTTCCCTGAAGCAGAAATTTCTCACTGCAGAGAAAAGTGTATGTTCTTAAAATATTTTGAATATCATAGTCTGTAGGTCTTTAAAATGTTGAAGATTATTTATCTAACTGAAATATATCTCAGTATATGTAGAAAAGCTAACTAACAAAATTCAAAGTTTAATTTTTACTGATTTTTATTGAGCTCTACATTTTCCTCTGCTCCCCTCCCTATCTCTTCCCTCATCTTCAACCCTCTCCCAAGGTCCCCATGATCCCAATTTATTCAGGAGAACTTGTCTTTTTCTACTTCCCATGTAGATTAGATCTATGTATGTCTTTCTTAATGTCCTTATTGTTGTATAAATTCTTTGGGATTTTGGTTTGTAGACTGGTTTTCTTTGCTTTATGTTCAAAAACCACTGATGAGAGAGTACATGTGATAATTGTCTTTCTGGGTCTGGGTTCCCTCACTCAAAATGTTGTTTTCTTAGCTCCATCCATTTGCCTGCAAAATTCAAGATGTCTTTTTTTTTTCTGCTGTGTAGTTCTCCATTGTGTAAATGTACCACATTTTCCTTATCCATTCTTCAGTTGAAGGGCATTTAGGTTGTTTCCACGATCTGGCTATGACAATGTTGCTATGAACATAGTTAGGCACATGTCCCTGTGGTACAATTGAGCATCCTATGGATATATATGCAAAAGTAATATTACTGGAAGAAGGTTCTTTCCTAATTTTCTGAAAAATCACTACACTGACATCCAAAGGGCAGTACAAGCTTAAATTCCTAACAGAAATGCAGGAGTGTTCCCTTTACCCCACATCCTCTCCAACATAATCTGTTATCAATGGTTTTGACCTTGGCCATTATTTCAGGTGTAAGATGGAATCTCAGAGGTGTTTTGATTTGCATTTCTCTGATGACCTTATAAGGATGTTGAACATTGCCTTAAGTGTCATTCTGCCATTTTATATTCCTCTATTGAGAGTTTTCTCTTTAGGTCTGTACTCCATATTTTTTATTGGATAATTTGTTCTTTTGAAGACCAATTTCTTGAGTTCTTTGCATATTTTGGAGATCAGACCTCTGTCTGATGTGGGGTTAGTACAGATATTTTCCCATTATGTAGGTTGTCAAATACAAAGCAATAATATCTTACTTGGTGCTCCAGCCTGAATCTGCTTTGGTAAGTCATATAGCTGTCATACTAACTAAAAGTTTCATTTGGCTCTCACAGCTACAAGTTTTTTAAGTACCTGGATATAATTCATGAAGGAAAAGGCCAAAAGATTTTTAAATAATAACTCCTGATCCTGAACTGGTAATGAGGGAGGAATATGGAGATTCCACAACTTTTAAGAAGTTATAAACCATTGTGTTCATTGTAGCATTCATCAATTTGTAACCACTGCTGCATGACTTTCAGAAATCAATTATTCCCTGGCTCTCTAAAGTACTCAAAGCTATCCCTGATATAAACTAAAAATCAATTTTCCTGCCTTATGGCTAATTGTAAATATGCTTTCTCTAAACACATTTTAAATAAATAAGGTTAGAATCTAACTTTTTCTTATACAGTAATTTTTAGATCATTTCTCAGCACATAAAGTTTTTTAAATGTAAATGAAAAATGAATTTTAGATTCTTGCACCTGGCATCCATCCTCCTTTCTCAGTAGTACAAATTGAAAACTTTGTTCTCTTTTGGTCTTACACAAAAGTGACTTATAATTGATAGATATAGTTATTTAAACTAAGCAACTATCTTTCTTAATTAGACTGATGTCAAATACTGCACAGATGGATATTTGATAGGCAAAACAATTTTGTAGAGTCTTCACTATCATAGTAACTGTCATCAAGTATGTGACCTGTAATAATGCTAGACAAAGGCATATAAAGATGCCATCAAACTATACTTTGCATATCTTGTATTTTCCTTTAGCTATAATTTCTTGCTTTCCATTACAGTAACAGAGCACATAAAATCAAATGATAATAGGAAATCAAAGTAACTGATGATATTCAGAGGAAAAATGAGGTTTTTCTTAGTGGACAATGACAAATTAAAACATAGAAAATTTCTTTTTTAATACCAATTTTATTATAGATGTTGAAAAGTCCCATTGTTGGGTGATAAAATGTAACCCGCCTAGCGGGTCAGTTATTCCAGGGTCCTGAAGAGGCGCTATCTGAAAAAGACATGGGCGGGAGACAAGAAGGAGACCAAGCAAGATTCTGTTGTCAAGGTCTCACTTTATTAGTGAAATGGTTGTGGCTTATTTAGCCCTTGAATGAGGAATTTGGCTTGGAATGGGGGCAGGGGCAAGGCAAGGGCAGGAAGGGGTCTTGCTGGGGCAGCAATGGTCGGTTTTCTAAGTGGAATCATTCCTTTTGTGATTCCAACCACAAACAATTGTCTAGATAGTTGGAATGTGGGGCGGGTTCCGCTAACAGATAGGTCTCAAGATATTTGGGTGTGGGGCTCCGGCAAACATTCTTAGGACAATAGTCCCTGCTATACTTTTTGGAAAAATAGCTCTTGACAATAAAAAAAAAAAGAAAACTAAATTTTGTTGGAATGAGTTCATTAAGTCACCTTCTCAATTTATGGTTCCATGTTCTACAAACTAGTTCTAACAAAGAGAATAAACTTTATAATAGAGCATTTTTGCAGGTGCCAACTTAATTAAGAAAACAATAATGAGGGAAAACAGCATAATACTTATTCACTACTTAAGGTAAGATATTTAATACTATTTTGATGTAAATATTTTTTTAATAAGCACCTAATGATAATTTGTGGGATTGTAGTATCCTGAAATATCTGTATTCACATTCTTAAATTTACTTGAGGTTAAAAAAAGAAATTAAGAAAAGGAAGGAAAGGGGACAGAGATCGTATCTTTGTTAGGGTTTCTATTGTGTGATGAAACACCATGACCAAAATAAAGTTGGGGAGGAGAAAATTTCTTTGCATAGGTCACAAAGAGGTATGATTAGATCCTTTCTCCAAACAACTTCATCAGCCTCATTTTTTTTTTCAGGGACAGCACCACTAACAATGGGCCAAACATTCCCCCATCAATCACTATTTAAGAAAATGTTTTTACAGACCCAATCTTATTGACACATTTCCTCAATTGTTGTTTATCCTCTTTGATTTTAGTTTGTGCAAATTTGACATAAAACTATCCAGAATAAATAGGTAGATGATAGATACAGAAATAAATGCAAGCTTTCTCTCAAGTCTTTCTGTTTGAGATTAAATCAGCATCGCTTATGAGCAAAGGTGTCTTGTTTCCTAGCCTCTCAGAAATATGGTTCTTTAACTATAGAATGAAGATAATGGAATAGAGATGTAGCACAGGGGGTAGAGCTCACAAACCCTTGGTTACATTCTTTGTATTACAAATATATATTAATAATTATAATTGAAATAGTAACTACCCATTTTGCATTTTTTACACTAAGAATTAAATAAGTATATTGCCATTCTGGGTGCTTAATATTAGATGATTTATTCAGAGCCTGAATTTCAGTAAAAATTTTCCATAAACTTGAAAATGTAATATAATTATTAATAGAACACTAGGAAGTTCATTCTGGTGTCAAAAGCACAGGTAGCTAGTATTGTTTAAAAAGGCATTAACAGATAGTAAGAAAAAACAGGGTAATAGGCAGTCCTATAATTGTAGAAATATTGAAGAATGAGAATAGCAAATATAAGGCCAGTCTGGGTTACAGAAATATATATATATATATATATATATATATATATATATATATATATATTTCCTTGGAAGTATTGTAAGCCAGGTATAAACCATTTTTTTTTCTTTCAAGACAGGGTTTCTTTATAGCTTTGGGGCGTCTCCTGGAACCAGCTCTTGTAGACTGGGCTGACCTCAAATGCCTGCCTCTGCCTCCAGATTGCTGGGATTAAAGTCAGGTGCTACCACTACTTGGCTACCAATTTTAAAAGAGAAATGCGATTTTTTTCTTTGGGTAGAAATTTTTGGAAGCATTCTTCAGATATCAGTGAGCACATACATCACCACCTGTTTGTCTGGCTTTTGTTGGTTTTCTTGAGTAATTTTGAGAGATTCATTAATTTCTTCTAATTTGTTTGTCTTTTTCTCAGTTTCTTTAAGATAACTTTTTATTTCCTCTTTAAATGTCTTCATCATTATATTATGTTTAAAATTGTTTTCTTCTGTTTCTACCAGGTTAGAATGATCAATTCTTCATGTTGTATGCCCATTTGGTTCTGGTTTTACCATATTGCCTTTTAGGTTGTTGAATAAATTCTTACTTTAGGCCTATTCATCTTTTTCTACAATTGGTGCTGTTAGTGTCTTTGCCTGTTCATTCAATCCTTGCAGTGGCTATCTATGTCTTTGGGAACTATTCTTTGTATGCTCTGTACTGTTATTGTGTGTGTCTCAAGATGCCACTGAGGTCTCTCTTGTGCCACTCTCTTGGCCTGTTCTTTTGTTCTTTTCTCTTGGTTTACACTCTTGGTTTGCTCTCTTGGTCCAGTCTGTGCAGTCACATCCTGTGCTTCAGAGTTTCTTTCTTAATCCTCTCTGTGTAATTGTAGCCTCTTGGCCCTCTCTCTGATTCTATTATTTTATTTGCTTTTTGGCATAACCATTGAAGGAAAGAATATTTAAATAAAATCCAGAGAGATGAAATCTTAAAATCTTCTAGAAGGAAAACCTATATCTTATTGATTCTATATACTAAATTGTTTACAAATTATGATTCAGTTTGTCCAAATAGGCACTAAAAGATAAGACTGAGAATAAAAAAATTCTTGATAAATAGTACATTGTAACATAAAGCTTGCTATTTGAAAATAACATAAAATGAATACACTTATCAGATTCTCACTCAAATCAAAGATGAAAAACAATGTCTTCCTTTTGTATCTAGAGAAGAATTAAAAAAAAGTTTCTCCAAAAATATTTTAAGCTATAGATCTTATCATGATGTAAATAATAAACATTCATTTCTTAACTGATATGCATAGAACCTGGATAATTGTTTTTCAATCATTGGTTTGAAGCCCTATCTGAACTTAATCATATTGTTGTCCTGCCTATAAGTGCTAGAAATAGAAGTAACTTTTTTACGGTTTCTAGAGTTGTTTTCAATATGTTGTACTATTTATGTATCATATCTTTAAATTACAAAAATATCAGAAGGATCGAGTAAGAAAGCCCAAATTATTCATTATATCAAAAAAAAACAGCCTACTAGCATTTAATATAACTGAATTAAGACACTCTAGCCTCATAGCCAGAGATCGGTCATAACAGTGGGAGATGAGACAGTTACCAGAATACTCAAATAAATCATTCTGGGATGATATTATTATATAGACTTCTGTCTATTCATTTCAGGGACTACGCTTATCGTAGGCTATGCTCAAAAGTTCAGTTGTCATTAGTGATATTGTTTGGCTGAACAATTCTGAGTAACAAATTTCTGCTCAAAGGCTATGAGGTGGAAATGAAGACAAACTATGAGGATGTGAATATTGGAAGAATAAAATAAACAAAAACATTGGCTTCTTCTTTACCAGGAAGTTAATAAATTTTTTTCAGCTAATACACAACATGTAAATATAAAATCAGCTAAAAGACTTGTTTTATTAAAAGATAAATGCTAATGCTCTATTTACACATACATTGAAGACCATCTATTTGTGATTTCCTTTGCTGTCCTGTTGGCTTTTAGTAATAGTCACAGATAGTGTTCAACCTCTTTTTGGTCCTTGAGGACCTCTTTTGTTCTTTGTATGTATCCTGCAAATTTATTTTTGTCATTTATTTTTCCACTTTGAACTGTGAATTTGTGAGACAACTTTAACAAAGGGAACACTTTACACAAAGCAATATCTTAGCAATGGTAAATAGTAATACTTCAATCTTGTTATTGTTGTCTGTGCTAGTGTCCTAAAATCAAAACTCAGAACTCAGGAAACAGGTATGTTTTATGGTGTGCATAATTCCAATACACTTCTTAATTGCAATTAAAAATTTATCAATTATAGTCAAATAGCATCAAATATAAAGCCAGGAGAAAGTCCTAGATTCAGATTTTACTTGCAAGAGGAGACAATGTGAACAGGTAGTCAGAGAAAGCTTCTTTTAATTGTTTACAAAAGAAGTATAGAGAATGCATCATCGTGTGAAGAATCTGTTTATACACTATAGCCCTGTATCAGGGTAATCACAGAAGAAACCTCTTATAAAATGATTGTTTGGGAAATGTTTGGGCAAAGAAAGACTTTTACACTTATCTTTTTCAGAACCTCTGTGTAATTTGGTCTAAATAAAAATAGAAAATAAACTAAATATACTGCAGTAGACTAATAAAGTCCCTTGAAATCAGATTGGTTTATATTCAATTCTAAGAATATTTGTTTAAAACACAATGCATTCCAGATCATAGCTTTGCAGTTTGTTGTAGTTACCTAATCATGAAATTTCTTCTGTGTTTATATGTAAAGCAGAGTTTTCCTAAAGAGTGATATCAAGCTGCAATTCAGAAAACATGTTTTACCACAGCAATGGGGCATATACAAACCTGTTTCCTTTTTCTTCATTGTTCAATTGTCACTTTTGCACAAAAGCCAATGTCTTATGACTTATTGGATTTTTACCATCTTGCTGTGGTACAAACAGAGGCCTAGGGACCAAAAGCAGTACTTCACTTTCCTTGAGTTTAATTTAATTGTAAGAGATACAATTTATGGTGAGGTAGGAGACAAATAGAATTTGCCAAAACCCCTGAAAAACTTGTAGCTTCAGGAGGCCATTTGTTTAAATGGGGTGTAACACATGCAGAATAGTTCCAAAGAGGTAGTTTAAAGATGAGAGAAGAGTAGAACAAATAGAGCAGGCTACAAAATATGCAAAATGATGAGCCAATGGATCCATATATAATTTAACAATATAATGACTAACAATAAAAGGTATACTATTTTTATACATCATTAATAAATTTGGCTGATTTATTTGTCTATTGCATTTTAATGTATAATAGCATTTATTCATACTAAATGAAATGATAAATACTTTTTGCTAGATGTCACATATTTATATGTATAAACAATTGAGAATGAAATGCTATATTATTATTATTATTTTATTTTTTTTTGGTTTTTCGAGACAGGGTTTCTCTGTGGTTTTGGAGTCTGTCCTGGAACTAGCTCTTGTAGACCAAGCTGGTCTCGAACTCACAGAAATCCACCTGCCTCTGCCTCCCAAGTGCTGGGATTAAAGGTGGAATGCTAAATTTTATGTTAATTCTAGAAAAACATTTAGACACTATGAAAGAAAATATTTTCAAAGCTAAAATTGAATTTAGGGTAAATTTGTTTTTATACAGTTATTTTAGCGATGAAACAAATTTACCCAGTGGGATGAAGTAATTAAAATCACATATTTTTAAATTAAAAAATTATGGTATGAATTTCTCTGTATCACTTCATTTCATTTGTCACTAAATTTTACATCAAAATAAATACACAATTAAGCTTCTTGCCTTCTTCTTGCTTCTCATCAGTTACTTCCTGTGAATTCTTTCCATTCAAAGCGCCTGACTGTTAAGCTAGTAGTTTGGAAATGAATCACTAGTGACATTCAAGTCCTTTGCAAATGTGGAGGTGGGGATGGGATTTTTATACAGATATCCCAAAAGAGAATCTTAATATGGATCCAACGGAAAAACTATCCAGTAGAAAACTACTCTGAAATCCATGCTTCTTTCATGTACTAATTCATGTCATAAATTACATTCATGTTAACTTCACCTTTGACATCCATCCCGTTAACCTGAGCTACACAACAAACTATTTGCTTTCCATTCTCTCACCTCTCATGAATTCCTTCTTCCTTTTCCAGACAGTGTATCATCTGGCTATATCAAAAAGATAGTTAAGGAATGGAAAGCAGCTAAGTTGCCCAGAGGGATGAAATAATCAATTCAAGATAAGTACTCACTGTTCAGAAAATACATTTGTGGATGTCAGGAATGCTTTCCTTAGAAAGCATTGCTTTGGAAAGGACTTGTTGGGAAATTCTAAATCCCTTCATGTGTGTGCTCATTTGGAGATAAATGTATTATATGTCATAAAAACTGAGAAAAAGATATGAGTGCATGTGCATTCATTAGGGGAAGCTAAATTTGTCCTTTGTATAATGTAATGTTGGATCTCAAACGTAGAGTACTTCTTAAGTTTCCTGTTTTATATTTTGTTTCACAAAAATTAATTGAACAAATGATTATACACATAATAAACACACATATAACATTCTTCCTCCCCACCACTACAGTGTGTGAAAACTATCAGTTAGGACCATCTGAAGGCTTAAAGCTTCCCTTCCTCAATCTTGGATGGAACAAATCTTTCTTTAGGAAAAGTCAAGATCTATCATTAATAATATCATGTAATTAGAGGGCCATATTCTATTTGCCTTTATTTACCACGACTTTGCTTCTAATACTGTCCTTAGAATCTCTGAATGCCATACTTAAGCTGGAAGCATGAAGTGAAAATTCTAATCTCTCTGTCCAAAATGCTTGTTTTTCTACAGTTCTCATTGACTCAAAGTACTCAGCACTTCAAAATTTAAGTGATGAATATGTCCTTATCTGCTGCATGTGACTTTTAATAGATATCTAATATTAAAGAAAAATATTTCTTAAGATTTCTGAAAATAAATTGAACAACACCCCACATTTGTTTTATGTTTTTTTTTAATTAAAGCACAATTGCTGTGGAACAATACTCTTGTACCTTGTCACTCATATTGTTTTAATAAAATGCTGATTGGCCAGTAGCCTGGCAGGAAGTATAGGCAGGGTGACCAGGCAGGAAGTAGAGGTGGGGCAATGAGAACAGAATACTTATGGGAAAAGGAAAGATTCAGTCTGCAGTTGTCGCCCAGACACAGAGTAAGCAAGATGAGAATGTTTCAGTGATAAAAGATACCAAGCTGTACTGACCAGCAGAACATGAATGGACATCATGATCCCTGGAGGGAAGGGGAATGAAAGGGACAAAAGATACAAGACATGGACAACAAGTCTGTATTTCTGATCAAGGTGTCAACTTTATTTTTTATAGGGAACATTATATAGCAAACAGACAGGGGGAGGATAGGTTGCTGGAATGTCAGGTGGCTATCAAAAATATAATTGCTGGTTTAGGTTAGCAGCTTATAAAATAAAATGTCTTTCTGTACTTAGCTCCTTCACAGTCAAAAAATTCAAAGAAGACACAACAATATACATAATCCATACTCTGTGTGAATTTTCCATTTTTACTTGGCTTATTTTTTTGTTTTGATCTATGACTATCTGTACTCTGTCACTTTAAAGACTTTACCTTTTTTTAAACCATTAACTTTCTTTTATGTCTTTCTATACTCTTCCTCTTCTATCTCCCAAACCTACATACATTTATCCAACACTGTGACCCATTTAGAGTTGTTTTATGTCTGAATCTGTCCTTATTTCATTATCTGTAATTCTTTACTGTCCAGGGGCATTTTTGCTTTGTGCTTTTAAAATGTTAAGCACTTAAGAATCTAAGCTGTGACATTACTAGGTCAAATGCAGCACTTCCTGCTCTCTCCACACAGTCTAGCATGGCAGAACTGTTTGTGCCTCTGAGCAACACATACTGCCCCAGTTCCAGGCACAAAGTTGATCCACGTTGCCATTAAGCAAGCTGCAGCAAGCTGCTTACAAACCTAACTCAAATGCTCGGTAGCCAGACCTCCTGTCTGAAAGAGTTTGCACCTGCAGCAGCCTAGAAAGCCAGCATTTTTAAATGGTTGCAACTTTTTTTTGTGCTGTGGCTGAATCAGAAAAATCTCTCTTAAAGGAGCTTTGGCATGCTGCCAGTAAATGACAAGAAGCTGTATTAAACACTGTATTTTTATATTTTTCTGGAATTACATCTTAAGCTCTCTCAGGTTTTACATGATGGATTTAGATAACCACATGGGTGTCAATCGGGTGGAGGAGGCAGCTTTTTTGTCCAGAACCAAAATAACCACAAAGAACCTATATTATTTAAAACACAGCTTGGCCCATTAGCTTTAGCTTCTTATTGGCTAACACTTATATTAATTTAACTCATTTCTATAAATCTGTATATCACCATGAGGTCGTGGCCTACCAGTAAAGTTCCTGCAAGTCTGGCTCTGGCACTGGCTCCATAGTGTCTCTCTGACTCTACTTTCCTCCTCCCAGAATTTCTTTTAGTTTTCCTCATCTAGCTCTGTTCCCCAACATCTCTGCTATAGGCCCAAAGTAGTTCCTTTATTAACCAATGAAAGCAACATATAGACAGAAGGACATCTTACACCAGATAAAATACACACACACACACACACACACAAGAGAGAGAGAGAGAGAGAGAGAGAGAGAGAGAGAGAGAGAGAGAGAAAGAGAGAGAGAGATGTTGGGTGTGGTGGCACACCACCTTTAATTTCAACACTTGAGAGGCAGAGGCAGGTAGATCTCTGTGAGTTCAAGGACAGCTTAGTCTATAGGGTGAGGTCCAGGACAACCAAAAATACACATAGAAACCCTATCTCACAAAAAATAATTAAAAATAAAGATAAAAGAAATAGAGTTTAAAATAAAGCCATATAAATATGGAAAATACAAAGACAATCTGGAAAATGTATGTTATTGTCTTGTCTTTGAATTGTTTGAGAGCTGAGGAAGGAGCAATAGCTGCTAAATGGCGTTTGATTATTAATGCTGTGGGATTAATCCAACATATATATTTTTAAAATGCCTTAACTTCAAAATTCAAGTCAAAAGATATGTTTCTTTGGATAAGAAGATTTTCTTTTGTTTTCACAGGGAATGTGGGGCTTTGGATTCATTCTGTGTTAATAAAAATAAGGTTTGATCAGAGAAGAGCCCCTAAGAAATATCTGATAGGACCTAGATGTCTGAATTCTTCATTCAGAACAGACTCTAGACTGCTGGCTGAAATGATAAAGCCTCACAGAATATCCCAGTCAGTAGTTGACCATAATTCTAACTTTTCTTTAGGTCCCCATAAGATTATTAGTGCCCTAGTCAGCAGGAAGTATCCTAGAAAACTATGACCACATTCCATTGATTATGGATATTTATCTTTGTTTAGAATGTTAGTTACAAGTTGTTATGGATAATGGTCTGGAAAAATATTAAACAATGGATATTAAATTGTAAGTTCTTGTTTTGAAAAAGAAAAGGGGGAGTGCTGTGGGACAATGATCTTGTATCCTGTCACTTGCTTTGTTTTAATAAAATATTGATTGGCTACTAGCCAGGCAGGAAGTATAGGTGAAGTGACCAGGCAGAATGTAGAAGTTGGGTGACAAGAACAGGAAGATTTTGGGAAAAGAAAAGACTCAATCTGCAGTTATCACCCAGACATAGAGAAAACAAGATGAGAATGTTTTACTGATAAAAATGACTAAACCATGTAGCTAACACAGACAAGAATTTTGGGTTAATGTGGGATATAAGAGTTAATAAGAAGCCTGAGCTAATAGGCCAGTCAGTTTATAATTAATGTAGACCTCTGTGTGTTTCTTTGGGTCTGAACATCTTCAGTACTGGGTGGGACAGAAACCTCTGTCAACACATAATTTTCTCATCTCTTCCCTTCTGTTTCTTCCTGCTAATCATCCAAGTCTCTTCTTAAGTCCCTCTCAAATTCACAACTCTTCTTTAATTTTTATCCTTAAACACAAACACACACACTCCAGCACACATACATACAAACAGACAGAGACATGAATAAATACATAAATAAAACCTGCATATTCCTTTATTGTTAGTGGTGCATATATAGTTTCAGCACTGATGAGATAAGATGATTTGTAGAATCAATTGTGAGCTTCCCCCAAGGAAGACCATTTCTCCTTCTCTCAGAATTCCTTAGTTGCCTGTCGTTCTTTGTTTATAGGGTGTTTCTCTGAAATTTCCCCTTCCTTGTAAGCATTCCTATTGTTGAAATTCAAGTAGGTTTAGGCAATTGTGCTTTTGAGATGTCGTGGTGAAAGCTTCCTTGTAACTTCTAGAGGACACAATCTTGGGGCAACTTCCCTGGTCTTGAGGTCTTGTTTCATCAACTAGTATTTTTATTGATTCTTCTGGATTTTTACATGATACACCCAGACAACAATCACTTCTCAGCCTTTCCATGTCCATTCTCTCCCATCCTTGTTAACCCTCCAATTAGCAAATGCCCAGTTTGTTTTATCTATATACTTACTGTAGCATGGTTAAACTCTCAGTGGCCTGTCCCTCAAATAGAAGTGATTCCTTCTTGTACTGTACCAACAATGGAAGCCATAAATTGTGAAGAGCTACAGTCCTCAACCTTATCACACTTTTTAAGACTTATCTTCAACTGTTGCCTGTTTAGGCTGTTATTTGGGGAGCAGGAAGGGAATTTAGGTAAGGGTAGTAGTTGTCATAAAATCCTTTCATCTTTTTCTTGCTCAGCTGTGCACAGGCAATCATCAATATCCCCCCAAAAGTAGCTTCTTTGCTCTTTACAGTCAGAAGAAGTACCAAACATGTGCTTCCACATGATTTCTAGTGACAGCACAGACCAAAAATATGGCCTCTGTCTGTAATAGGGCCAAGGACACAGATGAGGATCTCAGAGTCAGCTTGGACTATGGAAATCACCATGTCATCAGGCAGCAGAGCAAGCCACTCATATCATTATGACCCACTGTGGCAGCATGGCTTCAGGTGGCAGCATAGACCATAGACATCCACATGGCTTTTGGTGGTAACATGGCGATGGGCATTAATGTGGGCAATAGCACCACAGAGCCAGACAGGACGCTCAGCAGCAAAACAGACGTGGCCATTACCACTGCTTCTGATTTGTTTCCTGTACCTTAGGTTCAGGAGTTGAATACCCAGGCTTAATTAGCATGAATTCCTGACTGAAATTATATTTGAAATTTCATGAAATTTAAGAATAAAAAATCATTCAAGCTTAGAACATTGTCTAGATTAGGAAAAATGTCTTTTTATGACATTTTTCGGGAGATATTACAGGCTGTTACCAAAAGTTAAAGTCTATCATAAGTTCTCTCTATTGATCCCACAATCTACACTCTAACTCTGCCCTGACTGTAATGGATGAAAGTTCCTTTGTTCACTACCTCAGGAATGTCAATTTCGTGAAGAAATTCATGAAGAAATTTTGGTTACTTTCTTGTGTCCTCTTTGCTCTGCATGACTTCCTCAGGTTGTTTTCTTAACACAACTTAGGACTATCTGTCCAGGAATAACAAGGCCCATAGAGAAAGCTTGACCCTCCCACATGAAGTAACAAACATCAAGATTCTGCAAAAGGCTACACATAAATAAAATCCATTATAATTCTAGTTCTTTTCATATAGCCTAGCTGCTGGAAAATGTAAAAAAAGTCTACAGAGTATTTGTGATATAAATGGAAAATCTCATCTACAGTCATATAAGGTCATGTAACATGTAGCTAATGAATAGTTTCTTGAGCCTCACCACAAGGCAAATCTAGGGTTTTTTTTTCTTATGAACAATTGTTGTCAATAAATGAGAAAGCAAATCTCTCTCTAGGGAAGTCCTACTCTCTTATTTAGTGTTTTAGCAACTTGATACAAGCGTGATACTCTTCTTGTTCACCTGCATAGAGAGAATTTTAATTGAGACTATATCTCCATCACATTGTAGGCAATTGTTGGGGCATTTTTGTTTGTTTGTTTAATGATCGATGTGAGGTACGTACAGAACACTGTGCTCATTATCACCCCTAAGCAGATATAGTTCTGAGTTGTATTAAGAAAACAGGCTGAAAAAAAAAATAAAACAGGCTGATATAGCCATGGAGAGAAGGGAAGACACACAACAGAAAGCAACATTCTTCTGTTCTCTCTGCTTTAGCTCCTGCTTCTAGATTCCTGCCTCGATTTGCTCAATAGTAGACTATGTGTTGTAATGTGAAATAAACCCTTTTCTCCCTCACTTGGTTTTTGTTCATGGTGTTTCTCACAGCAACCGAGGGCAAATTAGGAAAATTACTATACAGTTTTTTGAGTTTTTCTCATACTTTCCTCACCTCTCGTTGAAAAATCCCAGATGAAAATCACTCCCTCAGGGAGGCAGCTTTTAGAAGTGATTGTGTATTGTGGCAGAAGGCAGCATAAACTTAGGTCACACTCAATTTGAAATAAACACAGCACACAGGTGTATAGAGGCTCAAAGACAGAAATCAAAACTAGGGAAATTTCATCTCTTTCTGTTTTTAGGAGGAAATAAAAGGGCAGAGTGGTCACTTGAGACTGGGAACTTTTGTGATTTCTCTGCCTGATTAAACTTAAAGTGGTGTGTCACTGGGCCAAGGAGCTTAAGGGCAAATGAGAAACTCACTGTGCATTGTTACAGAACAGAGCTAAATCCCATCTCAGGAAAGAGACTTGGGAACTTTCTAATAGAAGATGCCTGGTCAGCTGCAAACAACCCCGAAAAAACAGAATAAAGTCTTTTCAAATTGACAAAACCTAGACAGTTTTCAATTACTTAGCTGTACATAAATCACATTTAGGTGCAAGAACAGAAAATGAGGGAAAAATAAAACAAGATAGACTTGTACAAATAAGGATGTTAGGATTTGCTGGAACCATATGAAGAAAAAGAATTCATTCTTTGCCTTCAAGCTACTATTTGGTAGGGTTACCTGTTAATCTGCAGAACAAAACTTTGAAAGAAAGAATTTGAGACAGGAAGTAAAAAGAAATGAAAGGGAAAGAGTAAATAAACAGAATCACTTTTTAAAAATTTCTCCTTCAGCATGACCTCTTTTTATTTCTCTGCTTGAACTCCCTGGTTTTGATAAAGTGAATCACCTGCAGTTTAATGGATTTATGATTATCTACTTATATTCTGTGTCCTTGCCTAAGCTATTCTGTCTGTGGCACCCTTGATTTTCCTCTTGAGTGGCTCATATTCCTTCTTTGCACCCTGAAGGTTTTCTAATCATGGAGAAATGTTCCCTGATGTACCAAAAAACTGATTCATATGTCATGACATGCACTAAGTAAGAGATAATATTTTATTTTATTTTACATAATCTTCTATTTTCCTAGATTAGCTCATTATGCAGAAGAATCATCACATATATTTGAGCTGGATAGTTATCAATAAAAACTTTTTTCTTTCCTCTTTTGTTTTTTTTGAGACAAGGTTTCTCTGTAGCTTTTAAGCCTATGCTGGAACTAGCTCTTATAGCCCAGGCTAGCCTCAAACTCACAGAGATCTGCCTGCCTCTGCCTCCTGAATGCTGGGATTAAAAACATGTGCCACCACCACCTAGTCAATACAAACTTTTTCTAATTACCCAATATCAATTACTCATCTCTTCATAATCAACCTCATAACCTAGGAAGAAATAACAAAATGTATTATAGCATCAGTGTAAACCTGTTGCTAATAATTAAAAAATAATATACAGCATCCATATACACTTAACAAAGATGGATTAGCATAATTTGTTTTGTTTATAGATGTGTAAATCTGACATAAATAAAACAGAAAGAGATATGATAGCAAAGACTATGTACACTGTTTTTCAGTAGCAGCCAGACAGTAGCTGACAAAATGAGATTATCAGTGAATGTTATTTAATTCTCATATCTTTGAACCAATCATAGTCTTAAAACCCCTTGTTCTACATCTTCTGAAAAATGCAATACTTTTTTATTTTCTGAAAACCTCATGTTTTGTACACTAATCAAAACTCAAACACATTTCATTAGTTCTTTACTTCTAGGGAATTATCAAGGAGATAGTCAATGCTGAACTCATTGAATATAAAATCACTTAAAACTGCAAATGTTTATGTTTAATGAAAAGAATTACCTCTGAAGAGATTTTTCAAATATTACAACTTATCTCCAGTTATTTTTAAAAGTTTTATTAATATGTTTTATTATTGAGATGTAGACTGCCTTTCCTTTGTGGTTACATACCAGGCACACATAAGATTAAAGAAAAATGGGGAAACAAAATATATTTCAGACCTACAACATTTCAGAAATTGTTTATTGTGATTAAAAAATCTAAGAAATTTTTGGGATCATTTGGCTATAAGGGCATTATAGGTTTGTTCACAATATATTTACAATTGATCCTTTAAATGTAGGTTTCTGAAATGACAGGGTAGTGGTCACATACAAACTGGTATTACTTATTCCTCAACTGTGAGTAATGAGAGACAGCAAGGACATTCAATCTGCTTATGACACCTAAAGAAAAATATAAACAAATTTTAAGACACATTGATGTACATTTTTAGGGTAGGTAAACCGTTAGTAAATAATAGATTTGTAAGAAAAAATTTCCATACCTAGGTGCTAGATAGAAGGAGATATGTCAATAGATTTCTAAATACAATCTATGTTTTTAATGCTTTGCAAACAAATAAATGCACTTATCATTATATTCTTTGAAATATATGGTATTTCCACATGTGGTTATAAAATACTGTCATCATTGAACATTAACTACTCACATAAATCCAAAAATATGTATATATACAGTTATATATGCATATACACACACAGACACACACACACACATATATATATTTCATTTCAGACAGGGTATCACTGTATGTCCTGGTCCCTTGGAAATTTCTATGTAAACTCTGAGCCTGCAGTATAGATTATATAGTTAAAATAACCAGTTCAGTGGACTTTTTCCATAATATTACTCAGCAACTATTCTAGTAGTTGAAGGTTTATTCCCTCCCTTGGATGTCATATCCCACTACTTAAATGGGAAAGAAACATACACAAAGTAGTTCAATGTTGAATATATGAAGTGTCTTTTCTTTATGGTTCCAAAGATATGATCATACTGTCTACAGACTGATGAACAGCTTTAACTTCTGAGTCTAATTAAGAAATGGAACGATAGGGTTTCAAAAATATCTTGAGAGTTGTGACTGGATTTTGATTTGCGATCCTCATTGCTAAATAAAGGCTACTGAGACATCTGCCCCTTATAACAACTATAGGTAGTCCCCTAAATACCCAAATTATTTTTCTTATTCTTCAATCTATACCTTTCTTTTCTGTAAAACCTTGTACTCTTCACTTTTAAGATCAGTTTAATTTTATTGGTGTGCGTCTATACATTCTTCAAAAATTAAGCATTAGTATCACAAAATTTCCAAGCTCCCATTTGGTAATTTTTCAAAGTCACTAAAATTAAATTTCCCCATTAAATTTCTATTCATTTGTTTTTTTCTTACTTGTGAAAAGGTCACTTATATTAAATGCTGCATAAATCCCTGAATTTGAAAATATATTTTTGTAGGTCCTAAATCATGGGAATTTGGCCCTTCACTCATTCAGTGTATTATGCCTGTGTCTAAGGAGATGGAGGGAAGAAATATCCTCTCTGCCGCAGACTGCACAGTATCTTTGACTCCAGACCCCAATGTATGTTTATCTAATATGTCTGCTGTTTATGAATTAAATCTGTTCATCCTTATCCATTCAAGTATTTTTCTTTCAGCTTTTCAAACTATTTGAGTGATTGATTTACGCTATTTGTACAGATGGCTGCAATGTGGTAGGGGTGCAGCTATCTTAGGTGATTTTCTGCCCATAAATTTACTTAACAGCTCAATCGCATTTTGACTTTATGTAAACGACTCTATTGACCTGTGTTCCTCTGAGCCAGTCATGTAATTTCTACCTACCAATCAAGATCAACCTCTGGTCTTTTCTCATACACTAGAAATCTTACTCACAGATGTATCTTTATTCCAAATTTTTAAACTTGGAATAAAAATTGGTCGTTGTTTCATTGCATTCAAAATAGGGAGAAGGAAAAAGAAAGGTCATCAAACTATGTACATCATAAAAAGATAAAGGATGATTACCAGTGTATAGCTCAAAACAGCTGCAGAGTACAGAAGTGACAACAAGGGAAGGGAACATTCAAAACAAGCTGTTATGGCGCATATATAAGATTACCATACTAAAAGTATTACTTACTTAAAATTAAACTAATTAAAAATTTTGAAATTGTATTTTCCATACTTATAATTTTTAATTACCCGAAAAATTTTAGTTAGCCATCTGAATTATAGTCTATGAAGTTTACAAACCATGGTGTCACAATGGACATAAGTATTGAATGCAAGTGTCTTTTGATTGAAAAATTTCATTGCCTTTATCATTTACACCAAAATTTCACTAACCAATTATTAACTCTATGATTCAACTCATATTGAATAAGGGTATATTATGTTAAATTGTCATACCCTAAGCACTCTGAACATATAAAATTATACAGAATGAGATTTCAAATTGCATCATTTCTCAACTGACAAACAAAGATAAAATAAGAATTTGCATAAGACAAAATAGTTGACAGAGTGTAATCTGCTACTTTACAGATAAATGTATATTAGAGTTTTTTTTCCTTTTTCCCATTTCATAGGAAATAATTAATTCCAAATAAGAAAAAATTGGTGGGATATATTCTTTATATATCTTCTGAGCTTCAGAAGATGAGTAAAATATTGACAGATAGATGTGCACAGAAGAAAGGCTTCCTGAATCTGATGGAAATCTGAGCAAAGATGTTATTAATCTATTTCCAGTAAAATGAGTGGGAATGCACTTCTATCTTAAGTGGTCACTGCTGTCAAGTGGCTCCAAAAGCTTCTTAACCTTTTTTCCAATGCATCAATCATCAACAGCACCAACGATGCAGAAACAGATTTTACTCACAATATAACAAAGCCGTGGCCTCAGAGTCTCAAGAGGTAAAAGAAGAACCCACAGCTCAGTCTGTCTTTAGTTTTACTTATCCTTTAAAGCTGATACATATTTTATCAAGAAAACGTTTGACCTGAAACATCTCTACTGAAAATTGGAAATTAAATTATGAATATTTCTGAAGAAGTATAGAATTCTTTTTGTTTAAAATTATAAAATTAATAAAGACCTCTATTTAGCAATGTAAGACATTTTCCATCAGAGACATTTTGCATGAATGGAGAAATCACATGAAGAGACACTGTTTAGCCTATCAAAGTAGGTCATTTTGACAACATGGTATTAAGAGATTCTTTGTGCTACCAAAACTAAGAAGTGCTGTGCTTGAAAGAATTTTATTTTGATTTAATATCACACTCTTCTATCTTGCTAACCAAAAACGTGTTGAATATTTCAGTCATCCTTTTCATAAAATGGTGTATTCTAGAAAACAGAATCTTAACTATAGCACTGATATCCTGCTTAAAAGCCCCAAGCAACTTTCTTTCTACAGATTTTACCTCAAATAACCTCCGGAAGATGGTTTTCAAAGGACTCGACTTACAAGATTTTTTTTTGAAAAATATGAAGATTTATATAATAGTGAAAGATTTGAAACAAAAATAAAATAAGTAGATACTATTTAGAATCTTATAATTACCCTAAGCTGAAAATTATGAAATTGTCAAGTGTTGGAAGTAATAAGGACCAATGACAGTGTCCACACATAAAGTTTCTTGTTAAGATTTCTATTGCTGTGAAGAGGCAATTCTTTTAAAGGAAAATATTTGATTGATTCTGGTTTACACTTCCTGAGTTCATTATCTTCATGGTGGCATGCAGGCAGAGAGAGTGGCATCCATGTTATGCATGCAGGTGGATCTGGAGAAGGAGCTGAGAATTCTATGTCATGATCCTCAGGTGATAGAAAGTGAACTTTGCTATACTTGTGTGTAGCTTAATCATAAAAGACCTCAAAGCTCACCTCTACAGTGACACACTTCTTCCAGAA
Source organism: Microtus agrestis (assembly GCA_902806775.1). NCBI lineage: Eukaryota > Metazoa > Chordata > Mammalia > Rodentia > Cricetidae > Microtus > Microtus agrestis. Next base: position 336,852 of record CADCXT010004242.1, on the reverse strand, counting down.
GGGTCACACTTACTCCAACAAAGCCATAATTCCTACTAGTGCTACTCCCTATGGATGTCATTTTCTTTCAAACTACCGGATTAAACAACAGCATCTTCAGTAGCTTTGTTCATAACAGAAACAAGAAAAAAGACAAATGTCAACAATAGGAAAATATAGCTGCACCATGCAATGTTATATATTCTTGAAAATGACTGACCTTCTTTTGTGTAATCATGAGTGACTTTTAGTAACTTCAGTAGTGAAGAAATAATTCCAGAAGATATTGAAATATGCTAGCTTTTTAAAACCTTAACAAAACTACTATATTCTACTAAAATTGCCCAGAGCTACTGAACTTTATGTTTGTTAAATAGAAACCCTTCTTTATATGGCAAGAATTTATTTCTTCAAAGATTGTTTTTCTGAGATAAAAAATATAGATACTGACTACTAGTGATTGGATATATTTCCCTTCAAATTCCAATTTAATTGGTGGGAAATCATATTTTCTACGGACACAGTATTGGAAATGGACTTGTTGAACTGTACATGAATCTTGGGAGTAAATTCCTCATGTTGGGAAAAATATCCTGATAAAAAGAGATGGGTTATTGCTTTTCTTTCTGATTTTTGTCATGTGAGGACACACACACACACACACACACACAAAAGTGGGTAACTGGAATCAGAGTCTGCCCATGAGAGTTGTATAACAGGATCTATTTCAAATTAATGAAGAAACCCGTCAATGAAAATTTATGTTTCAATGCAAACTGTGACATTGATTAAATATTGCCTAGTTTTGAAATCTCAGAAAACAATTATATTCTCTACAGTCAAGACAATTTAATTAACCATTATTAGGTGAGCTTGTTGCTATGGATGTTCAGAAAAAGTGTTCAAAGAAAAAGCATAATTGGGAATTTGGCTCAATAAGAAATATTTGGATTGTTATTTATTGATGTATAATATCAAACTAAAATTAAATAAAAATTACTAATCTCCTTGGGATTAATTTCTTTACTATAAAATATTTAAAAAAGAAAATGAAAGCATGAGTGTAAAAAAATCACAGACTGACAGTGAAACCTATTAAAACTGGTAAAATAATACACTACAGACAAGATAAGGGAGAAGATTATTTAAGGTCAATATAATGCTATTATGTACTACATTTTAAGCATTCCTGGAATTTTATAATATGTTTATTTTTATAAGGGGCATGATGGTACTAAAGTGAGAAAGGAAGTGAAAGGAAATAGAGATAAAAATGCAGTGAGTGAAGAGGTGAGGAGGCAAGATAAGGGAAAGGAGAGAAGGGTCAAAGTTAATGTAACACAGGTATACATGGACTCAGATCACACATACACTTTTTGATTATATCTCTGAATATGTAAACTTTTGTTTTGATTAGTTTTTAGATGTTATTTTGTTTGTATCATGAGTGTGTTTCTGTGAGTCCATTTCATCAGTGTATAAAATAGGAAATAAAGCTACAAGTCAGTTGATTAGAAATGTATTTTAAATATGTTAAAGTCCTAGCATAAAATATGCATTCAATAAAACAAGTCCTTACAAGATGCAGACATTGATAAGCCATATAATAGAGAAAAAAGATGCATATGACCATGAATTCCGTGGCAATAAGCTCAATGAAAAAGAATAATCCAAGTTACATTATATTCCATTTAATCATTAGAAGTCTATAAACAAGTAACATATGGCTACTTAAGAAGAAAGAGTCTTGAATTGACTGAAGCATATTAGTGAATATAAAGGCTCTAAGTTCATTTTGTAGCAGGAGTGGGAGAATAAAAAAGATGTTAAAAAAAAGGAGATAAGGTGGTGCATTTGTCATTCATAGAAGGAAAATAATGACAGAGATATTGAAGGTGGAATAAACAAGATGAGGACTTGATCCCAGAAAAAGACAGAAGTCACTTTTATTGGTATTGATGCAAAAGTTAGGATTAGTAAAATCAGAGGAAAATTACTTGTATGTGTGGAATTTCTTTAAATTTTCTGAGAAATTGTTCTCATGACTTCGCATATGCACAGTGGTGAGTTAAGAATAAATCTATTACCAGAGAGGAAACATCCCTGGCCCAAGCCTACAACAAGATGTAAAATATATACATAAATGTAATTAACAAGTAATATAATGAACAAGGTGAACTTTAGTCAAATATTTTAAGCTTTAGTTCTAAAATTCCACTTAGTTCTAGTAATTCATTTCTATTACTCTTGAGGAAAGAAAGCATCAAAATTTAGTAATATCCAAATTAAATTTAATATCTGGACAGATAAGCAGTAATTAAAACAATTATATAGGTAATTTCTAAAACCATAGTTTTGTATAATAACATTATCTATTTTTACACCTTCTTTAAATAGAAAGTATATATATATATATATATATATATATATGTATTTGTATAAACCTTCATATTTTAAAAGCATCACAGTGATAATTGTTTCATGAGCTAATGGTTGTTGAATAATGCATGTTAAGGAATCCCAGGCTATGGCAAGATAAACCAATTATATATGCTTTATTATAAGGAGAAAACTCACAACACAGGAATGATAAGTCCAACTACAGCTGTGAAACTTGGGAACCACAGTGAGTGCAAACCCTAGGTCACCTGGCATTTTCCTCTGTGTACCCACAAGATCATGCCTTATCTTGGTCCCACCTCTTAAAGATCATTGGCTGACAGAGATTCACCTTCACCTCCCCCTTTTCTCAAAATAAGATGGTTCCAAGGCCAATACAAAACTTTATAAAATAGAAACAGATATCAAGTATAAAATTATAATCAACATAAATAATATTAAGCAAGGAACACAGGAAATTGTTTTAATATTCTATTCTAAAGAGTCTAAGTCTTGCATTGGAAATAGCTTGGCTAAACCATAAGAGGAAGGTAACTATGACTATCTAATCTTCAACCCCATCAAATGGCTGAGAAGGGAGAATATATTATTTGAGTAGACAGGAGGTGCACTCACACACCTTCCAAAGCATAATCATGCAGTATATGAGAGAGACAACCCACTACCTGATTCCTCAAAGTCTCATTTGCAATATTAAAGCAACCAACTTTGACTAAGGCCTAGAGTAACTGATAGACGATTTTCAGAGGCAGAAAAAATTTCAGAACTGTCTTATCCAGTCTTGGAAAGGTTTTTCAGTCTTTTTCCTTGTGCCCTGCTTATACAGTCTGGATACGATGTATTTTGTCAGTGGTTTAGGCATAGGTTGTTTCTTGCCCAAAAGCAAATTGTACCAAAGAGAACAAATACTAAGTGGAGTGTCTTTGGTTCTCAACTTTCTCTCAGGAATAGATTGGTGCTGTCAGGAGCAATCATGTCTCATGTCAACAGAACCCCAAATTATTTAAATGCCATGTTTTACATATCCTTGAAGTGGTTGAAGATTGTCTGTCTATATAGAGTACAATGACTATGTATCTAAATAAATGAAATGAATAACTATTGATCTCCCCATCCCCCTTCTCACATTTTTCTCCCTACATCCTCTTTCCCCCCACCCCCAGTCTCAAGTTTCCAATTTTTGCCTGGCAATCTTGTCTCTTTCAAATATTCAGGAGGATAACTATATGTTTTTCTTTGGGTTAACCTTCTTATTTAGCTTCTCTAGGATCACATAGGCTCAATGTCTTTTATTTATGGCTAGAATCCATTTATGAAGAGTACATATCACATTCATCTCTTTTGGATCTGGGTTACCTCACTCAGGATAGTGTTTTCTATTTCCACCCATTTGCATGCAAAATTCGAGAAGCCATTGTTTTTTACCACAGCATAGTACTCTAATGTGTTCTTCATCCATTCTTCCATTGAAGGGCATCTAGGTTGTTTCCAGTTTCTGGCTATAACAAATAATGCTGCTATAAACATAGTTGAACAAATGCTTTTGTAGTATGATAGAACATCTTTTGGGTATATTCCCAAGAGTGGTATTGCTGAATCCTGGGGTAGGTTGATTCTGAATTTCCTAAGAAACCACCACACTGATTTCCAAAGTGGTTGCACAAGTTTGCATTCCCACCAGCAATGGATGAGTGTTTCCCTTACTCCACATCCTCTCCAGCAGAGGCTATCATTGCTGTTTTATTTTTTTATTTTAGCCATTCTAGCAGGTGTAAGATGGTATCTTGATTTGCATTTTCCTGATAGCTATGGAAGTTGAGCATGACCTTAAGTGTCTTTTGGCCATTTGAACTTCTTCTGTTGAGAATTCTCTGTTCAGTTCAGTGCCCCATTTTTTAATTGGGTTAATTAGCATTTTAATGTCTAGTTTCTTGAGTTCTTTATATGTTTTGAAAATTAGACCTTTGTCTGTTGTGGGGTTGGTGAAGATCTTCTCCCAATCAGTAGGTTGCCTTTTTGTCTTAATGACAGAGTCCCTTGCTTTACAAAAGCTTCTCAGTTTTGGGAGGTCCCATTTGTTCAATGTTGTCCTTATTGTCTGTGCTTCTAGAGTTATATGTAGGAAGTGGTCTCCTGTGCCCATGTGTTGTAGAGTACTTCCCACTTTCTCTTCTATCAGGTTCAGTGTGTTCAGGTTGATATTGATGTCTTTAATCCATTTGGACTTGAGTTTTGTGCATGGTGATATATGTGGATCTATTTTCATTCTTTTACAGGTCGACATCCAGTTTTCTAGCACCATTTGTTGAAGATGCTTTCTTTCATTGTATACTTTTAGCTCCTTTGTCAAAAATCAGGCGTTCATAGGTTTGTGGGTTAAAATCCAGGTCTTCTATTTAAGTCCATTGGTCAACACCCCTGTTTTGTGCCAATACCAAGCTGTTTTCATTACTATAGCCCTGTAATATAGTTTGAAGTCAGGGATGGTAATGCCTCCAGAAGTACCTTTATTGTATAGGATTGTTTTGGCTATCCTGGGTTTTTTTGTTTTTTTCCATGTAAAGTTGACTATTATTCTCTCAAGGTCTGTGAAGAATTTTGTTGGCATTTTAATGGGGATTGTATTGACTTTATAGATTGCTTTTGGTAGAATTGCCATTTTTCTATGTAGATCCACCCAATCCAAGATCATGGGATATCCTTCCATTTTCTGGTATCCTCCTCAATTTCTTTCTTCCAAGACTTAAAGTTTTTGTCAAATATATCTTTTACCTCCTTGGTTAGAGTTACCCCAAGATACTTTATGCTATTTGTGGCTATTGTGAAAGGTGAAAATTTCTTTGATATCCCGCTCTGCTTCCTTTTTCTTTGTGTATAGATGGAGTACTGATTTTTTGGAGTTAATCTTGTATCCTGCCACATTACTAAAGGTGTTTAGCAGCTTTAGGAGTTCTTTGGTAGAGTTTTTGGGGTCACTTATGTACACTATCATATCATCTGCAAATAACAAACGTTTCACTTTTTTCTTTTCCAGTTTTAATCCCCTTGATCTCCTTATGTTGTCTTATTGCTATTGCTAGAACTTCAGTCATTATATTGAAGAGGTGTGGAGAGAGTGGACAGCTTCATCTTGTTCCTGATCTTAGTGGAATGGCTTTAAGTTTCTCTCCATTTAATTTGATGTTAGCTATTGGTTTGCAGTTATTAGAAGTTATGGCCATCATGGATATTCCTGTGCAAATAAAGACAGTCAATTGTCCAGCATATGTATCTAATAACTGCATGATTACTGAATCAGCCTTTTCTGATTCCTCAAGTGAGTTGCCCATTAAAAACCTTAAAAAGTGCTTATGGTGTTTTGAACATATTTTAATTTTCCAAATTTTGTAAAATGGAACACATCAATCTGCCAGATATATTCCTTTGAATACCCTTTGGGTAACTCCCTTCACTTAACAGCATTTGGTTTTAGAAATGGCAAGTAGGATATCACTTTATAATTTCCTTATCTTGTTTACCTTGTAAAAGGAATCTCATTAAACCTCTGAAACTGACATGATGTTTTTCATGAAGTCCAGAGACGTTTAGCATACTTCCAATCAACAATTGATCAATTTCTGCATTACATTGTGCCATAGGACCTGGCATGGATCATATGGAATCTGATATGTTATGTACACAGGACAAAGCCAATTCCTGATTATGCCTTGAAACTGTATGAATAATGAAGCCAGTTATGTATCACCTGGCATAAATTCAGCAGTTTCAATATGCAACACAACTCTTTTGGCATATTGTGAATTAGTAACTATATTGAGAGAATCTTTAAAATCCCTTAGTGCCATAAGAATGGCATATAACTCTGCCTTCTGGACAGAATTACAAGGTCTTTGTTTCAACTTACTTAATTCTTCTGCTTTGTAACATGCCTTTCCTGATATATTTGCATTAGTACAAAATGTACAGGCTCTAGTTATTGGCACATAACATAAAATTTGGGGAAGAATCCAAATAAATCTCTTTATAACATTAAGCCTAATGCTTTTGGGATAATTGCTATTATTCTCTCCCAAAAACTTAGCACATGTTATTTGCCATGGTTCATTGTCTTCCCATAACATTTTAATTGTATCAGTAGTAAAAGGCACTATAATATTTGCTGCATCTATACCTTCTAATTTATGATGTCTCAATTGTACTTTTATAATTCATTCAGGGAATTTTCTACATAAGTTTTAAGTTTTTACTTTGTGGTAAAAAGATTCAATATAAGATAATATCTTCCCTCTGCATTAAACTTCTCGTAGAAGAAAATTCTGGAGGGCAATATTTTTGAAATAGCAGCGGCGGGGCTGCGTCCCCAACACCCCGGCTGCTTGCATGGCTAACTTTACCCGAAATAATTACATGGACACTGTATTCTTTTAAGCACTGCTTGGCCCATTAGCTTCAACCTCTTAACCCATTTCTAATCATGTGAATAGCACCACAAGGTGCGCTTACCAGGAAGATTCTAGCCTACATCCATCTTGATTCTGAGCTTCATCGTATGTCTCAGAGAGCAGAGCTATCCCGTCTGCCAGCTAGAAAGGAGCATGGTGTCTCTCTCTGAGGCGTCTGGCTCTGAGAGGAGTTGCATGCTTTCTGACCTCACTTCCTTTTCCGCCCAGCATTTTCTTCTGTTTACTCCACCCACCTATGTTCTAACCAATGGGGCCAAGCAGTTTATTTATTGCTTAGCCAATGAAATCAACAGATTGATATATGACACTCCCACATCACAATATGACTAGAATACAACTAAAATTTAGATTCACCCTATCCATATGTGCCTCCTGTAGTTTCTCCTCAATGATCATCAATTCTTCTTTCACTTCAGCAGTCCCAAAGAATTGACAGTCTACAATCTTATTATACAACAATTAAAACATGTGGCATTTTTGTGTCTCCTCATACCATTGGAAATGCCTTCTTTTTCCTAGGAATAACAGTGAATGCAGAGTCTCATTAGTGCTCTAAGTTTCAATAATAACTATTGATTAATTAATATAGTAGAATAGTAATGTGGAAGATAAGTCATAGAAAATAGGGAGACTCTCTGAACAATGCCTTCTTCTGGGGAAGACACAACATTTCAGTAATGAAGACATATCAGCAGTAGCTACTTCAGCTGAGTCTGCACAAGATTGGGCAGGTCAAAGTCAGGCATAGTTTGAGGAGAGAATTAAGAGGTATAATTTAAATCCATTACAATTCTTTCTCACTTCTTATCCTCCTAACCACAAAGCAAATAATCAGGTGTTTCATGGATGATCAGCTCACTCATTTTTCTGAAAAAAAATACAAAAAGTCTATGCAGATTTATAAGAATTAAAATAACTAAAAATAAACCGTATATTGTACAATGTACACGCAAAGAGATCCTCGAGTGTGCCAACAGTGGAAGTATACATCAGGGATTTAGGACTCGGAACAGAGAAAACGCTGAAAATATACTTAAACAAACATGTCAGTGTGATCGCAGAGCTGTTAGTTCAGTCACTATGGTGAGGGCGATCTACAGGGTCTAATAGTTGAGAGTGTAAGACACAGAAGCCTGAGCTTTGTTCTTGACATTAGAAAGTTCTGAACTCAGACTCTAGTAGTTTCACAAACATACAAGCATTTTCTTTAGGAATCAGTTAAAGGACAGGATTATGGAAGAAAGCACATTTTCTTCCATAATCCTTTTCCTAACGGTTCACCAGTGATAAACGTGTATAACCAGCCACAAACCTTACAACCTGTTACTCCCAGTCTTTCTAATCAGCTGTCCTTGAAATTGTTGCTAAAGCAAATTTGTCTTCATGAATATAGCAGCATTCATACTTTGTTATTCTCTTTGTTTTCATAGTGAGCAATTCCTGCTGTTTTGTCTTTCAGTGATTTCTTCCTTTTAAAATGTAAATTGTATGGATCTTTTGTAGTTTATTTTTTCATTTAACAATAAATGTGTAATCATTTTCAAAAAAAAGAGGTCCTACTCCTCATGAGTGAGCTATAGGCTATAGATTGTTCCTGGGAGCCAGAGAAACATTGCCTTCACTTGTCTACCCACAGGTGAACTAATGAGTCCCCAGTGAGTATTTCAAAGCTAATGTTCACAGACATGGTACTGCTTGGATTCAATGGGTCACTCACATAGAAGGCCATGGCACTGAAAAATGGATTTGTAGGAGGAAGGAAGGGTTGTGGGAGTTATGGGGGATACAGAATGTAGGGAAGGATGCAACCAGAATGCATCACAGGCAGTTATTAAGGTACCAGGGAATAAACAAAAAATAATAAACTAACACTCAAATATAGATAAAAGCCTAAAATAAAGTGAAACAAATGTTAATCCAGTTTTTCCCTTTCTCATAGAAAGTAACTTTATCTTTTTTGAAATTGAAAGTATAAGTATGAAGCTAACCATTTTTATTATCTTGAGATCATTCCAAACAAGCACTTTGAGGATGCACATTCAAAAACAAATCAACTCAAAATAATAGAGAAAACCTTCTATTTTTTATGTGCAAGTAGCATGGGCACAGAAAAGATGACAGATTATCTCCATCGTGGAAAATCCTGGGAGAGACTGTCCTGTTCTTGAGAAAGAAAGGAAACTGATTCTACTCACATGACACAGGATGTACTGAAACTATTCACATACCACAATTTAACAAAGTAGCATTACTTTTTTTTGTTATAAGCTGATTGGCCTGGTAACGCAGACTTCTTATTAACTCTTATAACTTACAATAGCTCATTATTATAGTCTATGTTAGCCACATGGCTCAGTACCATTTTCCTCAAGACAGTCACATCTTGCTTTCTCTGTGTCTGCAACATGACTACAGACTGTTCTTCCCTCTTTCCAGCATTCACATTGTCCCGCTTCTACTTCCTGCCTGGTAACCCCACCTATACGTCCTGCCTGGCTACTGGCCAATTAGCATTTTATTAAAATAATAAAAATGACAGGATAAAAGACCATTGTTCCATAGCTCCCCCATTTTTTTAAATATTTATTTATTATTTATTATGTATACAATATTCTGTCTGTATGCCTGAAGGCCAGAAGAGGGCGCCAGACCTCCTTACAGATGGTTGTGAGCCACCATGTGGTTGCTGGGAATTGAACTCAGGACCTTTGGAAGAGCAGGCAATGCTCTTAACCACTGAGCCATCTCTCCAGCCCTCACCCCCATTTTTTTTAAACAAGAACTCTAAATCAAATCTCCCTTGTTCAGCTTTTTTACTGACCATTATCCATAACAACTTGTAATCAACATTATAAACAAAGGTAAACATTCATAATCCATTTTTTTGGGGGAAGGTGAGCATAGTTTTTCCAGGCTACTTCCTGCTGATTGGGGTGCAGGTAATTTTTTGGAGACCTAAAGAAAATTTTGAATTATGATCAAGTCCTTACAGAAGTAACCTGTGAGGCTTGATCATCGCAGGCAGAAGTCTTGAATATGTTCTAGATATACAACTGAGACATCTGGGCCATCTGATCCTATCAGAGATTTCTCAGGAGTCTTCCTTGATGAAACCTCTTTTTTTTTTCCCAGAATGAATCTACAGTCTCTCATTTCCTGTGGAAACAAAAACAAAACCTATCATCCAAAGTAACGTAACTTTGACTACAATTTTGAAGTCAAGGTATTTTCAAAATACCTATCTTGGATTAATTCAGCAGCATTTATAAACAAATATCTTTTAGCACAATTCAAAGAGAACATAATAGCATACAATATCCAGATTCTCTGTGTTCCATATTTACATAGATCTATTTTAAAATCCGTTTCTTTTATTTTTTTAATTTCTGGCTTTTTCAGACAGAGTTTTTCTCTGTATCTTTGTCCTGGAACTCACTCTGTATGACAGGCTGTCTTAAAACTCACAGAGATCTGCCTGCCTCTGCCTCACAAGTGCTGGGATTAAAGGTGTATGCCACCATTCTAAACTACTCTCTTTTATTCTTTTTACTTTTAAAGAACTTGTGCTTTTTTTCCCTCCAAGCCTAAATATATTTTTAAACACACAGTAAATCATTTAGAAGTTTTTTCATCTTTGAATCTGTCTTTACTGCATATATCTCTCTTCTTCTGAACACATGTGTCTTTAATTTGCTAAGCAGTATGGCTAAGATTAAAGCTGTGGCTTTGATGGGTGGATTAAGCATTTTTTATGGTTAGGAAGTAAATTTTAGAACAAAGAAAAGTGAAAAAGAAGTAAAGATTTAGCAAACAAGTTTGGAGTACGTTTTAAAAGATTACATGTATTTGTATCTTATTTTTAAGAGAATTTTTATATTTTATAATTTTTCATAAATTTTATAAAAATTTCATATTTAGCATAATTTCTGTATTGAATCTTTGGAAATTTCACATTATGCTTCCTAATTTTGACCACCTTGAAGTCTCTTTATATCCTCTTCTACCACTCACAGTTGCACCCAAAATGAAAATCTTAAAAGAATAAATCAAACCAAACAAAAAACTTAAAGAAAATCAAAAGCAAAAGAAAAACCTTATTTCAATCTGATCCTCAATATTTTCTGCCCATCCATTAGCTCTTTATTTATCTTAGTACATGGGGCATGATCGTTTGTCACACAATTTATTCTTTAGACCAATCAGCTTCACTTGCAAGTGTTTGTTGCAATGAGTCAATAGTCTGCTTCAAGGCATCTGGTTTCTGGTACATCACTGTCTTTTCACCCTCAAATAAATACCTCTGGGATATTCCAAATCTACTCTCAGTCATCAAGATCCTACAGTTATTGTTCACAGGACCAGTACCTTCAGGAGCACGAGCAGATCCTACATGTGTTTTAAGCATTACACCATTCCTTAATTTTTATAAAAGTCTAAAATCCTTCAGATTATCACTTTTTGAAATATTTTCTCCCTGTTTCTCTCTCTCTGTTTCTCTCTCACTCTGTTTCTCTCTCTCTCTTTCTCTGTTTCTCTCTCTCTCTCTCTCTCTCTCTCTCTCTCTCTCTCTCTCTCTCTGTGTGTGTGTGTGTGTTTGTGCAATTTTTTACAAAGTTACTTCAAACTTGGTTTTCTTACTCTGTGCATAACATACTTATACAACAATTGTATTGATTCATATTTATAGAAGTCAGAATTTTACATTATGATCTTTAAACACATCATAAAAATAATTTAAATCATTGAAATATACTGATTTCATGATGAATGAAGTTAGAACAAGTCTATGATTGGAATATGCACTTTATACTTTTGTCAGTTAATGATTTTTATCTTGAGAAGTCAGAGTTTATCCATAGGTCACAAAGAAAAATATGATTAACAAAATCTGCAAAAGCATGTAGACATGACGGTGGCTTACTAGGTAAAGTTCTGTCATCTGTCTCTGGTGGGGCTACATAGCTTTTTTTCGGAATCTGCCTTCTTTCTCCCAGCATTCAGTTTAGTTTTCCCTGCCTATCTAAGCTCTACCTTGCTATAGGCCAAAGAAGTTTTTTTATTCACTAACCAATAAAAGCAGCACATACACAGAAGGACTTTTCACACCATTTTCCCTTTTCTATTTAAGTAAAAAAAGAAAAGTTTTAATTTTAGCATAATAAAAGCCCTTTCTTCTTGTCTGGAGATGGAGTTATTGGTGCCAAAATTATATCATTATATCTTTTGTTTGAGGAGCTCCTCACAGTCTTTTCATTAATGATAGACGCAGGGGCCCAATGACGGGAGTTAGTGTGGATCCTCGCCTGAATAGCACACCATACAGAGGTTGTAGAAATTGGCTCAACATGGCATGGTACAGGTATGAGGGTGCTCTCCACATGGCCTAAGACAGGGTGCCCTGTGATCTGTTTACTTTAATCCTGCTAGATGCCTTTTATTTGAGGAGCTCCAAGGACGGGAGACTTATGGCAGGATAATCCCCCAACCTAAGGCAGGGCCCTGGGAACCCTAGGACGAGTAAGGGGGAAAGAAAAAAAGGCCTGGTCCCCACTCGACCTAGGAGTCATCGGGCACCCCTCTGTTCCCAGGAGAGGTGGATTGCTTCACCACTCGAGAGGAGGGTCTCTCCTTGTCTCAGTCCCTTCTCCTTTGGTCTGACACCATGGTTGACTCTGACTGGTGCTCTCCACGTGATAGCTGCCTGCCTTTGTATGGGAGGGGGGAGGGGATCTGTTGGGAGCCGTTTCCCCCTAGAGATCATTGCAGGAACTATCGCCCTCGGGAGACTGTGGGGAACCCCACAACCATGGTTGTGCTGGGAATGGTTCTGTTGCCCCACACCCAGTTGAAGCTGTTAATGGAGAAAAATAAAATAAATAAAAAAAAATTTAGCATAATAAAATTGCATATAACAAAAAAGGTACCAAGCAAAAATTACAGTTACAATATTTATATCTACTTTATATTTTATTACAACTAAGGAAGACTATAACTATGTATTCTTCAACTTCATCAAAGACACCAGAAGAATAAAATATATCGTAAGTAAACAAAATGTGCATTATAAGCAACTTCCAAAACTCTAGACTTGACAGAGATATCTCATTGCCTGGACAGTCACCAAAAGTTCTTCTGTATAGATTAAGCATCTATCTTTAGCCTACAGGCCCATAATATCTAGCAAACTTTTCCATGAAGCAGAAAATTTCAAAGATATTTCCACTTATATTGGCAGTTTATCAATCACATTTTTTCTGTGTCCTGCAAAATATCTGGCAGAGTCTTTCACGAAACAGGAATCCCAAAGGATCATCTCACCTTTATGCAAGTTTATCAGTCATTTCTCCATGGCTTCTGCATGTCCAGTTCATCAAGCAGTCCAGGCAAACCGAGTTTCCTACCGAAATGGCTATCAACATCCATGATAAGCCTCATTGTTGCCCATCATCCTCTTGAAGTAATTAGTACTTCCAGGAGCAGGTGTGTCTCATTGTCATGAAAAGTTTTAAGTTATTAAACATTTTAAATGCCATATTCTGTAATCTTTGAAAGGTTTGAAGAATGCCATCTGAAATACATCTTTGTACATCAAGAAAATCTAACATGACAATTAGTTTGACTATTATAGATGATTATATATTAATCTATATTTCTTAATTATATATTATACTCCTAAATGATATGAACAGACAATACCCTACTCAAGAGAATAAATACACTAATAACAATATTGATCTTATATTTGTATCAATAGAGCAAGGTTCATACCAATGCATATTCCCTTGTAAATGTACGTAAACATTTAAAACAATGTTTGGGAATATGGGCATGGTATTCTCCAAACTGATTTCCACTTTTTATGGGGTGAAGTATTTTCTTTTGGGGCATTTTCACGGAGATCTTTCAGGTGGTTTTGGTCCATCAAACCTCATTAGTTTGGCAGGATTCCACTGATTCTCATCCTCTGTGGAAACAAAAGCAGAACTTCTTTTCAAAGCAACAAATCCTTAGCCCCAAATTTTAAAGTCAAGATACCTTTAGAATATATATGTTGGTTTAGTTTAGCAGTCTGTACAATGAAATGTCTCTCTGTTCTTAGCTCATTAGCAGTAAAAGAAAATTAAAAAAAAATAATATACATAATCCAGACTCTCTGTGTATATTCCATTTTTACATGACTTATTTCTTTTTACTCTATTAATATTTAATATTTATTATCTTTATTTCTTTGATCTACGACTGTCTCAACTTTCTCTTTAAAAACATTCTTTTATTTATTTTATCAAACCATTTATTTCCTTTTATAACTCTGTATAATCTTTTTCTCTCCCCCAAGCCTATGTACATTTATCTAACACTGTGACCCATATAGAGGTCTTTTCTATATGGATTTGTCTTTATTGTGTATCAGTCCTTTACTGATGAGGACTTCCTCTTAAAATGCTAAGTGCTTCTTGAAAACCTAAGTGGTGGCATTGCTAGGGCAAATACAGCCCTCCCTGTTTCCTCTGCCCACTCTAACATGGTGAAAGTCTGTTCACTACCTCTGAGACTGCTGAGTGGGAGCATTCTCACCCCCTCAACTCTGATAAACAGTTTTCCCATGTTGCCACCAAGTAACTTGCAGCATACTGCCAAGAAACCCCATTTAAATGCTTAGCCTCCTGAAAGAATCAGGGCTTGTGCTGGTAGCATGGCCCAGATAGTCACAGTTTCAAAATTTTTATTCTGCTACCACTGAATAAGTTAAACCTCTTTTAAAGAAGCTGCAGCACACTGCCAGCAAACAGATCCCATGTGTAAAAAAGTATGTGGGTAAACTTTGCTTTTTAGAGTGAATTCCTTTCCAAGCCCTTTAAGGTTTTATGTGGATTTAGCTAATACATCTTGGACTGCCAATTTGTAGTGTCCAGTTTGGCCCAAAAATGTATGTTCAGGTACAGACCTGTAAATGAATAAAATATATCAACTAGATTCCAGACATTGTCACATCCAGTTACTATTATACAGGTATATGCATCAAAGTGGAAGCAGAAGAAGTTGTCATCAATAGTGTCTACCCAGATCTACACAATGAGGTCAGAAGTGAACATAAGAATGTCATATTAATCATTACAAGTGACTTCAATGCAGAATTGGGATCAGAGAAAGAATGATAGTGTCATGGGAACATATGGATTTAGACAAAGGAATGAATCATGAGTTGTCTTCTTTACAAACCTGAAACCTAATGAAAGGTTTATCACAACAGCAGCAGAATGTATTTGAGATGGCATGTCTAAAGAAGATTCTAGGTGTCATATGCAGAGATAGATTGCTAAATGATGAGATTAAGAAATTTCTCCATCTATAGAAGGAAGTAAACTATAGGATACAGAAACAGTGCTTGAGATACGTTATTCATATTATGAGAATGAATGATGGCAGATTCCTGAATATAACACTGCTTGAAGGAGTGTATTGGATAAGGCAAAGAGGAAGGCCCTTAAAATGCTGTATATGTAGGATAAAGGAAGCTGTTGGAATCATGTATATGACAACAACATAAGCATCAAGAATTGGGCAAGATATGACCAACTGGATTACCCCAATAAATGGGCTTCCCATGAATACTCAAGCATTGCTGGGGCATAAATGATGATGATGATGATGATGATGATGATGATGATGATGATGATATTGTTATTACCTTTAAGAGTTAAAATGATCTATCAGATAATTTTGGGCTACTGTCAGATGTGGAGTTGTTTGTGTTTTCTCATCAGCCTTATTTTGGGATAATTCTTACTCTTAATTATGTCTCTTTGTGATTAGTTCTAAATTCAGAGAGTATGGATTTAAAACTTTCTAAAATATCCTACTGATTAATTAATGAAAAGTTCATTTCTGGTACAGGTCTCCAGTATGTATAGTTTAAGAACACTAAAATGACACAAATCAGAATAATTGCAATGGCTACAGTCATATTTTACCCATATTTTATTTCTAATACTCATTTTGGATCTCCTGAGTGACAGAAACTACTACCAAAGTATCATTTAGCAAGCAGAAAAGGCAGTAATTGTAATGCCTCATAATTTTCTCTGTTTTCTACTTACTATAAATAATATAGTGAGCAAGCTAATACATAATAGCCAGTTTTGAAAGAATGCAAGGAAGAAACTGTTGCAAGTGAGAAAAGATTTACTGTCAGCGTTAATTGTAAATGAGACAGTTAATCACAGGTTTAAAAACTGAGATAAACTGAAAAAATAAACTCTATGGGCAAGATGAAGCTTGGTTGCCCAAGTGATGACTTTGTACACACAAATCCCTAGATTTGACTCATACCCCCAAATAAAAGGGGTATGGTCACAGATGTTTTCAATCCCAGATATTAGAAAATAGAGGCAGAGGATTAAGATTTCAAGATTGTCTTCATTTACAAAACAAGTGCAAGGCTAGCATTAACTATTTGAGAGGGGTTCAAAAATATAAATGGTTTGGATTTCTCCTCTACAGATACTTAAAAACAGCAAAAAAACCAATAAGAGTTTGCTTACCCTAACATGAGAGGGCTTTTACAGTCTTGGTGGCTTACATAAGCAAAGCTTAACTTAGGTAGTGGTATGGAGACTTGTGGTGGGAGTGGTGGAAAATCATCTACATTTTTACAGAAACATTCCCACATTTGCTTTCTCTTTATAATGTATTATTTGCTATTTAGAAATAACTAGAATACATGCTCTGTGACACTAATGAGATTAGTGAGATGGTAGCCCTCAAAGAAATGACCTTATGAGACGGTAGCCCTCAAAGAAAAAGAAATATACACCACACCTCACAGTGCCTACCCCATACACCTTACTTAGTTTATTGTCTCTGGATCAGGAATGGGATACTATCCTGGACTTAAAAGATACCTTTTTTCAGTCTGTCTTTGGCCCCCCAAAAGCCTACCATACTTTACCTTTGAAGGGCATGACCCAGAGATTGGGGTCAGCAGTCAGCTGACCTGCACCCAATTACCACAAGGATTTAAAAATTCTCCCACCATCTGATGTTTGTTTCTTGCAGCAGGTTGATGACCTTCTGTTTGCAGTCAGAAATGGGGAGATCTGCTTAACTGGGACTGAATTGCTATTGGGATACCTGGGGGATATAGGGTGCCATGCCTCAGTCAAGAAAGTCCATGCTTGCAAACAGTAGGTAATGGACCTGGGGCCCATTCTGAAGAGAGGACAGTGGTGGCTCTTAGATACATGAAAAGAGAAGGTGCTTAAGATCACAACCCCCACCATAGCTAGACAAGTCAAAGTTCCCAGGTATGGTGAGCTTTTGCTGCTTATGAATTCCAGCTTTGATAAACTGGTGAAACCCTGATATAAGACCACCAAGGAAGGGCATGACAATTTATTGACAGAATACCATCAGCAAGCTTTTGGCAAAGTCAAACAAATTCTTCTCTTGGCCCTAGTGCTGGACCTGCAAGATTCTACTAAGCCTTTTAACTTATTTGTGGATAAGCACAAAGGAAATCTAAGGATGTGCTCATCCAGAACTTGGGTCCAGTAATGACCAGTAGCATTTCTGTATAGGAAATTAGAGCCCATGGCATCTGGATGGTCTCCCTGTCTCCACTAAATAGTGGCTGTGGCCTAATGAGTAAAGGATGCTGAGAAATTGACTTTGAGACAAAATCTCACCATAATTGCTCCTAATGCTTTAGAAGGCATTAATAAGTAGACACTGACAAATGGCTGAGCAATGCTAAAATGATCCACTATCAGACTCTGTTACTCAACTCTGCCAGAATGTTTCAAGTGGTCACAACCTTGTATACATCCACCTTACTATTTGACCCAGACCTGGAGGTGCCATTGTATGACTGCTCCAGAATCTTGGGGCAGGACACAGTTTATGACCTGATCTGAGGGCTGCTCCTATGGTACTCCTATGTATAGGCTGATGGAGGAAAGTCATTGGTTAATTAATAAAGAAACTGCTTGGCCCTGATAGGTTAGAACATAGGTGGGTGGAGTACACAGAACAGAATGCTGGGAGGAAGAGGAAGTGAGCTCGGACGCCATGCTCCCCTCTCCCAGGCAGACGCAATGCAGCCAGCCACCAGATCAGACATGCTGAATCTTTCCCTGTAAGACTGGTGCTACATAGATTATTAGAGATGGGTTGATCGGGATATGAGAATTAGCCAGTAAGGGCTAGAGCTAATGGGTCAAGCAGTGTTTAAAAGAATACAGTTTGTGTGTCATTATTTTGGGGCATAAGCTAGCCAGGCAGCTAGGAGCCGGGCTGTGGGAAGAGGCCCGCAGCTCTTTCTACAATAGGCTACCTGGTACACTGACAGGAGCAGTTTTGTGCAGGATGCACAGCGACCATCAAGTCACCATCTTGGAGGAAGTAGTGTGGGCTGAACCAATGCCTACTGTCACCTTCGCTCAAAGTGCAGAATTGATGGTTTGACAAAGGCACTAGAACTAGGACAAGGACAGAAAGTTAATATTTACACTTATAGATGCTATGCATTTGATACCGCCCATGTACATGGGACAATTTGTAAAGAGTGGGGAATCATTGTTTACAAAGAGAAAGACAATCAAAAATATTATAAATTCTGTCCATTCTCAAAACCCTATAGAAACCACGAAAGTGGCCATCATACATTTTCCAGAGTGTTCAAAGTGGCATGGGTATATTCCTGGGTTTAACAAATTTGACAGATAAAACCTCCCAGGAGGTAGCAGTAAAAAGCAGCCTGATCAAGGCTTCAATCCTGGTAGATCAAGACACTCTGCCTTACCCAAAACTCCCAAATACACCTGAAAGAACCTGGCCTGAATAAAGTCCCCACACATACCATGATACAGTGCCTTGGAAGAATGATAGCAATTAACAGACAGCAAAATTATTCTACCTGACCATCTGGGGCAAAAACTGTTCCAAAAGAGCCATTTCTTGTCTTACATGGGGATCTACAGAATGCAGGACCTATTGAGGCACTCTGGAGTTAAAAATCAGAGATGGGCAGCAGAAAATTACAGACACAGTCTCTAAATGCAAGGCCTGTCATTTAATACATGCTGTTGCTAATCCTAAAAATCCTGGGACCCAATTGATAAAAGAAGCCTAGTGCAAATTATGAGATACATTTTTATTGAAATTAAACATAGAAAACATGTATATAAATATTTTCTAGGGTTTATAGACACCTTCTCAGGCTGAACAGATGTATTCCTCACCAAATGTGAAATACCGCAAATGTTGGCGAAGAAACTCCTTGAAGACATTCTGCCTAGGTATGGATTTCCTACTATGACAGGATCAGACAATGGGCTGACTTTTGTGTTCCAGGAGTGTTAGAGTTTAGCCAACGTCCTAGGGAATGATTGGAAATTACATTGTGCTTATAGACCCCAGAATTCAGGACAGGTACAAAGCATGAGCAGACCTCTACAAAAGATGCTTACAAAATTAGTCCTAGAGATTGGCATGGACTGGGTGATCCTCCTCCCCACTGTTTTGTTCAGGGTTAGAAATTCCTCCTATCAAAGGGGACTGGCACTCTTTGAGATTATGTTTGGTGCCCATTGCTATTATTCCCAAGCAGCAGACTGACCTCCTGGTGGAGTTGAATGTGCAGTGCAATGGGCACATAAGCATGTATGACCAAAGCTTAGGGCCCTTTATGAATCTGGTGTCCCCCCCAAACCCTACTGATTCCAACCAGGAAACTGGGTCTGTGTTAGAAAACATCACCAAGGAACACTACAGTTGGAAGGGACTCTTTGTCATCCTGTTGACTATACCCACCACCATTAAGGTTCACAGCATAGTCACCTGGATCCACTACACCCATAACAGGTCTGCAGATCTCTTCAACTTTAGGGAAGACTACAGAGGAGAAGGATGGGAGGTTTCCAAAAACCCAAGCAATCTGTTCAATTCCAGGCTGGACAAATTTCTGAGCAGCAGAAATCTTGATGGCAACTAGTAAGTGAGAGTAATCATTGTCTATGTGGCCCAATTTGGAACATTGTTCCACAATATCACTGTGTATCTCTGTCAATTCTATTTCTCTTATGGTTCAAATATGATTCAGAGTCCCCATTTACCTTACTATTCTGTAGATTTGCAGATAAGAGAACCATATTTCTATGTGTGCACAAAACAGGCTACTGATAGGGCCTGGAAGGATCACCTAAAATATGAGGGAGCAAATGACCACTAGTGCACCAGCTGGTTGTGTGTGTCTACTGGACATTTATGGTGTAACCCTCCCCTTAAGATATATTTTATTTCCCTCAAAAGTCTTACCCTTCCAACATGTCCTAAAAAGCAGGCATTGCCTGTGTAGTGCTCCCGGGAACACTAAAGTAACCTTGTGAATACTACCTTTCTTTCTTCAAGATGAAAAAATGAAGTCAACTGGATATCCAAGGATACACTTGGAGAATTACACATTACAATAAATGTCATATTTTTAGAAGGACACCACACCCAGGGTGTTGTGCCCAAGTTGAGACCCCCCCCGAGAGAGACCTCCAGAATCCAGCCAAGTCAAGAATGCAAAAGCAAGGTTTATTCTTTCCAGATAGCTGGGAGTTCCCCATTACATGCAACTCAGTGCAGTAGGGAGAGCTCCCATTCCTCATTTGAGGCTGACATATGTAGGCAAAAACCACATGCCAGGTTTACTCATGGTCAAGGGGTTTGGTTTTGCTGAGTACAGGGTATAGACTCCCTCTGCATACCTTCTTCCTCCTTTAAGCAGCTACTACTACTTCTGTGAATTGCTCCCCTGCCCTTTCCTCACCCCCTGAACAGTTACTCTTGCTTCTTTCTAGACCACAAAGCTGGGTGATGACAGGTGGCTAGCTGCTAGAAACATTGCATGGTTTATACTTTTGCAGAGATTCCTGTTTTCAACTAGCTCTTGATATTGCATAGTAACTTGAACCCAGTGCCTTAACCAGCTCCCAATCAAGCAAAGTTTCTTAAAATTTTCCATGTCCTTACAAGGGCTTTATTCACAATAAGTCTCGAACAGAATGCCTCAGTTTATGGCAGTAGGTTCTGAAAAAGTGACTAAGTCTAGGTTCAAGACCAAACCCAGATCTGTGCCTACCCCCAAGTTCAAATTGCCCCAGATCCAAACCTCTAGCCCAAACACAGGACCATCTAAAATGGACCAAGTCCTTGGTTTGATGCAGAAATCATTCTTGGTCTTGAACTTTACTGAGCCAGACTTCACCTCCTGTTGCCTGGCTTTGCTATAATACTGCAGCCGCTTATTATGAAGGCATTGTTGTTATGGAAAATTATACCTTGGTGAGTGAGCATAAAGAGTGCTTCTGGCAGTCCAAGGCCAGCCTGAACTTTAAGGAAATAATGGGTCAAGGGCTCTGTATAGGTGCAAATACCCTGACAGCAATGGGCATTATGTAGCCTTTCCAACATCCCAAAGATATTTAAATACTCAGAATGAAACTTGGTGGGCATGTGCCTTTGGATTGACACCATGAGTATACACTGAAGTCCTTAATAACAGCAAAAGGGATTCTATATTTTGATATGCTTAGTTCCCAGGCTAATCGATCATGCTGATGAGGAACTACTTAACAAACTAGAAGCCCCTGCCTTGGGGCATGGTGGCTGCTCTCAAAATAAGTATGGTTTTTGCAGGGCCAACTTAGGTGGTTTGGGATCTGGGACAGTTTCCCTAATTACCAAGAAACAACATTAGTCTTGACTATATGCTACCATAGATATTCACATAGAGCAGATGTAGGATTCAGTCTCTCACCTGCAGGAATCCCTAACATCATTGGCAGAGGTTGTTTTACAGAATAGAAAGGAACTGGTCCTAATTTTTCTCCACCAACGGGGGCTCTGTATTACATTAATGGAAGAATGTTGCTTCTATACAGACCCTTCTGGAATGATAAAAAAACAAACAAATAGATAAAAAAACCCCAACCTGGCTAAAGTGAGGAAGGACTAGCAAAGCACAAGAGAATGAGAAGTGAATCCAGGATGGTTCACGTCCTGGTTTAATATCTCCCCTGGCTGACTATCTTAATCTCCACCCAAAATGGCCCCCTTCTCATATTAATTTTACTCTTGACCTTTGGTCCTTGCATTTTATAAAGGCCAGTACAATTTATAAGAGACTTGAGACTATCCAGGTGTTGGTTGCCAGGTATCAACCAGTGGAAACAAATGCTTTAGGGGAAGCTTATTATCAGCCATTGTCTGAGAGAGGCCAGGGAACAATGATGGATAAACTGGTACAGAACCAAGAACCATGATTGTGTTTTCATAGGCAGAAGTAACAGGAGGGAATTAAGGAGTAGGACAAATTCCATAAAAGAATCCATTTTGAGAAAGAACTCCATTTTAGATAGTGCCTAACCAGAAAATGAACTCAGCTTTAGAAAAATAATAAACATTTCCAAGAAAAGCTATTTTCTGCAAAGGCCCAGGCCAATGTGACCCCACCTAGGTGAGCCAGCCCATGAATAACTTCAGTAAACAAAATCTGTTGGCTCCAGATGTCTTTGTTTTCCTTGTTTGTTTGTTTGTTTTTGTTTTTGATAGCCATTGTTTGAATATTCTCCTAGATCCCAGGCAATGAATTCAAGTGTTGCATACCCTTATGAAACCCTGAAACATTGAGGCTTGTACCACTCTTGCAGGTTTTCCCTTTAAAAACTCCCAACCCTAAGGCTCTGGACCATTTCTTCCATCTCTACATTTGAGTGCTGAATGATGGTCCAGTCTTGAACTTGTAATCAATAAATCCCAGTGTGTTTTCACTGGACACCAGCTCTGTGGTGTTCTTGCTTGGAAGTTTCATGACATTGCCACAACAATGCAACAGAGGAAAGCTAGAAGAGGGGATGATAGTCTTTTTCTAGGAAGAACATACCAATTGGTTTCCAGAAATTTCATTCTTAAGTAAAGATAACTTGTATCAAACTAACAAATGCTTTGCTTATAATTACACATTAATGGTGAAATAACTTAAGAATAGTGAAAATTAAAAGGAAATTCTTTTAAAGAAAATATGGGGAAAATGTTAGGTATTAGAAGTAAGTCTATTATAAAGTAATGGAAATTTAGATGCTTAATTTTATATTTTCAAAAATTAATATATATAATAACATAGAAAATAGTTTTAACTGAGCCATAATATATATGTAAAAGAAGCAGAAAAGGAAGTCTATTCTGTGAAGGGAAGTGTGCCTCTATCTCTAGTAAGTATTCCCAAGGTAACTTTCAGGCCACTCAAAGCAGGGAAAATGGTCAGCTAAGCCAACCTCACTTCTCCTTCAACTCCTCTAAATCCAGTACCCCACGCTCTTTTCTAGATCTCCAGCAGACCACCTGCAATATCTTCCCTTCTTCCTGACCTCAGCTTCAGTGGACTACACAGATCTTCTTCTAATACTATTTCCAAACCTATTGTCATATTCTAGTCCACAACTCCGGTGTCCATTCCCTAGGAATCCAAAGAAAACAGCCACTGCAAATGAGCAGATTGGAGATCTTGAGTTCTTTCTGTGTTTCTCCAAATCCAATTTCTCAGTCACGTTTCCAGCTCTATATCAGCATACCTGCTGTAGTCTAGATCTTCCCACACTGAAATCCAGTAGGTCACACATTTTCCCCTCAAAGATTTCTTTTCCTCACACATGGATTTATCCTACTCCCCAACTGCAGCAGGCACTGCCTACTGTGATCAGGGAATTAAATAGGCTAACTTCATATATTAACCTCTCACTCCATTACTCCAATTCCAGTACTCTGAGCTCTGTAGCAGACCTTCTACTATAGTCTTTCCTCACTCTCTGAACTATTCCTAGGGAGCCTAATTATGGATATCTTGGTAAAAGAAAATGCGAAATCTAAAAAAAAATCAAAACACAAAGCAATGAAGAAATCTGGGACACCCTGAAAAGAACAAATCCAACAATAATAGAAATAAAGGAAGGAGAAGAAACCAAAGTCAAGGACACAGAAAACATTTTGAACAAAATAATAGAAGAAAATTTTCCAAATCTGAAGAAGAAGTTGTTTTTCAAGATATCAAAGGTATATAGAACTCCAAATAGACTTGTCAATATAAGGAAGTACTATTGGCACATAATACTCAAAACACTAAACTTGAAAGAAAGAATATTAAATGTAGTAAGGGAAAAAGACCATGTAACATATAAAGGCTTACTAGAATAAACCTTGACTTCTCAAAAGGAACTCTAAAAGTTAGAAGATATTCTAGAATTGAATGAAAAGAATATAGAACAATTCCAGTCTTGTGGTATACAATGAAAGGAGTTCTAAGAGACAAGTTTACAGTATTAAGTGTCTATATAAAAACTGGAGAGATTTCATACTACCAACTTAATAGCATACCTGAAACCTTGAGAACAAAAAAGCTTAAATCACATCACAAATATGATAGTATTAATAATAAAAATTAACACTGAAATTAATAAAATAGAAACAAACACACAAATGAAACCCAATGGAATATAGAGTTTGTGTTTTAAGACAATCAATAAGGCTATAAAACCTTATCCAAACTGAATAAAAGGCAACTAAAGAACATATAAATAGACAAAATTAGAAATGAAATTGGTGACAAAGCAACAGATACCAGAAAATCCGGAGAATGTAAAGACATACTTTAAAAATCTGTACTCTAACAAACTGGAAAATCTAAAAGAAATGGATACCATTCTTGATACATAGCCTTTATCAAAGTTAAATCAAAATCACAGAAGTTATTTAAGCATACCTATAACTCGTACTGAAATAGAAGCAGTTATTAAAATTTTCCCAACTAAAAGAAGCCCAAGGAAAAATGATGTTATTGCATAATTTTACCAGACTTTAAAAGAGTAATGCAAATACTTTTCAAAGTATTCCATAAAACAGAAATAGAAGGAAAATTTCTCAATTCATTTTAAGAGGTCATAATTACCCTGATACCCAAACCATGTAAGGCTCAACAAAGAGAATTAAAGATCCATTTCCCCCATGAAAATAGATACAAAAATATTTAATAAAATACTTGCAACAAAATTTAAGAACAATTTAAAAGTATTATTCACCATGATCAAATGATGTGGGATTTCCCTCTGTAAACTATGATTACTATTGATTAATAAAAAACTGCTTTGAGCCTAATAATTACTATTGATTAATAAAGAACTGCTTTTGGCAGGGCAGAACAGAACTAGGCAAGGAAAGCTAGGCTGAATGATGGGAGAAAGAGGGTGGAGTCAGAGAGAAGCCATGGAGCCTCTGCCAGAGACAGACACATTGAAATATTAGCTAGTAAGCCACAGCCACGTGACCATACATAGATTAATAGAAAAGGTTTAAATTAATATGTAAGAGTTAGCCAATAAGAAGCTAGAGTTAATGGACCAAACAGTGACTTAATTAATACATATTCTGTTTGATTATTTCTGGGCTAAGTGGTCAGGAACCAACAAGCAGCTCTCTCCTCCTACAATCATGTAAGTTTTATCCAAGAAATTCAGGGATGGACCAATGTAGGAAAATCAGAAGATGTAATCCACATTATAAATATAGAGGAAAAAACACTTATTTCCCTTCATATTACCTCCTTAGATGCAAAAAGGCCTTTAACAAAACCCCATAACCCTTCGTGGAATAAAATACCTAAAGTGATTGGGAATAAAAGCGACATAGCTGGACATAACAAAGGCAGTTTACAGAAGCTCATAGTCAACATCAACGTAAGTGGAGCTAAACTCAAAGCAATTCCTCTAAAATTTGGAGCAAGAAAATGTTGTCCATTCCTTCTATGTCTGTTGAGTATAGAGCTTGAAGTCTTAGCAAAAAAAAAAAAAATTAAACAACTGAAGAAGATCTAGGGGATACACATTGGAAAGGAAGAAATCAAGGTATCTTTATTTGCAGATGTTATGAAAATATGCAGAAGTGAAACAAAATATTCCAGGAGAGAACTCTCATAGCTAATAAACACTTTCAAAGTGACTAGATATAAAATTCCACTCACAAAAATCATTAACACTCCTATGTAAATATATGTATGACAGACTGAGAAAGAAATCAGAAAAACAACACTTATCACACAACAGCCTCAAATAATATAAAAAAATCTTAGGGTAACTAACCAAGCCAATGAAAGACTTGTATTATAAAAACTTCAAGTCACTGAAAAAAATTGAATAATATATAATAAGATTGGAAGATCTCTCATGTACCTAGATCAGTCAGGAAAATTTATAAAGCAAAAATTGCTATCATACACAAAGAAACCTACAGATTTAATTTAATCATCATCAAATTTCTAACAATTCCTTTCAAATTTTGAAGGATTATTTTCAGCTTCCTATGAAGACACACACACACACACACACACACATGATAGATAGATATCCTAAATATTAAAAGATCTGTTAGAGTTATCACCATCTCCAATTAAAAATTTTACCAAACAACTATAATAAAAACAATATGTTATTCACAAAAAAGACACATTTATCAGTACAATTGAGTTGAAGACACAGTCATGAATCTATACATTTATGGGCACCTAATTTTGACAGGGAACACAGAAATGCACAGTGAAAAAGATAACTTTTTTACCAAATAGTGCTAGTCCACTTGGATGTTTGAATATAGAAGAGTTAAAACAGATCCTTAAGTATTCCCCTGCATAAGACTTAACTCCAAATGAAACAAGACCTCAACATAAAACTATATATACTTAATCTAATATAAGATCAAGTGAGTAATATCCTTGAACTCATTGGCACAGGGTAAGTCCTTCTGAACAGAACAACATTAGAAGAGTGGCACCCAACGTAATGGACTAAATCCACTAAAAAACCTGAGAGGGCTTTAAAAAAAGGGGGGGGGTTACACAGCTTTTGGCTGTTTGTGGGTGGTTTGCCGCAAAGAAATTTTCCTGACTCAGCAGCATGAAAAACTGGCTGTTTTAAAATGCCGGCTTTCTGGGCTGTGCTGCCATTGCAATCTCTGTCTGGCTCCTTCAGTATACAGAGCTTTTGAATGAAGCAGTTGGAGTAAAGTGCTACGGCTTGCTTAATGGCAATGTGGACTGCTGTGTGCTTGGAACTGTGTGTGGCTCAGTGGCACCAAATGGCTCTAAGGCAGGAGCAGTTCAAATCTGCCATGGTGAACTGTGCTGGTCTCAGCCAGGAACTACCGTAATTACCATAATAATGGAGCAGACAATAATAATACTAATAATACTACTAATAATAATGGGCAGGACACAGGTGGTACCGTATTACCTGTACATGGTGCAACTAAAGTTTTTAAGAACTGCTTAACATTTTAAGAAATGCTCCTGGATATAAAAAAAAATACAGATTCACAATAGAACAGATTCAGACAGACCACTAAATGGAGCACAGTGTTGGATGAGTGTACATAGGCTTGAGAGAGAGAAAAAAAAAGAGAGAGAATAAAGTTAATGCCTTTAAAAAAAAGAGGGGTAAAGTCTTTAAAAAGACAGAGTACAGATATTTATAGATTAAGAAAAATAAAGAAAAATAAGCCACGTAAAAATGAAAAATTCACAGAGAGTCTGGATTATGTACATTGTGTTTTCTTTAAAAATTTTGACAGTGAAGGAGCTAAGTACAGAGAGACATTTCATTATATGGGCTGCCAAACTGAACCAGAATGGATATCATAAGGGTATTATGATTTCAGAATTTGAGCCTAAGGATATGCTGGTTTGGAGAGGGTCTTCTTTTGTTTTCACAGAGGATGAGACCCTGTGGATTACTTCTATCCCAATATGGTATGATAGACCATGCCCTCCTGAAAGGTTGCTGTGAACACCCTCAAAAAATTACTTCATTCAACTGCCGACTGAGATGAGCCTAGAAGACAGGTTATACCATGAAAGACCTATTTAATGTTGCCCCCATTCAGCAGGAAGCAGTTTGGAGAGAAAAAACTGCGCCTATGTTCCGAAAATATTATTTATAATTTTTTTTTACATTTAAAGGGAGAAATGACATAGGTATGAATAATTTGCATTGGTATGGATTTTAAGGTCAATTTTGTTATATGTATATGTATTTCTAATCTTGATTAAGGTATTATGATTTTGTAGTTCATTTAAAAATGTAATGCATAATTAAGAAATATAGGTTAATAGATAATCATTGATAATAGTCAAGCGTGTAGTCATGTTAGTTAGATTTTCTAGATATATAGAGATATATTTCAGTTAGATAGACATTCTTCATATCTTTCAAAGACTGCAGAATATGGCATTTAATGTTTTAGTAATTTAGGGCTTTTCATTGTTGTTGAAATTGGGGCAGCGGGGCTGCGTCCCTAGCAGCCCGGCCGCCCACACGGCTAGCTTTACCCGAAATAATTACACGGACACTGTATTCTTTTAAGCACTGCTTGGCCCATTAGCTTCAACCTCTTAACCCATTTCATCTATGTAAGCACCCCAAGGTGCGCTTACCAGGAAGATTCTAGCCTATGTCCATCTTGGGTAGGAGCTTCATGCCTCTGCCTTGGAGAGCAGAGCTATCCCGTCTGCCCGCTAGACAGGAGCATGGTGTCTCTCTCTGAGGCGTCTGGCTCTGAGCGGAGCTGCATGCTTTCAGACCACACTTCCTCTTCCTCTCAGCATTTTCTTCGGTTTACTCCACCCACCTATGTTCTAACCAATGGGACCAAGCAGTTTATTTATTGCTTATCCAATGAAATCAACAGATTGATATATGACACTCCAACATCCTTTCATGACAATGAGACACGTCTGCTCCTGGCAGCACCAATCTAATTCAAGAGGAAGATGGGCATCGAAGAGGCTCCTTATGGAGTTTGGTAGCGATTTGGGCAAGAAACTGCTCTTGCCTGGACTATTGCATAAACTGGACACAAAGAACCCACAGAGAGAGGACTGCTGAACTTGCCTAAAGGTGAGATGATTCTTTGCGGTTCCTGACTCATGAAAGAGTCTGCGAGACATTCTGCAGGACACAACAGAAAGTGATTGAACTGTCTTTGAAATTTCCTGCTTTATGAAAATGTCTGCTGGATTATATGGGCCTGAAGGCTGAAGATGGATGCCCCAATGGTACAAAAGAACTTTGGGTGACTGTCCAGGCAGCAAGATGTCTCTGACATTTCTAGAGTTTGAAGTTTCTTATTTCTTGTTTGCTTAGGTAATATTATATCCTTCTGGAGTCTTTGATGGAGGTGAAGAATGAATAGATAGTTATAGTTTTCCTTAGTTATGATAAGAGATAAAATAGATATAAATATTTTTTTATTTTTTATTTTTTTTAAGGTTTTTTTATAATTTATTTTATTTTTCTCCATTAACAGCTTAATAGATATAAATATTGTCACTAATTCTTACTTAATAACTGTTTTGTTATATTTAATTTTACTATGTTAAAGTTAAAGCCTTTCCTTTTTGTTTAAACAGAAATAGGGGAAATGATGGAGGTGGGTCCTGTATTTGTCTGTTGCTTTCATTAATTAATTAATAAAGAAAACTGCTTGGCCCTAATAGGACAGAAAATTAGGTAGGCGGAGTAGACAGAACAGAATTCTGGGAGAAAGAAGCCGAGTCAGTGAGTTGCCATGATTCTCCCACTCCAGACAGATGCAGGTTAAGATCTTTCCTGGTAAGCCAGCTCGTGGTGTTACACAGACTATTAGAAATGGGTTAGATCAATATGTAAGAGCTAGCCAATAAGAGGCTGGAACTAATGTATCTGCTTATCAATATATCTCTTTCATTGTTCTCCCCCTTTTTTATCACCTCTAATTCAGTCGTCTTGATCTCTTAACTCCTATCTGCCATCCCCTACCATCTACCACCCCTCAGTTTACCCAGGAGATCTTAACTGTTTCTGTTCCTGCCCCCCCCGATGTGTGTTCCTCTTAGTGTTCCCCTTTTTAGCTAGCTTCTATGGGATTGTGGATCATAGTTTGGTTTATCCTTTGCTTTATATATATTATTCACTTATAAGTGAATATATACTATATATATATATATATATATATATATATATATATATATATATATATATATTGGAGATCAGACCTCTGTCAGATGTGACATTGGTGAAGATCTTTTCTCATTCTGTATGGTGCTGTTTTGTCTTATTGATCTTATCCTTTGTCTTAGAGAAGCTTCTCATTTTCAGGATATCCCAAATATTGATTGTTGCTCTCAGAGCCTGTGCTACTGGTATTATATTTAGGAAATGGTCTCCTGTGCCAGTGCATTCAAGGCTACATCCCACTTTTTTTGTATCAGTTTCAGTGTGCCTGGATTAATGTTGAAGTCTTTGATCTATTTGGACTTGAGTTTGTGCACTGGGATAGATGGTGTTCTACTTGCATTCTTCTACATGCCATTATCCAATTATGCCAGCCCCATTTATGGATGATACTTTCTTTTTTCCCAATGTATAACCTTTCTTTATCAAAAATCAAGTGTCCATAGGTGTGTGGGTTAGTATTAGGGCTTCGGTATGGTTCCATTGATTTCTGTGTCTGTTTTTATGCCAATACCAAGCTGTTTATATTACTGTAGCTCTATTTCAGAGCCCAAATGTTTGGTTGGTAATACTTCTGGAGACTATTTAATTGTAGAGGATTGTTTTGGTTATCCTGGGTTATTTTTTTCCATATGAAGTTGAGTATTGTTCTTTCAATGTCTGTGAAGAATTGTGTGGGAATTGAACTGAATTTGTAGATTGCTTTGGATAAAATTGTCATTTTTATTGTTATTCCTACCTATCCAAGAGCATGGGAGATCTTTCCATTTTTCGTTTTTGAAGACTTAATGTTCTTGTCATACAGATTTTTAACTAGTTTGTTTAAAGTTACCCATAAATATTTTATGTTATTTGTGGCTATTTTACAGGGTGATGTTTCTCTGATTGATTTTTATTTTGGCCTGTTTATCATTTGTACATATGAGAGCTACTCAAATTTTCTGAGTTAATCTTGTGTTCTCCATCTGGGATATCAGACATTCATCTGTCCCTACAGATGAAGGTCGGATTGTTGGATCCTGTGATCTCTGGTTAAGTTTTTCTATTTTAAACAGCACAGGTATAAGAATAAGATTTTTCAATCCTCTTCTGAAGGAGGAAGGTCATTGGCTAATAAAGAAACTGCATTGGCCCATCTGATAGGGCAGAATTTAGATAGGTGGAGTAAACAGAACAGAATGCTGGGAGGAAGAGGAAGTGAGTTCAGAAATCATGCAGCTCCTCTCAGAGCCAGACGCTATGAAGCAAGCCGCCAGGTCAGACATGCTGAATCTTTTCCGGTAAGCACACCTAGTGGTGCTACACAGATTATTAGAAATGGGCTAAATTAATACGTGAGAATTAGCTTAGAATAGGCTAGATATAGTGGGCCAAGTAGTGTTTAAAAGAATACAGTTTGTGTGTTCTTATTCCGGGTAAAGCTAGCTGGTGGCAGGAGCTGGGTGGCGGAATGCAACCAGCAGCTCCTACAGCACTTTTCTATTTTTCTCCTACATCATTAGCATTCATGTTATCCCTACTCATATTATAAAGCATACACAGATATGTCATTTATTCTCAAACAAAAATTGATATGGTAAACATCTCAAAATGCAGCTCCAAAGTTACCTTTGAGATGACATAGAACTTGCAGAAGTAAATATTAAATTTAAAGAAATATTTATAAACTTAACTCAAGATGTTTGTTTTGGATTAATTTCAAATGAAAATTAATAAATAAATAATGTGTAAATTCTCTCATGATTTCATTTATTATTAATCTTTTAAAAATTTATACTTATGTATTTTATATGTAAGAATCTTTTTCTTGTATGTGAACCATTTATCATATTTATGCCTGGCACCTGCAGAGGCCATCAGAGAACGTGGATCTCCTGTAATTGTAATTGCTGACTGTGTACCACCATGCTGGGAATGAAATTCATATCTCTTCAGGAACAAGTTTACTTAAGTGCTGATTCATCTCTCCAACCCTTTGCTCCTGTTCTTAAATTAAAATCTATATAAAATAATTTAGAAAATTTTTTTGTGATTTTTAAATTGTGTCTCTATTCTTGATACATGTATTATTAAAGATACTAATTTCAGACTACTGACAAATATATTGATTGGCCTGGCTGTTTATTCTTGTCTGTCACATAATAATTCATTGAAGATTCTGAATTTTATTTGTTTAGTTCATTATCTGTGGGCATATGTCATATATAATTTAAAAATTTAACATCCTAACTGGTTTTGTCTTGAGCAAATATTTTAAATTTCTCTTGGGCATATTTTCACGAGTATCTCTAGGCTCTACATTTAGAAATTCAATTTCTGAATTAAATTGTATGTATATTATTAAAGTACTTAAAATTCCTGATTTACTCTCCAATGTGGCTTAAAATGTTCATGGAATTTGGAGACTTTCAAGGACTCATTAACACTATATTCTCATTTGATTTGATTTTCCCTTCTAATTGGAACAAGATAAACATAAATCAACAGATTTTTCTAAATCATCTACTATTTTTCTTTATTATTCTTGTACATTTGTTGATAATTCTATTCCTGATTAATATGGAATCTTTGTTTCTAGTTTTACCACACTAATTTTTTCGAATGTGTAGTGCATTGTTGTATATGCAAACATTGTGAATTGATCCACTTGTTTAAATTTCATTAAATTTTAACTTACATGCAAATAATAAATTTTACAGTCTTTTGATTATTTATTTTATTTTATTATGTGGTGTGAAAGAAGTCCAGATGAATGTGTAAAGAACAGATAAATTGTGAGTGTATTTGCAAGGAGCGGATAGAGTGCTAAGTGACTGTGCTGCTGAATAAAGCACAGCTATGTCAAGGAACCCTTTGTTGCAGACCCAGGGGAAGAGTAAATCTTCCCCTGAACAGCCTATAAGAAAGGACAAACCCTTCCCCTAGTCTGTATACAGATATTGACAATCTGTGCAAAGTATTAAATATAGTTTCCTTCACCTAGAGGTTTATAGACTGTGGCTGTTTCATTATAGATAACTTCTTTTCTTATTCATTTTTATTGAGCTCTCTATTTTCTCTTCTCCCCTCCCTGCCTCTCCCCTCCCCTCCAACCCTCTCCCAAGGTCCACATATTTCCAATTTACTCAGGAGATCTTATCTTTTTCTACTTCCCATGTAGATTAGATCTATGTATGTATCTCCAAGAGTCCTCATTGTTGTCTAGATTCTCTTTGTTTGTGATTTGTGGGCTTTTTTTTGCATTACATTTATAAACTACCTCTGAGTGAGGACATTTGATAATTGTCTTTCTTGGTCTGGGTTACCTCACTCAAAATGATGTTTTCTAGGTCCATCCATTTGCCTGCAAAATTCAAGATGTCATTATTATTTTCTTCACTAATACCTCACCAGACAGAGGTTTGATTTCCAAAATATACAAAGAACTCAAGAAATTGGTCATCAAAAGAACAAATAATCCAATAAAAAATAATGGAGTACAGACCTAAACAGAGAGTTCTCAACGGAGGAATCTAAAATGACTGAAAGACACTAAAGGAAATGTTCAACTTCTTTAGTCATCAGAGAAATCCAAATCAAAACAATACTGAGATTCCATCTCACACATGTAAGAATGGCCAAGATCATAATCACTGATTACAGTTTATGCTGGAATGGTTGTGTGGTAAAGGGAACACTTGTGCATTGTTGCTGGGAGTGCAAACTGGTACAGCCCCTTTGGATGTTAGTGTAGTGATTTCTCAGAAAATTAGTAAACAACATTCCTCAAGACCCAGCAATTTATATTGGGTATATATTCAAAGGATCCTCAATTTTGCAACAAGGACATGTGCTCAACTATGTTCATCCAGATTTGTTTGTCAAAGACAGAATGTGGACACAACCTAAATAAATGCCCCTCATCAAAGAATGGATAAGGAAAATATGGCACATTTACACAATGGAGTAGTACACATCCAAAAATATTGACATCTTGAATAAGGCAGGCAAATGGATTGAGCTAGAAAACATCATTTTTAGTTAGGTAACCCAGACTCAGAAAGACAATTATCATATACACTCACTCATAAGTGTTTTTTAACATAAAGCAAAGAAATCCAACCTACAAGTCACAATCCCAGAGAACCTAGACAACAAAGAGGACCCTAATAGAGATATACATAGATTTTATCTACATGGGAGTTAGAAAAAGACAAGATTTCCTGAGAAAATTAGGAGCATGGGGACCTTGGGAGAGAGTTGAATGGGAGGGGAAAGGCAGGAAGGGGAGCAGAGAAAAAATGTAGAGCTTAATAAAAACCAATAAAAATTTTAAAAAGATCACAAATGTGGTCTCCACTTCTGGATTGTAGTTTATCCCACTTAGAGTCAAACTGACAATGAAGAATAGCCATCACCTTATCACCTCCCATTGTTTCTCATGTAAATGCTTCTTTGGTCTCCATGCATCTTGTAGCTGCTGTCTGATCTTTAATAAGGTTTCTTTCAAGACTAAAAATTCTGGAGCTTCTCAGTCATACTCCTGTTGATGGAAGTCCTGTGCTCTATGCTCAGATTGTTTATTGTATTAAATATGCTCAGCACCTGGTATTGGCTCCAAGTTTTCTTCTAATTTCGAGAGAAAGGAGACATATAATTTTATGTGTTTTAAAATATCTTGAACTAGCCACATCATAATAGCATATACCAGTAAACCAAGCAGTGTAGTGAAACAGGTGAACATGAGTTGAAGATAATCCTGGGCTGCATAAGGAGTTCTTGGTTATATATAGAAGAACCTACAAAACAAAACAAAACAAAATATGATATACATTCACATAAAAAGGTTTAGTGTAACCTCATTATTGTTGAGGTTTGTTTTGTTACCAAGTATGTGGTCAGTTTTTGAGAAGGTTCCATGAAGTGCTGAGAAAAAGGTATATTGTTTTTTGGAGGGATGGAATGTTCTATAGATGTCTCTTAAGTCCATTTGAGTCATAACATCTGTTAGTTCTCTTATTTTTCTCTTAATTTTTTGTCTGACTGCCTGCCCAATGGTGAGAGGGGAGTGTTGAAGTCTCCCACTATTAGTGTGTGGGGTTTAATGTATGATTTAACCTTTAGAAATGTTTTATTTACATATGAGGGTGCCTTGTGTTTGGGGCATAGATGTTCAGTATTGCAATTTCCTCTTGATAGATTTTTTCCTGTGACTAATAAGAAATGACCTTCTTTGTCTTTTTTGACTTATTTTACCTTGAAAATCCTTTGTTAGATATTAGGATAGCTACATCCACTTGTTTTTTAGGTCCCTTTGATTGGTATATTTTTCCCAACCCTTTACTCTGAGACAATGTCTGTCTTTAAGGATGAGATGTGTTTCTTGTATGCAGCAGAAGGAAGGGTACTGTTTTCATATCTGTTAGCCTGTGGCTTTTATAAATGAGTTGAGTCCATTTATGTTAAGAGATATTAATGATCAGTGATTGTTATCTCCTGTTAATTTAGTTTTCATTGTTGGTGATGTTAATTTGTAAATTTTCCCTTCTTTGGGATTAGCTGCTATGAAACTATCAATTGTCTGTGTTTTGGTTGGTGTAGCCAACTTCTTTGGGCTTGAGTTTTCCTTCTAATATTTTGTGTAGGGCTGTGTTTGTGGCTAGGTATTGGTAAAATTTAGATTTGTCATAGGGTATCTTGTTTTGTCCTTCTATTGTGATTGAATGTTTTGCTGTGTATAGTAGTCTAGGCTAGCATCCACGGTCTCTTAATCTCTGCATAACACTTGACCATGACTTTCTGGCTTTCATTGTCTGTAA
Source organism: Microtus agrestis (assembly GCA_902806775.1). Taxonomy (NCBI): domain Eukaryota; kingdom Metazoa; phylum Chordata; class Mammalia; order Rodentia; family Cricetidae; genus Microtus; species Microtus agrestis. The sequence goes on along the minus strand of CADCXT010004242.1, from coordinate 301,137 downwards.
TCAGAAGTCAGGTGTAATTTTGATAGGTCTACCTTTATATGTTACTCAGCCTTTATCCTTTGTAGCTCTTAATATTCTTTCTTTACTCTGTATGATTAGTGTTTTGATTATTATGTGGCAATGGGAAATTTTATTTGGGTCCAGTCTATTTGGTGTTCTGTAAGTTTCTTGTATCTTCATAGGCATATTTTTCTTTAGGTTGGGAAAGTTTTCTTCTGTGATTTTGTTAAATATATTTTTTGGTGCTTTTGAGTTGAACTTCTTTTTCTATACATATTATTCTTAGATTTGGCCTTTTCATGGTATCCCATATTTCCTGGATATTTGTGGTTAAGCTTTTGTTAGATTTAATATTTTCTTTAACAGATGAATATTTCCTCTATTGTATTGTAGTGCTTGAGATTCCATCTTCTGTCTTTTGTATTCTGTTGCTTATGCTTGTGTTTTGTTTCCTAATTGTTTTCTCATGATTTCTGTTTCTCTAATTCCTTTAGCTTGCGTTTTTTTTACTGTATTTATTTCAGTTTCTCAGTCCTGAATAATTTATTTCATATGTTTGATTTCTTTTTCTTGGTTTTCTTTAAGTGAATTGCTGATGTCTTCCAATTTTTTGTTTGTCGTTTCCTCCATTTTTTTAAGGGAATTTCTCATTTCCACTTTAAGAGTTTCAAACATTCTCTTAAAGTTATTTTTAGGTCATTTTCTTCTGCTTCATCCATATTTGGTTGTTCAGATCTTGCTGCCGTAGGGTCTTTAGGTTTTACTGGTATTGTGTTGCTCTTTGCAGCATTGTGCGTGTTCTTACCTTTTCTACTCATCTTTTCCTCTAATATGTGTCATTGGGGCTGTCTTAGATACTATTGAATAATCTTCTAGGTGCCAGTGAATCCAAAGCTCAGATGGTTGCTCCTCATGGTATAGTCAGTGTCACAGTTCTAGCTACCCCATTGGTTCCTTTGTTTTTTTGAAGATAGCTCAGTGCTCCTGTGCTTTGCTCTGATCCCTTGGAGTTGGCTGTTTCAGGCCTACTTTGGCCTAGTTTGCTGAATTGGACCTGTTTCTATAATTCCTGGTCTGGATCCCCTTCTGCAGAAGTTCCTGACTTGGAGTGGACTTACTGCCTCAGAGGTCCTAGGCTTGGGTGCACTTGAAATTGCAAAGGACCTGCTTACTCCCCCAGAGGTCCCAAACTCATGCCTGGACTCACAGAAGTTCCAGGTTCCTATCTATTCCCTTTGATGTCTCAGACTAATACCCAGACACAGAGAGGTCCTGGCTCAGGCTTACTTTCTCTGAGGTCCCAGACTCACATCTGGCCACACAAAGATCTCTGGTTACTTCCTATTCCCTCAAAAGTCCCAGGTTCACTCATGCCCAGACTGCCAGAGGTCCTGACTCAGGCCTAGTTCCTGGGAGGTCCTAGACTCATGCCCAGAGCCACCAGAGTCCTGGCTTAGGACTACTCCCTTGAAGGTCCCAGATTCATGTCTGGACCCTCAGCAGTCTCTGGATCTGGCTCACTTGCTCAGCAGTTACTCCCCTGTACCTGTTCTGGTGGAAATCGCTGCCTCTGGATCTGGTTGCTGGCTCAATCCTGATCTGCCAGTTTCTCAGGAATGGGTTGGCTCTTGGGACTGAATTTCCTCCTGACTTCTGCTCCCAGTGGGGCTTGGTTTTTTCAGGCCTTCTCTGTCCTAGGTAGCTCATGTGGAATTTTGGAATCCCATTCTTAAATGAGGAGTGAAATTATGACATTTTCAGGAAAATAGGTAAGATTAGTAATCACCATTTTAGACAATATTAATCGGTCTCAGAAAGGCAAATACCACATAATCCACTTTACATGTGTAATTTCAAAAGGAGGGAAAAAAAGTAAAAGAGGGACTGCTTTTGATGTATAAGAATGTAGTAGGAAAAGCAAATTAAGTATGAAACACGATAAACTATGTTATATAATATATGTTTTTTGTTGTTTATGTACTTTTCGTATGAGTGTATGTGTACATAAATGTATTTATAGAGAGCATATCTAAGTCTAGAACTTCCGGTTTGATGTGGGATTCCCTTCTGTATGCTGTGAATACCATTAGTTAATAAAGTACTGCTTTGGATCTATAGCAGGGCAGAACTTAGATAGGCAGGAAAAATTAAACTGAATGCAAGGAGAAAGGAGGCAGAGTCAGAGAGAAGCCATGAAGCCCTGCTGGAGCCAGATAGAACTTTACCTGATAAACCACAGCTACATGATGATGCACAGATGAATAGAAATTGGTTAAATTAAGATGTAGGAGTTAGCCAATAAGGATCTATAGCTAATGGACCAAGGAGTGTTTTAAATAAAATAAAAATAAAAAATAATTTTTAAGACTATTACATTAACTTTATGCACCTCAGGATTTATAAGTTTATTGGGTATGATTAAAAAATCTGTAGATAACTAACAAAAGAGGAGAATCCCACATCATCTTTATAAGTGCAATTCATTTATAGGAACAAGCTTTATTTATCTGTTTTTATGTGTTTTCAAAGTTAAACCTAAAGCATGTATCTAAAAACAAGTAAAGTTCACTTAAGTTAGGTATACTTAATAGATGGCCCTCAAAACATTTTAAAACATTTAAAACAAATGTCTAATGGCAAATAGTTTGATTTAAAGTGTAAGGTTTATAGAAATTATGAACGTCTAAGAAAATGATTTACGATATAAACATACAAGTTTTATTTTATATCATTTTTATATTAGGATTTTAATAGTTCAGAGCTTTAACATTTATTAATAAAGTTCTGCTAAGTTGCAAAAACCGTGAATATTAGTATTGTTCACAAGTTCAAAATTTTAAACTTCTTCTGGTTATCTTCTAGGTATAGACATAAAGGATCATCTTATCATGCAAAACCATCTCTGACAAATCTACATACCAAACCTTCTGTACAGAGAAAAGAATGATCATACTTCCTAACGCAAAAGCTTTTTTTACTCACAGGCATAAATCTATTCCAGCTGTTTTACAGACACCTGTTATCTGCTTTTCCTACAATATTGATTTCAATACAGATTGCAAACAATGATAATATAAGCTTATGGAAGTTGAAAATATCAAAAGGCTTGAATCTACCTCTCAGGTAATAGAGTCCATGTTTTTCTCTCAATCAGAAACTTTGGATTCCATGTCTTTTGCCTACTCATGTGAGGGAAGCTCCAAATGTAAAAGTTTACTTTAGGTTCTTTAACTTTAACTTCTGGCAGAGTTCCACTCGGCTGGTAGATACCATCCAGAATTCACCTGTGACTACAAACTGCTCAAGGGTGATCTACAACACACCAATTTCAAGTAGTCCTACAAAATCAAGAAGCACAAAACTTGCTGAAAACGGAAGTGAACTCGTGCAACAGATATGATTGCATCCCGTCTCTCCAGTTGCTTCAGCAAACGAGATGCTTCTGATGAATATCCCATTGCCCTATTCCCCTCATGGTCTTTCACTAATATTCCAGTCTTTTTGAGTCCTGACAATGGCATCCTAAATTCAGTAGTTACAGAGAAGAGTAGACTTTACACCTTGTTCTTCACAAATGGCTTTAATGTTAGGTCCAAGTGAAACTCCCTGGCAAAGGGAACCAAATGGCTACTTATAGCACCTGCTGGAATATCAGGGCTTCTCCTCAGATCTTTCGTATTAACACAAGGCCATATCTATTTGAGCCTATGGAGGCTTTTCTTGTTTAACCAACCACAACCACAGAAGTTTTCCCAGGCCTATTCTTTTCAATTGCCTTTATTAGGATTTTAGCATTTCATGTTAAGAAAAGTGTATAATTTATAATTTTATGTTTGTTATGACCAGTAGTTATATAACTTAAATACATAACATAAACTAATTTATATACAAAAGGAATATATTTTTGTCTCATGACTGTTTATGAAAATGAACCCAAATCTCCATTCTGATCTTCATGTTTATTGCTTTTAATTCTGGTATATTGCCTAAAGTTCCAATTGAATGATTTCTGTGTGTGTGTATGTGTGTGTGTGTGTGTGTGTGTGTGTGTGTGTGTGGCGTGTATGTTTCTGTATGTGTGTGGCTGTTGAGCTCTTAGTTTTCTTTATTGATGAAACTCTTCTTTCCCTATTTTCCCCATTGTGCATTATCAATATAGTTCTCAATCATTTCATAGATCATTTGCAAGTTTATTTCCAGGTGCTGTGGTATTATGTATTAGTTGATTTCTCTGTTTCTATGCCTGTAATCACTGTGTTTGTTATCATAACTGGTGCAAGGAGGGCCCACTCTTTCATTCTGGCTTCCTGGCTAGCTTAGCCCCAAAATAACAACACAGAAATTGTATTAATTAAATCACTGCTTTGCCTATTATCTCTAGCCTCTTATTGGCTAACACATTTTGATTTAACACATTTCTATTAATATGTATATCACCACGTGGCAGTGGCTTACTGACAGGATTCTAACCTGCATCTGTCTCAGGCAGAGAATCCATGGCATCTCTCTCTCTGCTTCTTCCTCCCATAATTCAGTTCTGTCTTCTCTGTCTACTTAAGTCCTGCCCTATCAGGCCAAAGCAGTTTCTTTATTCATTAACCAATATAAGCAACACAAGAGGGGTCTATGACCAGCATTTGGTTAACTTAAACACATGGGAAGCATGGACTAATTTATATACAAAAAGTTAATTTTGTCTCATTACTCTTTAAGAAAATGTACCCAAATTTATATTCTGATCTTTATGTTTGTTGCTTTTAATTCTGGTATATTGCCTAAAGTTCCAGTTTTAGGGATGTGTGTGTGTGTGTGTGTGTGTGTGTGTGTGTGTTTGCTGTTGAGTTCTTAGTTTTCTTTATTGATGAGACTCTTTTTTCCCCATTGTCCCCATTGTGTACTATCAATATAGTTCTCAATCATTTCATAGATCATTCACAAGTTTATTTCCAGGTGCTATGGTCTTTTGTATTTGTTGATTTGTCTGTTTTTATGCCTGTACTCACTATGTTTATTATCATAACTTTGCAACATATTTTAAATTCAGAGGCACAATGTTTGTTGCTTTTTCCCCCTCAAGATTGCCTTATCTATTCTTGATATTTTAGTAGTTCCACGTGCATTTACAATGTGAGCAAGAGAAAAACAATAAGACAAAAGATAGACAAGAAGAGGTGGAGGAGAGAGGAAAAGGGGGACATGTTTCCCTTTTGGCAAGGAACACATCTGGATAACACAGAATCCACTTCTGGATTGCTTCCATTGTGAGCTACTATGATATTTGATGTCTAATAATTATTTAGGTCATTTTATAATATTTAGAGTGTCTGTAGCTCCTGATTATTTCCCCATACCTGTCCTACCTGCTGTCTTTACTTTCCTTCTTGCTCATAAGTCATATTTCTAGTTCTTTCAGCATTATTTAATGAATTTTAATCTCCTAGTTTTTTGCTGTATTAACCTATTTTGTGAAATTGAATGAAAACGATTATATGAATTGTTCATATAAATTTTAAACGTATATCTTTAGCATTGCCATAATTCTGTGTTCTACTTATTCTCCACATGGTTTATGTTTCAGTAAAAGTTTTACATTCCAGTAGCTGGAATTGAAGGAACTCTATTGTTTTATTGTCATTTTTGATTGATTTGTATCTCAGCCTGCTTCATTATTGCAAATATTTGGCCCTGGCATCATCCAAAGACTATGATTTCTACCATGGAAATCTCCCTTTTCCTGTCAGATCAATAAAATGTTTTCATAATAAATCAGTAAGATCCTGTGTAGAGCTCCTGGTTTTAGGCAAGGTTTATAGTATCTTCTGAGATAAAGCTGATAACCTTAACCTTTCTTAGTATATCAACCCTCAAGATATCTATCTTTCTAAGGCCAGTCCAGCTTCCTCTTTTTCAATTATAGCACCTAAATTCTCCCTTTGCTATGACATTTTTTCCAACAATGCAAGCTCATTGTTTGGTTGTCATATGTTTTTCTTTAAATAAAAACACTTTGCCTGCATGTGTTTAAAAGAAAAATTGTAGCTGAGCTGTGGTGGTATATACCTCCAGTACCAGCTCTTGAGAGACAGAGGCAAGCAGATCTTTGAGTTCTAGGGCAGCCTGGTCTATAAAGTAAGTTCCAAGCAGCCAGAGATACACAGAGAAACCCCATCTCAAAAAGTAAACAAAAAAAAGAAAATAATAAAAAGCTAATTGCCCACAAGAAATTAAATGTCACTATATTTAACATTATAAATATTATTTTGAAATTAAAAAAAAAATTAAGATAGACAAATTGCATTAAATTTATTTTCAGAATTAAAAGTTTAGAATTTATTGTTTGTGTATCCTAAGTTCATCTTTTGTCTTGAAAATGAGTTTATCATTAATCATTTTTGATAATAATTTAAAGACTACTTATTCAAGCCTCTTTTGCATGCAAACTGTTTAAGTAGAAACAATTGAATCAGTAATACTAAATCCAAATAATGTTTAATTTAAGAACAAAATATAAATTTACATGCTAATTTGTGAGCAACTATTGAAGGACTTCTTTTCGTGACTGAGCACCCGCTCCATGGTTGAGCCTGAGCTGTTATTGCTGGATCCATGTTGTCTGTTACATTTGCCATTTGTTCTGTTTCCTTTGTTACAACAGCAACTGTTTTATAAATTTATCAAGATATGTCAATAGAGTTTAGATCTTTTGGAATGCAGATGAAAAGATCTGTGGACATCTGGTCCTTCAGTGTTTTATTTACAATAATTTAATCAACAAAAATGACTTCACTCAGAGCCCTTTGAGTAACTTTAGGACAGTTACTTCGGCTTAAGAATATAGTTGTTTTTTTTTTTTTTCTGGGCTTTCCCTAAGAACTAAATACTATGCAGTATACAATTTTGTCTACATGCATTTCTCTCCAAATATAAGCAAATATAGTCAAATTATACAAATAAACAGATAGTTGTCCACTTCACTAGAAGACACTTCGTCTGTATGAAATTGCCAATGATTTCAAGTAAAATATGAGTGATCAAAGGATGATGAATGCCTCACTTCTAAAGCTTATGTAAGAAATTAAATATCTTAGTACTCAAATTCCACCAACTAACAAACTTTATGGTTCACTTAATTCTCTTCTAATCCTTCATTCGAGTCAATTAAAGTACTAATAATTGATTTACACTTAGAACCAATTCAAAGTGAAAACTTAATAGCAATTTATCTTTACAATTGTCTTATGTGACTTAACATTCTGTATATCATTTTATTTCTTCTTTGTGTGAAAATTCAAGCAAGTATTACTTCCTTTCTTTTCTATGCAGAGATACAGTTACATACCCCAGAAAATAACCTGATGGAAGAGGCTGCCAAAAACCACTGTCAGAATTCCACATTACTTTGAAAGTTCAATAGCTTTGTTAACTCCTCTGCTGGAGGCAGTTTGAAATAGGTAGACAAAATTTTTAGCTTGCAGTGAAAAACATGTTGTAGCAATAAGTGAAGAGCCATTTTGTTTTGGGCAAAAGAAAGTTATCTTGGAAATGCTAAAAGTATCACTTATTAGGCTCCCAATTACCAACAAACAGTATGCTGTAGGTCTACAGAAATACTTAGAATTTAATGTTCAATATCTTCAAACATATGTGCTGCAGTTAATATCTACTGCTCTTCTCTGCTGTGGAATATTAGTGGAAAGAAAGTATCTTTTGTAGGCATGAGAAAATAAATACAGCTAGCAAGCAAGAAACTTTCATAGGCAGAAAATTCTAAGAAGCAATAAATGTTGGAAGACAAGAAGATGACATTTTTCATTTGGAACAATTTCCTGTGGGATTTGTCTAACAACTTCAATATACATGCCAATTTTAATTTTCAGGATGGGTATTTCCATGGGTTTACATGCCAATAACCACAGTTATCATGCAGGGAGTGGCACAAAGGCAGAAATATGATAGATGTCCTGGCCAAGTACTATTTGTATGCAACTTACTTTATTTTCCTGAAATAAATTCAGCTTCTCTTGAAAGAGTTCAAATTTTCCCTCTTTTATGCCATAATAATTTTCAGTTATGTTTATACGGTGTATTTTACATAGGCACCATATGGTATAGATGCATATTTTGGTAGTACCTATATGAAATTTCAAAAGTTGATTGTCCTGTCAGTCTTTAAGCAATGTTCTAGTATCTGAAACTTTCTATATTGATTTTGTGTGTGTGTGTGTGTGTGTGTGAAAGTTTGGAGAATGTTCTTCTTGGGGTTCATGTTCTAATAATTGATAGTCATGCATATCTGATTTAGCTTTATCGTACATCCCCATGTTACTTTTTCTAGTTTTTAAATACTGTATCTCTTGGCTCAACCTTCCATGTTTCTTGTGACAGCTTAATTAGGTTCAAATTTTATTAGTGTGAATACTGCAGCTACAATACAAAAAAATCTTATTTTTACCTTTCAATATGTTTATTTTCATAATATCTTTCAATTTAAAGAAGAATTTTACATACAAAATGTGCCTTCACTATTGAAATTTATTTCCTTGTGGCAAATATGTCATTACAAATATTTCCATGCTTTGATTTTTATTAGTTATATTGTCTTCTGAATAAATTCTTCTCAATATTTTGTATGTTCCCTTTATTTTCTGTTTGTTCATGTTTAGAACTATCCTCAAGTTGGTAAATAGATACTAGGATGTAGGATAAACTCCACACACATTATTGGGATTGATTACCATGTTAATTGGTAAATCTCCCTGAAGTGGAAGGTGTCTGCACCTCACTGAATTTTACTTTTAATGCTTTTGGTTCTTTAGTATTTTAAAATCCAAATAAATTCAAATATACATTTATAAATATGTATATACATATATGCATATAGATGAAAAGAATTTGTTAACTAGTTTTTAATGCTTGATTTTATATTCATTAATAAACTATTTTGTAGTTATTTTTCATTTCTTTTTGTCAGATTCAGCCTGATTTGACACATTTAGAATTTCAAATCATATAGATATGCTTATCTGTATTATGTGTGTATGAGTACATGTGAGCACATTCATCTGCATGAATTGTAGTGTGCATGTTTATCATGTGTGTAACCAAACTACCTTTCCATTACAAAAATTTTGAAAGTATGTTTTTATTCTGCATGTATACTCTAACTTAAGCAATCACCCTGTTCTTCCTGATGGAAGTTAATGTGTTCTAACTTCTTTTTCTGCAAATCATCCAGAAATTTTGTTATAGGGAACTCAGATATCTCCCTTCATTATAGGCAAATTTCATATTTGAAGTGGCTGAGTGTCTTTGGGGTTCCATGAGTCCCATAGTCTTGCTTACAAGTGTTCCCTTCTGCTGGCATAGCTTCACATATCTTTAGATTTCTCAGTCTGTTTCTTTTTAGGATCTGATTTACAAGTTCTGAAATTGTTTTCCTGGAATCTCTTTTTTTCTTATATATGTCCTAGAAGATTTTTCATTTTTGTACTCGCAAGAGTTATAACTAAAGGAATGATCTATTTTGCCAATAGGAAATGAAATTCCACATCCATTACCATGTTTAGTTCATATACTAGTGAGTTTGTGTTAACCGGTCTTTGGCAGTTTGAATCTTAGCCTCAAAGAAGTTCCATTCTGTTTAGAGCAATACAACTTGTGCTTTGAAAAAAATCAATACACAACAGTATATTCATATAAATTAGTTAGCTAATCTAATTCTCAGGAGAGAGAGAAATCAATGTATGGCAAATAGAGAACACAGAAAGATGTGAGTTTCCTTCTGAATCTTCAAAAATGGGATAAATTTTATGTTTTCCGGACTGATAAAATAAACCAATAATATTAAAATGAATGTTGGTAGAATGTTTATTCACAGTTCAGCAATATACTGAAACTTTGTAAAAATTTCATCTAATCCTCCCAATAAATACAATGGTAGGTATAATTGCTCTTCACTTTTACATATGAAAAAAACTTGGTCAGAAGAGCTAGTCATGCCAGTCTTTTGTAACATCACACAATCAATAGTTCATCAGGTTTCAGGTAAAGTCTCACAAAAAATGACAGTCTTGAACAGTGAATGCACATTATTTGATTATTTGATACAACATTATTTGATTTGGTTGAAGAATGACCAGGATCTTATAGACACAAACCCCAGGATATGTTTGGTAACACATCTGTAGGTGGAATTAGATGATGATGATTCTGCTCCACAGATTCCCAACCTTGGGCCTTTTTGAAAGAAGTCTGTAGCAAAAAGAAGGTTCTTGGTGCTATCTTACATTATTTACTTGTCATGAATGGCTCTACTATGCTATGCCTCCAGTCATAAAGGCGACACTTCTAAAACCAAGAGTCAATTTCAATCTGCCTTTCTTTTATATTTTTCATAGTGTATTGATAATAGTGTCCAAAGTCTAACAAAGAAAGGAAATCTTTCTCATATTTTCATATATACAGATTGAATTGAGCATTATATTGTTGTTATCCTTAAGGATTTCTCAGGAATTATTTTGAAAAACCAAATAAGATTTTTCACATTTATTTTGTATAAGGATTATTTATTGTGTTGTATATATCTGTGTGAACTTATATTATGCACACTGACATTTATAGAAGCCAGAAAAATGAGGTCATATACCTTGGATTTGAGTTGCCAGTAATTATGAGCTAACCTATGTGAATTCTGGGAACTAAACTTAAATCCTTCAAAAGATCAGCAAGGATTCTCATCCACTGACCCACTTTACATTCTCTACTAAATATAATTTTAATTGTCATACACACTGACAAAGAAATTGCAGTTTCATCAATGAAATGGCATAATTGAAGAGGATATTATTAATATATTTATTCATTCATTTATTTATTTGCTACTATTTTGTGATTTATTGAGGTCCAGTCAGATGGCTTGATAGTTGAGGATGGCTGCTGCTTGACATGATTCAGCTTCCAGATAAGAGCTACTTACTGCAAGTTGGTATACACATACATGTGTCACTTCTTATCATGTATTTGGCTATTTTGTCATATCAATGAGAAAAGTAAGATGAAATATGATATATATATATATATTCATGAAATATCATATGTATATGATGAACAGATAAATGATAGAAATATATGGAGAGAGAGATAGGTCAGTAGACAAGTAGGTAGATAAGGCATATGTTGTTCTCAAATAAACAGTTTTAAATTATTACATTTTTTAGGGGTACTGTTTCTTTGCTATGAACATACCATTTTTTTCATAATCTATGGATTTTCAATTGTTCTTTTAGTGTATGTCCAATATATTGAGTAGGATCATTCTCAGGAGAGTGATCTAACATTTCTTCTTTAATTAATATGGAAGAAAAAAACTTATCAAACCATTGGGTTGAGACAGAAACTTTATAACCTCTGATAGGTAGGAGATGCACTACAGAACTCTCAATAGGATCAATTTTAGACAGACATTCATTGAGAAGTTAAAATATGCCACTCTGTTATCACAAAAATATCAGATCCACATAGCTTCCAAAAAATATTTATATGTATCAAACAAAGGCATACCAAAGGTTGAAAATGGCTGCTGTAAAGCATGATTCAATCTTTTCTCTAAAAGGCAATGTTATGGCTCTTTAATTATAGTTAGAAATTACAGACTGAAGATAAATAAAAGCTTTATTTAAGAAGATTTTAATACATCATTATAGTGCTTTTTTCTCTATCGGGCTGAGGGAATGTGTTTGTCTCTGGTGCTATAATTTGGTGGACTTTGATTAACAACTGAAAGAAATTTTCAGTATCTCTATACACATTATCAGTTCCTTAAATAAGCCTAATTGGGTTGGGGACTCAGGATAGATTTCTATCATATTTCCATTACTTCATAGCTAATACTTTGATATCATGTTGTAATGTTTTCAAAAATCTGTCCTCATAGTAAGTACTTGATTTGTTTTTTATGTCTCACATCAACTGCTTAGAAGTCATGAAAACACATAAAACTAGCAGTCATAAATTACCTGAACATTTTACCAGTTTAAGTCTATACTTCTTTAAATTATTGTGTAAAGATTTATGTACAGAGTTTGTGTGTGTGTGTTTGTTCAAGGCAGGCATCACACACACAGAAAAAGAAGGAGGGAAGGATAGAGGGAATCTCAAGATTTTATATTGACCCATGACCTTTAGTTCTTTATTTTCCCAAATAATGTTTTTTCCTCTCCCCCTTTTTCTCACCTCTTTCCATTTGTCTTTCTCTGCAACAAATTGATGAAGATGTAAAAGGACCATAATATATTTTTAAAGACCACAGTATAATTATATTTTTTTACTTTCTTTTCTACCTCCAAAGTCTTTCATATACCCCTGCCCTCACCTTCAATTTCATGACCTACTTTTTAAATTAATAGTTATGGCATGCACATATATTCCTAAATACATTACTTGTATGTCTGCTTTGAGGGCTACCCTTTCATTACTGGACAACGGATTGTTGTGCTCTTCCATGGGGACAGGTCAGATCTCTCATTCTGAGAGTTTTTCAATAACTTGTAGTTCTTTTTGTAGGATTGAATCCTCATGGGCTTTACCCATTCACATTTGCATGTCCATTGATGTTCTTGTTCAGTTTCACAGTGGGGCAGTCATATTGGCCATACCTATGTGTATAACTTCTGATATTACCATAAGGCATAATCTCACAGCCAATGCCTCTGTTTTTACACCATTATACATTCCTAATGTATACACAATCAGCATATCAGAAATATTTGTATATACTTAATAAAAATGGTAAACAGAAAATTGATGATTTTAAATAACATGAAATTAAATGCAGTTGAGTATTTTCTCATTGTTTCTTTATATCTTTTTTTATATTCACATTAATTAGCTTTAAACAATAATTTCTCTGATAGGAATATATGTACTAATATAATTGGGCTTGTACATAAAACATAAAAACTTGAAAAAGTAAAATTATGTACATAATAATGAACATATAATTTCCAACATTCCCTGTTTAGTTGTAGGCAGACACTCCCTGCACATACATTTAAGACGTTGGAGAAGAAAACAGTGACACAAACTGCACATGTGTGTGCATAGTAACTATATACAGTCTAAAAAGCACATTGATAGTGATGCAGGAATACTGAATATATTTTTCCCCATGTTGCAAGATCTCATTCACATTTTTTATGCAAAGTTTTGATTTTTATTGGTCTTTATTGTTTTCTGAAAATTACATTTCAAAAATATCATGACTCTATTCATGTGATGGACTTCTATTCCTTTTAATAAATCATAGGTATAGTTAATTCTACACCTCAATAATTTTTGACCTTTTAGCACAAAAGTGAGTCTCTGTTATTAAACATTTCATAGAAGACATTTGAATATTCTGCAAATTTCTTTACTTTGTCAGTTAAAAAAATGCTGCATTAACTAGTTAAAGTATCCACTGATATATAGACAAGACTGTGGAATGTTGAGGCATGAAAAACTACATGGTCATGTTCTGAGTTCCTTATAAGTGTTATACCTTCCCCTAGGCATTCATCCTCCATTTGGACTGACACTGCTTTCAACTGTAGAGCAAGACTGCCTCTCAATGAGTCCCATTTATGGTTTGACAATATGTACACATGCATTGTATTTTTGTTAGAATCAAACTAGAAGAAAAATGTTTTTTTTAAATTTTTTAGATGCAAGTTTACCATATGTATTATTTTACAGCTGCTCCATAAAATGACTTTTAAAAAATTCTTATTCTTTGCCAGATTCTGAATACTTTATAGTAATAAAGAATTAAAATGTATAAACAATTAAAGACTTCTGATAATTCAGAAAGGGTAGATGAATATCAACACTTTGAGTTCCTTAAAGGCATCTCTTTGATTGAACTGTCATTGAATTTCTCTGTAATAGTGAATGTCCTGGGTGAGGAAGACATTTCCATGGGCTTCTTTCTTGGGCTATCCATTGTTATATTTCTTTTTCAAGGCTTAAGTACTCCAGAGATCAACTACTTCAAACCAAAGTAGTCACCATGTTTTCTTGATTTATAAGGACCCTCACTACAATCAGCAGAGTGTGCATAGCCGAGTTCTGAGTGAGCCTGTGAATGTCCTGATACCTAGAGATTCATGGACATAGAGAGTAGAGTTCACCACTATCTTTTTCTAAATTACAATAATGATTTAGCTCTTGTTTTCATGGCATTTAGGACACTTCCTGTGGCCCACCTAATACAGGGTTGCTGTGTGCTTTTTCAATTTAATTGCAAAAGTGAGTACGGAATCTCCCTTTGTGCCAGTTTTGAGAGAGATGTTAACTCCACCTGCAGTCTTGTAAGGGAACAAGCACTTCTATCATAATTCTACTTGGGGAAAGTTGCTAATGGTATTGTGAGGTGAAATATATTGAAGTAGGGATCTTCCTGTTCTCCTTTTTTTTTAATTTTTCCCAACACATTTATTAATTTGGGAATTTTGTACAATGCACCCCATCACATTCCTCTCACTTTTTCAGGTTCACCCTCCCACAATTGCTCCCCACCCCAACCCCCCCCAAAAAATCACCAAGACAGAGACCCCCGTTGGAGCACTGGACTGAGCTCCCAATGTCCAAATGAGTTGCAGAAGGAGGGAAAACATGAGAAAAGAAGTCAGGACCGCGAGGGGTGCACCCACCACTGAGACTTTGAGGCTGATCTATTGGGAGCTCACCACGGCCAGCTGATCTGAGAGTGATGGAGCATGTGAACAAACCGTTCTCTCTGAACATGGAGGACAATGAGTGCTGACGGAGAAGCCAAGGACAATGGCACTGGGTTTTGATCCTACTGCATGTACTGGCTTTGTGGGAGCCTAGTCTGTTTGGATGCTCACCTTCCTAGACCTGGAAGGAGGGGAGAGGACCTTGGACTTCCCACAGGGCAGGGAACCCTGACTGATCTTTGGACTGGAGGGGGAGGGGAAGTGGGGGAATGGGGAGGGAAATGGGAGGAGGGGAGGAGGTGGAAATTTTTAATAATAATAATAATAATAATAAAATAGGCCAAGCAGAAAGTGAGCTCTTTGAAGGAAACGCTGTCCTAGCTTGATCTACCTGAGAATGTCTTCTGCCACACAAGAACCACTATAAAATCCCAGTTATACCATCAAAAAAAAAAAAAAAAACGAGATAAAGATGCTGAAGTGTGGCTCTTCACAGTTCATGGCTTCTGATGAAATTGGGGGTAGGACTCAGTTTTCTTTAAGGGAATGGCCTTTGGGAGTTTGACCATGTTCCAATACATGGTCAATCACAACATGGGAAACACAATGGATCTTCCTTTATCTGAAAGGAATACAAAATATTATCTATGAATTAAAAATTATAATGAACTGAAAGATTAGATTCTGATGTGCATGGTACTACATAGCTCAAAATGTCCTAAGTCTAGAAGCTAATATAAATTAGCTCCTAGAATTTAGTATATTAATAATTATTAATTAATATTATTGTTAATAATAATTCATAATGATCATACATTCATAAATACAAAATTAAAGTGCAGTAAGCAAATTGCCATCACTGGCACTGTGATACTTTTCCTGATTTTTCTTTTGGTTGTTGCTGGTGGTGTGATTTTTATTATAAATTTTCGTTCAGCACTTGTACTGCTAGGCAAACACTGCTCTACCACATGGCTACATTTTTTGACTTACCTTTGTCTTTTAGAATGAAATAGGATTGTCAAAGGTTAAGCACTTCACTAAATGGCATTAAAACCTGTACTGGAGAGCACCTGTTAATTATGTTGCATAATAATTCAGTGTTTTACATTTGTAAATAAGTCATTCAAATAACTTAAGATATTTAGTAACTACCACATACTCTTCAAATGATATTATAGGTACAGAAAAAAATGTATGGGTGTTCTGGAAGAATGTTGAGTTGACAGACATGAAACTGTGTTTTTTTTTATGGACACTTCCTTTTTCAAAGACGAAATATAACACTTTTGGCTATAAAATAGCAAATGCACTCACCATTAATCCCAATGTCTGGGAGGCAGAGACAGGCAGATCTCTGTGAGATCAAGGACAGCCTGGTCTACAGAGTGAGTTTCAGGACAGCCAAAGATACACAAAGAAACCTTGTTTCAAAAGTCAAAAATGAAAATCAAAGAAATAGAGTTTACAATAAAGCCATGTAAAGATGGGAAATACACAGAGAATCTGAATACTCTATGGTATTGTGTCGCCTTTGAATTGTTTGACAGCTGCAAAGGAGCAACAACTGCTAAAAGACATTTAAATACAAATCCTACAGGATTAATCCAATATGTAATAAGAATCCTAAGGTATTGGCCAAGAAGTATTGTAAATAATATAGTTTCTGTATGATTATTTCAGGTCTGGGTGGCTGGGAAACTAACAGTCTCTACATACAAAGTATAGTGAATAATTGGATGTATTCTAATTGATAATAAATCAAAAATTAAGAATTAAATGATACAATTTTTCTGTGCCCTATCTTTGCCAAAGTAATCTTACAATACATCATAACATTTTTGTTATTCTTCTTTTCAAGACAAGATTTCTCTCTATAACAGCCCCAACTCTCCTGGATTTCCTTTTGTAGACCAGGATAGCTTGAATTTAAAGAGATTCATGTGTCTCTGCCTCCCAATGCTGGGATTAAAGAAGTGTGTTTTAATTTTGCTTGACAACTTTTTAAAATTACCAGTATTTGTAGACTATTTCATCATTTTCAGGTGATAAGAAAGAACTTTAAAATATTTTGTACTTCATTCTAATTTTAGATAGGCATGGCAAGTTTCAAATTGAATTTTATTGTACTATCATTATTAGTCACTTAAACTCAATTTGTTAGTATGGATTACCATCATCAATTGCATCTCTAATCTTGTTAGCATCATGAAGAGAACAAATAGAATCAATCCCTATTTGATAGCTCTATTATTTACTATAATTTAACTTATCTAAATTTCTAATCATTTAAATAATTTAGATTACTGAAAGTAAACCAACTCACATTTTTATACTTAAACATATGCATGCTTTATAATGGCTATTTTGTCTTTGTTCAGCACTTGAGCTTAATAGTTTATTTGCTTATTTATTTAATTACATTTATATTTTGGTGTGAGACTGTGAACGTTCTAAGAATAATGGTGGAATTTTTATTTGATGGTTTAGAAATAATAGCAGCAGAAAACCTTGGAAGAGTTCAATCAGTAGGGTGTTAGAAGGTAATGACTTATGAGTCAAATACTTGCAGTTTTTCATAGTGTTTTTTTATAAATATACTCAGGGATCTTCTGACCATTTCGAGAAAGAGATCAGAAAGAAGTAAGCAACAGTGACAAATGAGTTTGTATTAGGGCTAATGCTTAAACACCAAGAGAAATACCAAGAGGAGGTCACAGGAAAGTTGGGAGACATCTCATAGTGACTCAATAAAGACATTGTACAGTTTTATTGGCCTACTGCCCCTGCATGCAC
The DNA here is from genome assembly GCA_902806775.1 of Microtus agrestis. Classification (NCBI taxonomy): domain Eukaryota; kingdom Metazoa; phylum Chordata; class Mammalia; order Rodentia; family Cricetidae; genus Microtus; species Microtus agrestis. The sequence continues at coordinate 283,627 of CADCXT010004242.1, read as the reverse complement.
ACATTGGTTGCCACTGAATATGGTTAAGGATTTTTGCAGTTCTCCGTCTTCTGTCCTCAGCACCAGTTTCACAGCTTGGTGGTGCTTGTGTGTTGTGTCCCCCTGCATTTGGCTCACTGGTGCTCCCTGATATCCACCACAGGAAACCTCCACAATAATTAGTCAGGCACTCTGTGAAAATGCAATCATCAGAAAGTATTTCTGAAAGCTTTCTAGGATATAAGCAATTCCAGAACCTGGCCATCTGTCAACTATCTTCTTTTGAGGACTTTTTAAGTAAAGTAAGGTAATCAGATCCATCCCATTCTTTGATGTATTTTCTTTCCATTTACTCTAGATGTCAAATGTATCCACTCATCCTCATGATGGAGAGTTTGGGCTACTTCTACAAATGTGTTTGCTCATCGCTTTCTCTGAGAGTTTCAGTGTTGCCTAGTAGCCAAGCCTATAGTGTCTGATATTTTCATAATTTCTTTACTGATTCTTTGGAAATTTTATATTATGCACCCCAATCTCATTCATTTTCCAGATTCTCATAAGCTTTGTGGCCTAAAATCAGTAGTGCTGGAAGCACAGGCTTCCAGCTGGTATAATTTAGGCTGTCTCAGGTTAGTCATTCTTTAGTAGTCCTTTCCTCCAATGACAGTGCTATAACTAGTGTCCATCATGTGGATAATTCTAATTTGTACCCTATTCGTTCAACTGCAATAGATTTACAACAGTGCTAAAAACTATATTCATTTGGTCTTTTCTCATGGAGTATGTCTTCTCTAAGAGAGAGTAGGTAGGGGCTGGCCAAGGTCCAGAAGTTCTTTTACTCTTCTCATTCACATAAAAAATATTTTTCTTAGGATTTAAGTTCATCTATCCTGGCAGTAGCTCCAGGAATCATGAAGAATTCTCACAGAAAAGTATCTGCCTGCCTATATTTATACCCCAAGTATTCTAATGTAGTTTGTAAGTGAAGACTGCTCTTATGTTTCCCAGCTGCTCACACCCAAATATTCACACATAAACTATATTAATTACAATACCATTTGGGAGGCAGTTTAGTCATATTCCTACCCAGCTCTTATATTTTAAAATAACCCATTTATATCAATCTCTGTATAACCACGAGGCGGTGGCTAACTGATAAGTTTTGATAAATTTCTAGCAACTTTCTCTTTTGGCAGATATATGTCACCTCTTTGACTCAACTACTCTCTCAGGCCAAAGCAGCTTCTTTATTAACCAATGATAATAAAACATATTCACAGCATATAGAAGGGAATCCCACTCCCACATCAGTAATTCTTCATTAGCAGTTATTGTTGAGAGTGGTTTCAGAAGCCTAATAACAATGTTAATGGGAGGGGAATGAGGAAGATAGAGATCTCAATGACCTCCTTATTTACATAGTCAGCAAGAAGCCATCTTGGGTTACATGAAACCCTGTCTCCAGTGTAGCAACAGAAAATATTGAGCTGTATATACCCTCTCTAGACTCATGTTTATTATATTTTTCTCATTGTAATGTTTTCCAGTGTTTAAGGTACCTATGAGACCTGGTAAGTCATTCATTCCCAATGTTTGTTATCTTTAAACGGTCTAGATGTTTTTATGTAAAAACAGACTGACATTTCCAGTTCTGGCTGGATTTAAACTTTATGTTTGAATCCAGCAGAAGCAGAAAATATATTTTTGGATTAGGCATCTAATTTTCCTTTTGATATACCTTAACCTTGCTGTCTAAAATTATTTTTGCAACTGAAACAGAGTAGTGAACTAATTTAGACTTTAACTCTGTTAATAATGCTAGGTATAATTAAAAACTATTTTTGTCAGTTGAATTATTTTGGGAGGAGTTAACTTATTTATAACATCTAATACTATGGAAATAAAGTATCAAACAGATAATGAAAAAATGTGTACCTTCAATTCAGACCTAATCTCTACCACTTCTTGTCCCATCTCTTTATCTTTCCTTCCCATATTTGCACTTATTTGCTCAATAATTCACCAGTCCTATTTTCTAACTAGTAAATTATCTTACTCTCTGTCTTAGTCACTGTTTTATGACTATGAAGAGACAGCCTGACCATGGTAACTCTAATAATGGAAATTATCATTGAGTCTTAGTGTAGGAGGTTCTTCTGTTCATGTGTTGCTTTCTTTGGCTAACAAATAAAGAAACTGTTTTGGGCCTGATAAGGCAGAATTTAGGTAGATGGAGTAGACAGAACTGAATTCTGGGAAGAAGGGCAGAATAGGGGATGCCTTGAATCTTCTGCTTGAGATGGATGCTGGTTAGAATCTTGCTGGTAAGCCACAGTCACATGGCATTACACAGATTAATAGAGATGGGTTAAATTAATATGTAAAATTTAGCCAATAAGAAACTAGAGCTAATGGGCCAAGCAGTGTTTTAATGAATTTAGTTTCTGTGTGTTTATTTCTGGTGTAAGCTAGCCAGGTGTCTGGGACAAACATGGGACCCTCTCCTTGTAACAGAGTCTGGTTTACAGTTAGTCCATTTGGTCATGGTGGACATCCTGGGGCATGCAGGCAAACATGGTGCTGGAGAAGTTGAGATTTCTACATCCAACTCCTCAAGCAGCAAGAACAAACAGACTCTAGGCTTGGAATGGGCTTTTTGACCCAACTTCTCCCACAAGACCATACTTCCTAGTACTGTTCTCTCATGATCAAATATTCAAATCTATAAGCCCTTGGGAGCCATTCTTATTCAAACCACAACACACTCTGTTCCTCCACCTCCATGCCCACCTTTTTTGCAAAACACCTTTTACATCTTCTCCTTTTCTGGTTTCTACTCACTACTCTATTATATTTTTGAGAGTATAATATAATTACAATTCTCCCTTATTTTCCTCCCTTAAGTCCACCTATATATTTCTTCCTATTCTTCTTCAAATTCATGACCTCTTTTTTAACAGATTCTTATTACTAAATATAACATATTCAGTTCTTTCCATGTTATCTATATGCATATACTCAGGGATGACTCTTTGCCACTGTACAACTAGTTGGTCTCTTCATTCCTGGGGAAGACCACCTCTCCTGTTCCTAGCTTTTCTTAATTGTCTGTAACTTTTTGTGTAAGACTGAGACTTCCAACAGCTCTACTGAACTAGGATGCTGGCAATGGCCATCAGGACATGGTATCTGCAAGGGAGCTACACATACCTTGAAAATAATCAGTGACTTTCTATTTGGACTTAAGACCCTCTCATTAAAAGGGGAATTATGGCTCATAATAAAAACCTAGTTCATTGCTAGACAAGTCATAGTTCTTAGAGGTTAATAATCTATAATGATTATTATCTGTATCCATTAATTTGGTAAAACCCCATGATCCATAACAACAATCTGTAAACATTTGCCCATTTACCCAGAGATTTTTAGTCTTTATCCTTCAAAGAACCTTTCCTTTGTAATAGAAAATGACAACCAATCAAAATGCAGAGTTATAGAGCTCATTCTCAATAGATACATCTACAAAATACTCTGAAATTTAAGTGTCAGGGAACATTGCAGAAGATGAGGAAGAAAATATTTAAATAGCCACAGGATCAAGGGAGTGTGCTATGAGATTGTATATCATAGTAATGTCAAAGCTAAACCTATAAACAGTTACTAACGTAACTGTCTAAAGAATACCTGAACAACACTGACAGCAATGGACATAACCACTGTTATTATCATTAGAAATAGGTTTATTTAACCTTAAGGAGGAAGGAGTTGCATGTTGCAAAGAACAGACAGTATTAGTATTACTAAGCCTGCATCATCTCAATTAAGATTTTCCAGTTCTACTAATTTTGATGTAAACTTTATAATTTCATATTTGTTTAAGGCTGAATATAATCTATTGAATATAAGTACTACATTTCATTACCCATTCATCTTTTGCCAGATTTCCAGATTGATTCCACCTACTTCCTGCTGTGAATAAAATAGCAATTCTTTGCACATGGATAGATGTCTCTGCAGAATCTTAGATTATATGCACAGGAGGAGTATAACTATGACAGATGACATTTCTAAGTTTTGCTTTCATGAGAAGCTTTCATATTGATATTCCTACAACCTATACCAGTTTACTAAATGTCATGTACATTGCAGGCATGCTTATCAATTTTTAGTGTCATTTTCTTCTTGATCTTAAGATTTCTAATGGGATTGAAATGTAGTCTTAACATAGTTTAAATATTTATTTATATGATGACTTAGACGAATGGATAATTTACAAGTATTTATCAGCCATTTATAAATCTTCCTTGAGAACTGTCTGTTCTGTTCATTGATCTATTTCTTCCTAGGTAGTATTATATTTTGATATTTAATTTTCGTAGATCTTTCTACAGTCTAACTATTAAATCCTTTCTAAAGTATAGCTGGCATGTTTTTCCTATTCTATAGGCTGTTTGTTGATAGTGCCTTTGGTTGTGTTTCATAATTTTATTTAATCCCATATGTTAGCTCCTTGTGTAATTTCTGTTTGGAGTTTCAACTCAGGAATTTCATTCCAATATCTATATTCTAATGTGCTTTCTTTAGCAGTTTCAGCATTTCTGGTTTTATATTAATGTCTTTGACCAAATTTGTTTCCTGTGCATAGTGAGAAATAGGAACCTAATTTTAGTTGTTTTAAAGATAAGGATACAGTTTTTCCAGCATCATTCATTGAATGGTCTCTCTCTCTCTTTCTCTCCTTTAATCAAGACATATATTGGCACGCTTTTTTAATCAAAAATGAAATCCATAGCTGTGTATGTGATTACCTATACATCTCCCATTATAGTCCCTTGATTGCAATGTCTGTTTTTTTACAAGTACCATGCTGTTTTTTCTGCCATGGCTCTCTAGTGTAATGAGGTTTGGCAATATATTATTATTCATATGGTTTCTAAAAGACCCTATGGCATATCAAATCTTCAAAACAAAAACATTTAATTGGAATTGGTTTACACTTTCTGAGGTTTAGTCCAATATCATCATGGTGGGAAACATGGCAGTTTGCAAGCAGACATGATGAAGAGGTGACTGAGAGTTCTATATCACTGATCTGCAGGCAACAGGATGTAAACTATGTCCCACGCTGGACAAAGTGAGAGCATATAAGACCTCAAAGTCTTCCCCCACAGTGATATACCTCAACCAACAAGCCACAACTACTCAAACAATGCCACATCTCTTAATAGTGACGCTATCTGGGCTGTTGCAGAATATTGTTTTAGATGTGTTACATTTGTTTATTCTGTGGAACATTTGTTTAATGATGCAAAGATGTGTTGTATTTTGTTATGCTTCATTTGTCTAACTCTCTGAAGCTGTGTTACTTTGTTGGACTAAAACACCTAATTTGTCTAATAAAGAGCTGAATAGCCAATAACAAGCAGAAGAAAGGATAGGCAGGTCTGGCAGGCATAGAGAATAAATAGAAGAAGTAAAAGAGAGAAAAGATAGAGAAGCAAGAAAGGAGGAAATCAGGAATCAGCCAGCCAGCTACTCAGCAAGACTTGGAATAAGAAGAAAGAAAGGTACACAGAAACAGAGAAAGATTAAAGTTCAGAGGCAAAAGATTGATGAAATAACTTGAGAAAAACTGGCTAGAAAAAAGCGAAGATAAGGCTGGGCATTCATAAGTAAGAATACAAATCCATGTGTGTTTATTTGGGAGTTGGGTGATGGGTCTCCAAAGAGGAAAAGAGCGCAAAGAGTAAAAATAACCAACTAGAACAAGCTTTCAAACATGAGTCTATGGGGGTCACACCTATGTAAATCACCATTGTTATCCTCTGTCTTTTTTGTTTCCCTATAAATTTTTAAGATTGTTTTCCAGTTCGGTAAAGAATGTCATTGGAATTTTGATAAGAATTTCACCAAATCTATCTATTGTACTGAATTTTTCATTAGCACGGTCAGCTTTATATTATTTATTCTTCCAGTCCAGGGACATGGTGGCTCTTTGTACCTTCTACACATAGGAGTTCCCTGATATTCAAACCCAGTTATAATTTCTAAACACATGTATTTATGAGTAACACCAGATATACTCAGTAGGACATATGTGTGTGTTTGTATGTGTGTGCATGTGTATAATAAATACTAAAACAAGAAGTCTGTGAATTTGATAGGGAATGTGGAAAGATATGTAAGAAATTGGAGGGAGAGAAAAGTGGACATATAAATACTACCCCCGTAAGAAATTCTTACAAACAGGAAAATAAATTGAAAAAACATTTTGGTGCAAATGAGATGGCTGATGAATAAATGTGCTTCTGTTAGGACTGATGACTGTGGGAGCCCCACGGTGAGGACATTCCATCTTGACTTATGGTAAGGGAGTTCAAGCTTGTTTTTGCTCTTTAAGGCCAAAGAGCACAATGTTTCACCAAAGGCATGGTAACTAGATGATACTAAAGTACTACTCAGCGGTAAAAAACAATGACATCTTGAATTTTGCATGCAAATGGATGGAAATAGAAAACACTATACTGAGTGAGGTAACCCAGATGCAAAAAGATGAACATGGGATGTACTCACTCATAATTGGTTTCTAGCCATAAATAAAGGACATTGAGCCTATAATTTGTGACCCTAGAGACGCTAAATAAGAAGGTGAACCCAAAGAAAAACATATAGTCATCCTCCTGGATATTAACCTTAATCTGGTGATGGATAGAGATAGAGACAGAGACCTACATTGGAGCAATGGACTGAGCTTCCAAGGTCCAAATGAGGTGCAGAAGGAGGGAGAACATGAGCAAGGAAGTCAGGACCGTGAGGGGTGCACCCAACCACTGAGACAGTGGGGCTGATCTATTGGGAGCTCACCAAGGCCAGCTGGACTGGGACTGAAAAAGCATGGGATAAAACAGGAGTCTCTGAACATGGTGGACAATGAGGTCTGATGAGAAGCCAAGGACAATGGCACTGGGTTTTGATCGTACTGCATGACCTTGCTTTGTGGGAGCCTAGCCTGTTTGGATGCTCACCTTCCTAGACCTGGATGGAGGGGAGAAGACCTTGAACTTCCCACAGGGCAGGGAACTCTGACTGCTCTTTGGACTGGAGAGGGAGGGGGAGAGGAGTGGACAGAGGGGGAGAGGAGTGGGGGGAGGGGGAGAAGAGTAGGAGAGGGGGAGGGAAATGGGAAGCGGGGAGAGGCAGATATTTTTTCATTAAAAAAATCTCTACAAAAAAACAAAACAAACAAACAATCAAAAAAGGTGATTATGCTTGCTTGTTCTTTGTGCCATGGTAATAAGTCTTTTACCCTCCTGTTTTTGCTTTGGGTATCAAAGTGATATGATAAATAAATTTGGGGACACTATAGTATTTATTGAGAGCCCTCCAGATTCTATATTTTATCTTTTGTCTCCTTGTTTTTTAATACTAACCTACCTATTCAGGTAGTGTTCAACAGGTCGGATTTACATACGGACAACAGAGAAATAGCTCTCCAAGTTGTCTTCCAACCTCCACGTCTGCACCATGGGAAATATCATTCCCATAAATAAATAAGTAAATGGAACACACAACTTTTAAAAGATCTAGAAATAAGCTCAGTTTTTATGAATATTCCTTACATTTGTGGAGAACCTGAGTTAGATCCCCATGCTTGCATTATGGCTGACAATCATGTGCAAACCCAGTTTTAGGCATCTAAAAACAGTACAAACAAAACAGTCTTTTACTTCTTTCAAAAAGTCTTCAAAAGTTTTTCTACATGTAGAATATTTTAAATTGAGATTGTATATATGTGATACTTATATCAATATTATATATAATTGCATATATATGTGTGTGTGTGTGTGGAGAGAGAGAGATACCTGATTGCCACACCAGCACAGCCTGGATGCCAAGTCCGGGCGAAAGATATCAGGATTAATGAAACACACACTCTCGATTTTGCAGAATCAGAAGCCCTTTATTTTACATCACCAAGAAGGTTTTATACCTAACCCAGACAGGTGGGTCAACAGGATAGAGACTTCACTGCAGGATTTTTGCGTTAGGGCCAAGGCAATACGTATTTAGGAAGCAGTGTTGGTAAATAACTCTGAGAGCATGGAACTTGCAAGTTTCTCAGCAACCCAGAATAACAAGGGCAAGAAAAGTCATTAACAGGGGAGGTGAGTAGGAAGGTCAGGACTTTGTTAGGTTCCAACACCTGATATACTTACATACCACAGATACTTCATCTGTTTTATGATTGCAATGAAATTAAATATTTATATACAAATAGGAAATAAAATAATGTAATATCAAATCTCTAAATATTGCCTAATATTTTGTATAAGTTTTCTGTTTGTGTAACTTAATTCTTATTTCATTTACAATTTTTACATAAATTGTATATGAGTTATTTGCCATCTAAATACACTGCAAATCTCGGTAGTGTGAGCTGTGGGCTACGTTCCTGCCGCCCCAGCTCCTGGCCTCCTGGCTAGCTTATTCCCCAAAATAATTACATGGAAAATGTATTCTTTTAAACACTGGTTGGCCCATTAGTTTTAACCTCTTATTGGCTAGCTCTTACATATTCATCTAACCCATTTCTAATATTCTGTGTATCACCATGAGTTGTCTTACCAGGAAAGATCTTAACCTGCATCTGTCTGGAATGGGAGAATCATGGCGACTGACTGAGTCGGCTTCTTTCTCCCAGCATTCTTTTCTGTCTACTCTGCCTACCTAATTTTCTGTCCTATTAAAGAGCCAAGGCAGTTTCTTTATTTAACCAATGAAATTAACACAAAACAGAAGACTCTCTCCCATCAAATCTCTCCTCATTTCATCGCATTTTCATGTTGTTATTTTAACACACTTTTAATTTGAATATACTATTACTGCAGTTTTCTTTTATTGGTAGTGCTTTATATGAGCTATTCAAATGATATTTGTTTATCCAATTCTTACATATATTTCCTAATGTTTTTCTATGAAAAATATATTGCTTTAAAGCTTAAATTTTCACCTTATCTATCAACTATCAATCTCGATCTACTATGACAAATCAAAGCAAGTTATTCACACCCATGAATTTCAATAATATTTGTTAAAAATCAAACAATTAAATATACAAACCAAAACAAATAAAAACAAACAAAAAAATCATCCTTTATGTGCTGAACTGCAGTATCCCCTTGTGACAAAACATGGACCTGAAACTGTCTGCTTTTCACCTCTTTTTTATTTTGTTGTTCTCTTTATCTTGCCTTACCAAGCATAACATGTTTTAATTAGGATACACCGAAACAATCATAACATCTAATCTGTGATTTCTATTGCTTTCTTTGTCTAGCTGTCCTAGGGTGTACTTCTTTCTATGACTTTTGCACATTTTTTAGAACCAAGTAGTTAGCTGAATAAAGAAAACAGACATAAATTTAAATATTCTATTGATTTTATTGATCTATACATTTTTCTCTTCTCCCCTCCCTTCCTCTCCCTGCACCTTTAACCCTCTCCTATTGTTCCTATGCCTCCAATTTACTCAAAAGACATTGTCTTTTCCTACTTTCCACATAGAATAGATCCATGCATGTCTCTCTTGGGGGTCCTCATTGTTGTCTAGGTTCTCTGGGATTGTGAATTGTAGGATGATTTTCTTTGCTTTATATCTGTAGCCACTTATGAGTGAGTACATATGGTATTTGTATTTCTGGGTCTGGGTTACCTCACTCAGTATGATGTTTTCTAGATCCATCTATTTGTCTACAAATTTCAAGATGTCATTATTTTTTTCTGTGTAGTACTCAATTGTGTAAATGTACAACATTTTCCTTATCCATTATTCACTCGCGAGGCATTTAGGTTTTTTCCAGGTTGCATCTATGAATATAATTGAGCATATGAACATATGCTGCTTTGAACATAGTTGAGTGCATGAACCTTTGTACGACTGAGCATCTTTTAGATATAAACCCAAAAGTGGTATTGCTTGGTTTTGAGTAAGGTTGTTTTCTAATTTCCTAAGTAATTGCCATATTGATGTACCACTATGTACTCCACAAGCAGTACAGGAATGTTTCCTTTACCCCACAGCCGCTTCAGCTTAAGTTGTCATCAGTGTTTTTGATTATGGCAGTTCTTACAGGTCTAAGATGAAATCTCAGAGTTGCTTTGATTTGCATTTCTCTGATGATTAAGGATGTTGTGCATATCCTTAAGTGTTTTTCAAGCATTTTAGAGTCCTCTGTTTAGAGTTCTCTGTTTAGGTCTATACCCCGTGTATTTGATGACCAATTTCTTGAGTTCTTTGTATATTTTGGAGTTTAGTCCTTTGTCTGATATGGGCTTTGTGAAGATCTTTTCCCATTCTTTGGGCTGCCGTTTTGTCTTGTTCAAGTCCAAACAGACCAAAGACCTCAACATAAAGTCAATAGGAAATATACTTGAAAGCATTGATACAGGACACCACGTCCTAAATATAACCCCAGTAGCATAGACACTGAGAGAAACAATTAATAAATTCCTGAAACTGAAAAGCTTCTGTAAAGCAAAGGACATTGTTATCACATTAAATTTTAATTATACTGAAACTATGAAAGAATTGGACACAAATGTCATGGTTGCCATATTGCAGCTTTCTCTTCCTGAACGTGCATTTTTTTCCCTCACCTCTCTTATACATTTATTTAGGTTTATTTAATAAGCAGAGCATTAACACAATTTAGAGAATAATGTGTACCTCATTCCATTAATTATGAAAATATTAACTTAAAATGTTACACTCTCCAAATAAAATTTAACATCTATTTTAATACTAATAGAAAAATTAAATACCTTTTCTATTATGATATAAAAATTTTAATTTGCCCAAAATAAAATTAACATAGTTTCAGAATGTTTATATCATAGTACATCTTATTTTACAGAATAGTTGAAACAATTAATCATTATTTTATGCATGAAATTATCTTAAAGTGAATAAATGAGAGAGAATGACAGCTACTGACTTGATGAATGTATATCACGTGAAAAGCAAACAATGATGAAAGAAAAGACAAGTCTTACTTATGTATGAAACTGACAATTTACTTTGGTTGAAGCTTGGATGCTAATAAGATTTTGATTCTAATTAAACATAGGATAGTGATCTTGGAAGATTATATGGATGATGAAGCCTAAAATTAACTAATATAAATAAAAATGAAGTTTGAGGGAGAAATATTTTCCATTAAATTTATTCTTTGTTATAATTATTTGTGTGAAGAAGGTCATCTCTTCATTCTGGATAATATTCCATTGATTTTATCATGATTTTGTTGGTATTGCTGATGCTGTTGATACTACAGCTTAGCTACTTCACTAATTTCCAAAAGCTATTTAAGACTCACTGATTGTTTCTTTCTGTATCATTCCACAATTCCTTATGTCTGTAGAACCAATTTTCTTATCCTCTTTAGAACATTAAATGTAGGTATCTGTTAACATCTTCCTGAATTCATTATTATATGTCTTCATTTTGGGATTGGCCTTTTCTCAATGTTCTACTCTTTAGATTTGTCTTCAAATGTCTGCTTATTTTCAGATCCATCGTCATATGTAAGAATGGAACTTCAAAGAATGACTGTCCCTCCTGGTTCGTGAAATTTTTTCATCATTTATTAGCTTTACTATAAAAGAATGAAGGGCATATTTTAATCATCAATGGGACAACCAAATATTTGTATAATATATATATATATATATATATATTCTCTGATCAAATTAACCTTATTTGATTTCTTTAAAAAAAACTCTCCAAATATATGCATATAAAATTTATGACACAGAGAGTGAAAAAAAGAGAGACACAGTGACAGAGACAGATAAAAACGGAAAGATAGAGACAGAGAACAAAGGGACATGGCCTAGCAAATCATCTTGTTTAGTCTTTAACTTCATCCTATGTTTGTTATATTGTTCAGCTTCCATTTTATTTGTACTTGATAGCCCCAAATCTTGAGACTTATTAGAATAAGTAAAGATACATTCATTAATTTTTCAGTTCTTTTTTAAAATGTGTGTTTGGCTGGGGGAGGGTACTTAAAGAGATGTGAGGGTAGATACCTGCAGAGGTCAAAAGAGAGCACTGAATCCTCCAGAGCTGTGAGCAGTTGTGAGTTTCCCTATTTGGGTGGTGATGGCTCAACTTATGTCCTCTGGAAGATCATCAGGCACTCTTAACCACCAAGTCATCTCTCCAGCCCAATTCTTTTCCTGCTTATAAGTTGTCAAATTAGCACAAATCTTATATTGGAGGCAACTCTTATTAAGTAAATAATTATTCTTTCCTCCTCTGTCTTCTTTTTATTTTTCCCCTTTAATTAATTGATTTTTAGCATCCACACATTTGTTATTAATTATTTGTGTATCTGAACATCTTTTAACTTAAACATTTGGAAGCAAACTTGGGAGAGTGAGAATGTTAGTATTTATTCCTAATGTATATTCATTAATTAAAAAGATGACAGTTAATTTTGAAAGCTATTTTATTTAATGAAAATCACAGCTTCTTATGATTCTTTTTCTTAATTCTAACCTTTCATTTGTTTGTTTTTAATTCATTGTTTTGTTTTATTTGTTTTCCTTCTTTTGTTTTTGTTTGTTTCCTTGACTGTTTTGCCTTCTAAAGACACAGCGTGATGGAGAAGGGTCATCTGTCTATGTGTTGCTTTCATTGGTTAATTAATAAAGAAACAGCTTGGCCTTTGATAGGACAGAAAATTAGGTAGGTGGAGTAGACAGAACAGAATGCTGGGAGAAAGAAGTCGAGTCAGTCAGTCACCATGATTCTCCCACTCCAGACAGATGCAAGTTAAGATCTTTCCTGTTATCCAGCTCGTGGTACTACACAGAATATTAGAAATGGGTTAGATCAATATGTAAGAGGTAGCCAATAAGAGGTTAAAACTAATGGGCCAAGCAGTATTTAAAAGAATACAGTTTCTGTGTAATTATTTCGGGTATAAAGCTAGCTGTTCGGGTGGCCGGGTGCTAGCAATGTAGCCCGCTGCTCATATTACTACAACAACAGAGAAAAAATGCATAGAGTTGGGTGGTTGGGGAAGGATCTAGGAGGAGTTGGGGGAGAAAAGCCAAGATCAAATATATTTTATGAAAAATGCTTTTCACTAAAAATAGAAAAGCAAAAAAAAATTTATGATGCGGGATTCCTCTCTACGTGCTATGAATATGTATTATTACTGCTTGTTATTAAATAAGCTGTTTTAGCCAATGGCTTAGTAGAGTTAAGCCAGGTGGGAAATCTGAACAGAGATACAGAAAGTAGGCAGAGTTAAAGAGATACCATGTAGGTGTCAAAGGAGAAAGATGCCAGCCACCAGCTGCCAATCCAAAATGTGCCAATAGTGTAGAGAGAGCCTGCCTTTTGTGGTCGGGACGGCCTCGGACAAATGTTTACTGATAAATTGGGGCGCGCAGATGCTGCGGCCCCCTTCCTGTTTCTGTGCATCACGGGAACTCCGGTTGCGTGAGTGTGCTATTTACATTAAAGTTGTATAAACTTATACCAATTTGTCTGTATTAATCCGATCTGCCTTCATTTTGGCGCTCCAATGTTGTGGAAGATTTGCCCTGCACCCGCACCAGGACCCAGGCAGTTGACGCAGCCCCCCCGCGGGTCCTGGGTCGAAGGGCCTTCAGCCACCGCACTGCACAGGGAACTCAATCTAGTCAGCCTTTGCGAGTGAGATTAGTCACCGGAGCAAAGCGTTGGTAAATAAGTGGGTAGCCTGCCTTGCACACAGCAGGTTCCCGTTCTGCACCCGCCGCCTCTGCTCGCCTCTCCCCGCGGACTCCTTGACCGCGGCGTCCGGCACCGCTAGAGAAGCCGCCAGCGCCGGCCAACCCTGCACCCTCCCCCAAGCGCGTGGGCTCACTCGCTCGCTTCTAGTGCTCAGGGGCTCACATTGCACTTCCGGGTGCGCTTGCCTGCGCAAACCACCACAGCGGCAGACTTGGTCTGATTCAAAATAACCTCTTCACACACATTATAAATCCTCAGGCAGAACGATAAATTTCGGTTTTGAGTTGTTTCAGACTGGCCCTCCACGTGGACTCAAGTGGACTCTTCCACCACCTCTGGCAGAAACCAGTCATTGCAGGTAAAAAATTTTTTCCTTATTAAAAAAAAAAAAAGATGTCTGAGAATTTTACCCTCGAGAATTTTAACGGTCTTTTTGAGTGTGCCATTTGGGAGATCTTACAAGAGGTGTCTAGCACCCCACATCTATGCATTCTTCTGGGATTAGTAATTTTCTTTGGCACTAAATGGTTTGACAGCAAGGATATGATAGAGTCTTTAAGAGACGAATCCAGGATTCTTAAGGCAGAAGCTGCACGTCTGAAAACAATTGAGGACGAATCCAGGATTCTTAAGGCAGAGGTGGAACAGCTAAAAACTATTGGAGACGAATCCAGGATTCTTAAGGCAGAGGTGGAACGGCTAAAAACTATTAAGCACAACCATGATATTCTCAAGAATCAGTTTGACGTTATACAGGAAGATAACAGATCCTTGTCTAACAAGACTCTGCTAACTGAGCAAAATTTAGAAAAGATTCAGGTTGATATTAAGGAAAAATTCGTTAATATGGAACAGGAAAGAGCTGAGTTAGACTGTAAACTTCAATCCCTTTCTGTAGGAACTGAAACATTATTGGCTGATATTGAGGAGAAATTCATTAATATGAAAGAAGGAACAGATGATTTAAATCGTAAATTTCAGCAGTCACTTTCTGAAGGGATTGAAACATTAACTGAGAGAATCAGAACGGTTGAATGTGACAATCCAATCTTGTCTAAAGCTTATGATAGATTGATGGAAAGATTGTCAATACAAGAAGGCATGGTTTATGTCATGAAAATTATGTCCAAAGATGAGAACTTATCTCTACTGGACAAACTTCATACTTTCGAAACCTCAATGAAGGCTTTGGAACATAATTTTGGACAGGAGATACAGACATTGCAGAAGGCAATGGTGAATAAAATTGAAAAGATTGAGGAATTTCTGAATTCTGATGAAGACGAACACATGGTAGAAAGGCAAATTTTAACTACACCTGTGGGTAAATCCCTCCGGGACAATTTCCACAAAGCTCTACCTACGGCTTTATCTGCTTTTCCAGTAATAACAACAGAGAAGGTAATTGGTTCCAAAAACCCTAGGGTCATCAACGAAGATACATGGTAGCCTGTTCGTATGAATGATCTCAAAGAAATTAAACAGGCTGTCATGTCTTTTGGGATGCATGCATCTTTTGTTAAAGAGATGCTAAAATCTTGGGCCACAATAAACAGAGCTACCTCTTCGGATTGGCTACAGCTGACTGCTGCAGTCCTTGAGAGTGGGCCGGAATTAAGATGGAAATGCTTATTCAGGGAAGAGGCTAGATGTTTAGAACAGCAAGAAAAGACAAAGGGAAATGACATTTCCATAGATAAAATCCTAGGTGAAGGACTCTTTTCTGACCCTCAAGAACAAGCTAATTTGGATGAAGACACACTCTTCTTGTGCACTACAGCAGCCTTAAAGGCTTGGGACAGGGTACAAGACCCAGGACAGAAAACAGAATCATTTATCACCATTAAACAAGGTCAGAGAGAACCCTTTAGTGATTTTTTACAAAGACTTACTAAGGCTGTGCAAATAGGGATACCTGACCCAGACACAAGGCACATAATGATTGAGACCTTGGCTTATGAAAATGCAAATGTACAATGCAAAAGGATTGTGGCGCCTTTAAAGCACAGATCAGCGCCCTTGGAAGAATGGGTCCTACATACACTGGATGTTGATACATTTGATTATGGCACTGAAGCATGGGTAGAAGAAGCAATTTACAATGCTAAAAGAAGATACCAGAATACCAAATGTTTTAATTGTGGCAAAATGGGTCATATGAAGAGGAATTGTAAACAATGGACATTCAGAAATAATAATAATGCATTCTCTAGAAATAACAGAAATAGGAGGACTCAGCCTTCAGGTTTATGTAGAAGATGTGGAAAGGGCAGACACTGGACGAATGAATGCAGATCTACAAGGGATAGACAAGGCAACCTGATACAGATGGGAAACGGGAGAGGGGGGCTCACAGGCCCCCATGGCACACATGGTTCAGTCATTTCCAGTTTCAGCGGAGAACATGCCTCGTCAGGACAATTAGGAAACCCCATGCCTACAGTTACAAAAAATAATGATCAGAAAGATGAGTTACGTGTGTTTTGGCAAACTAAATATGATCAAAGACCTAAGCTGAGAGTATGTGTAAATGGCATTTTTATTACTGGCCTGCTGGACACAGGTGCCAATGTAAGTATCATTACCCCAGAATCTTGGAATCCATATTGGCCTCTTCAGAATGTAAATGTTCAGCTCCTGGGCATTGGAACTCTATCTCGAGTAAGACAGAGCACGATATGGGTTGAATGTATAGGGCCTGAAGGACAAATAGGAAAACTAAGGCCATATGTAGCCAATATTACAATGAATTTATGGGGTCGTGACCTATTACAACAATGGAATACCCAAGTTAACATTCCTGCTACTTCTAGAGCCTACACTTCTGAAAATAATATTAAAAGATATTACAAACGGAGAAAACTGGCCATTTGGGCCATACAAAAACAAGCAATCGAAGCCCCTTCAGAGATACCAACAGCCTTGCCTCTAAAATGGTTGACTGAGAAACCAATATGGACAAAGCAATGGCCTCTAACTGAGGAAAAGTTACAGGCTTTAGAACAGCTGGTACAAGAGCAATTAGATGCTGGACATATAGAAGAATCTACCAGCCCTTGGAATTCTCCTGTATTTGTGGTTAAGAAAAAATCAGGTAAATGGAGAATGGTGACAGATCTCAGAGCTATCAACAAGATTATTCAACCTATGGGCCCTCTGCAATCTGGACTCACTTTGCCCTCTTTATTACCAAAAGGATGGCCTCTTATAGTTACTGATTTAAAGGATTGTTTTTTCACAATACCTTTACAAAAGAAAGATAGAGAAAAATTTGCCTTCACAGTGCCTACTTACAACAATTCTCAACCTTCCAAGAGGTACCACTGGGCCATCCTCCCCCAGGGTATGTTAAATATCCCCTCCTTGTGCCAATATTTTGTGAACCAACCATTGCAAATAATATGCAAGAAATTTCCTAAATCTATAATATACCACTACATGGACGATATATTGTTATCTGATCCAAACATGGATAACTTGAACAGACTGCTTGAAGAAATAAAGATACTTTTACCTAAATGGGGATTGCAAATTGCTCCTGAAAAAATACAGAAGGGAGATTCTGTTAATTATTTAGGTTATAAAATAGGTTTGCAAAAAATTAAGACACAAAAGGCACAAATTAGGAGAGTTCGTCTACGGACTCTTAATGACTTTCAAAGACTGTTAGGAGACATTTCCAGTCTACAACCAGCTATTGGGATAACACCTGATCTAATAATTCATTTGAACAAAACCTTGGAAGGTGATAAAGATTTAAACAGTCCCAGAGAATTAACGGTTGAAGCAGAAAAGGAACTGACAATGATTGAGGAAAAATTACAACAGGCACAGGTGGACAGGGTGAATCCTGAGCTCGATTGTATTCTCTTCATATTACCATCAAAAATTTCTCCTACAGGAATTTTAATGCAGAGAGATGATATTATCTTGGAATGGATCTTTTTACCACATAAACCAAGTAAGAAACTGAAAACTTATGTGGAAAAAGTCTCTGAGTTAATTATAAAAGGCAAGCTGAGACTTCATCAACTAGCAGGCATAGACCCAGCAGAAAATATAGTGCCTTTCACTGCTGATGAACTAAAGAAATTAAGGGAAGATAATGAACCATGGCAAAGAGCTTGTGCTAATTTTTTGGGAGACATTAATAACAACTATCTTAAAAGCAAGAGGCTTAACTTCATAAAGAGAACTTCTTGGATCCTTCCTTGAATCATCCGTGATGCTCCAATAACTAGACCCTGTACATTCTATACTGATGCCAATAAAAACAGGGAAGGCAGGTTATAAGTCAGAAGACTTGGGTATGGTGGAACAAAGTCCTTACGATTCTGTCCAGAAGGCATAATTATATGCCATTCTTATGGTGCTAAGGGATTTTAAAGAGCCTATTAATATAGTTATTGATTCACAATATGCAGAAATAGTTATTTTACATATTGAAACTGCTGAATTTATACCCGATGATACAGAACTAACCTCATTGTTTATCCAGGTTCAAGATTTGATCAGGAACAGGCTTTGCCCTATGTACATAACACACATCCGATCCCATACGGGTCTGCCAGGTCCTCTAGCACAAGGTAATGCAGATATTGATCAATTATTGATTGATAGTGTGCTACAAGCCTCTGAATTTCATAAAAAACATCATGTTAATAACAAAGGTTTGAAGAAAGAGTTTTCTATTACATGGCAACAAGCTAAGGAGATTGTAAAGAAATGCCCTACTTGCTCTTTCTATAACCAAACGCCACTGCCAGCAGGGGCTAATCCAAAGGGCACCCGTAGGAATGAAATCTGGCAGATGGATGTGTTCCACTTTGCAGAGTTTGGCAAATTGAAGTATGTTCACCACACCATTGACACTTATTCAGGTTTTCAATGGGCAACTGCTTTAAGTTCAGAAAAAGCTGATTCAGTAATCACTCATTTATTATAAGTTATGGCTATCATGGGTATACCTACACAGATAAAGACAGATAATGGTCCTGCTTATGTCTCTAGGAAAATGAAATGGTTTTTTGACTATTACAATATCAAGCATGTTACAGGTATACCATACAATCCTACAGGTCAAGCAGTCATAGAAAGTTCAAATAGAACTATAAAGGATATGTTGAACAAACAGAAAGGGGTGGAAAACACCCCCAGAAATAGGTTACATAATGCTTTGTTAACCTTGAATTTTCTTAACGCTAATGAGAAGGGAACAACGGCTGCAGAAAGACATTGGATAATGGAAATGTCTACTGAACTGAATCAACCAGTTTATTTCAAGGATGTGCTGACCTCACAATGGAAGCCAGGAGATGTGCTGTGTTGGGGAAGGGATTTTGCTCTTATCTCGACAGGTAAAGAAAAATTGTGGATACCATCAAAATTAATAAAGGTTCGGTATGAAGAGGAAAAGCCATTTGAAAAAGATAAATAACAATTCATTCACAAGGATGGCGAGCATGCTGATGGTAAGGAAAGTAAATAGGTTGGGGGCAGGGTTCTTTTCTTATTTCCACGGGTAAATACTGATCTTCAAATATTTAAGGGACCCTGAATATTTAATTGTTGATGGATGGAAAATAGTTACAACCCACTGAGGATCAGTAAGTATTGATTTTTATACATATGTCTATATGTTTTATTGAACACTTCTTTATAAATATGTAGAGTTGGTTTTGGAGTTGGACTATGGCTCAGTCCCTTTTCAATTTCAAGCCTGTTGATAAGAGATATCTCAGAGTTTCTTTCTCAGATAAGGAGCCATGAAATGGGACAGAATAAGAATAATTTTATACTTGATAAACTTTCTTTGCTTTTCCTCATATCTGTGTCTTTGTTTGTATGTCAGCATGTGTCCTTGTTGTTAATGTTTAAATTTCCCATAACAAACAACAAATTTTCCTACAGTAATCTTTGAAGTTTCCAGGATGAAGATGGGGCCCCACAACATCAACTCAACCTGGTTTTTATGACGTCATGATTTTTTTTTTCAAGTGCTAATATTAGACTTGTTTTTCGGTACCAACTGCACAAGTCAATTTCAAATGGTGCACATGTTTGACAACACTCTGGCCAGACCTTCCCAAAATGCACAGAGACTAATTACAATTTTCTTAGGTCAAAGGTTAATTTGGGAATTTTACCATCATTTGCTTTCACAGGAGCCCCTAAGAAGAACGTCGCCCCCATGTCAGCTTGAAGCAATCTTAGAGAATGACGTCCCCTCTCCCAACAGAGTTTGCCCTCGGGGTTAGGGACATCTTTTAATTGTTGGTTTGGGGTTGAGGTGTAATGGGGAGATGTTTTATGAAATTAGGAGTATGTTCAAAAAAAAGGGAGGATTAACTGGTTTGATGGGATGATTGGTATTTGTGAGTTACTGTTTTTAGAAAATTATATTGGTACTGTTTCCTGTATATTGATATATTGAATATTGAATGTGAGTGTTCCTACCTCTAATTTTGTATAAGAGTATGCTTATATTGTATTGATACATCTACCATATTACAATGTACATTTCTACCTCTGATACTATTTATGTAATATCATTGTTTACATTTGATATGTAATGACATTGTTTACAGATGAAGATCATTGTCTTCATATATTGCACAGTTGTTTATTCTCTTAGTATTCAAGTTAGATAGGTATTGAGAATTATATGTTTGTCATGTTTATTTTTAGGTTAATCAGCTCTTCTAGTTACCTAGAGATCATATTTAGTATAGATAGTATAATCTTCAGCCTCTTTAAAGAGCTGTAGAAAAATGGCCTTTAATCTAACCTAGAATTCTGTGCCTACAAGACAGAATTACTTCTGGTAATGCCACTCTACTCCTGAGAGAACGTTGAGCACCAAAGACACTCCACTGGGAGCTTGTCTTCTTGGCAGAACTGGCCTTTGGGTTAAGAAAAGCCCATACCTCAACTACTGACAAAGATATGAAACAGGATTGTCTTATCTTGCCAAGACAAGGTAGGATAATTCTAAGAAAGTTCCTTGCATTTGATAATGGCATGTCAGTTATGTTATGCCTTAGCCAAAGTTGGTTGACTCAACATTATGAATGAGAATTTGGGTGATTGCCCAGGTAGTCAGTTGTCTCTGTCATTTTTGGCACATTTTGGATATTTCTCATTTGTTAAGTAACATTTATTCCCTTCTCAGATCTTTGACGGATTTGAAGATTATATAATTGTAATTACTCTCTACATTATTTAGACTCCTTAAGATAGAGTGTCTGGTAAAACTTGTTCTCAATATTGTTTGTTATATTTATTATTTGTTATTATTGTTTATAGTTGTAGTTAGTTTAGTTCTGTCTTATTTAGACAAATGGGGGAGATGTAGAGAGAGCCCACCTTTTGGGGGTGGTACGGCCTCGGGCAAATGTTTACTGATAAATTGGGGCGCGCAGATGCTGCGGCCCCCTTCCTGTTGCCTGTTTCTGTGCATCGCGGGAACTCTGGTTGCGTGAGTGTGCTATTTACATTAAAGTTGTATAAACTTATACCAATTTGTCTGTATTAATCTGATCCGCCTTCACAATAGGCCACAAACTCATGTTGATTGACAGATTAATAGAAATGAGTTAATTTAAGATGTAAAAGTTATCTATAAATATGCATAAGCTATTGGACAAACAGTGTTGTAATTATGATTATTCATGTCTGGGCAGCCAGGAAATGAATGAGCAATCTCCACCTACAAATTTAAGCTTTAAAACCTAGAATAATTGAATCTTTTCTGCCTATCACAGAGAGCTATTATAGTTACCATTATGTATAAAAACATGAGATATACTAGGCAGTAGTGGTGCATACCTTTAATTGCAGCACTGGAAGGCAGAGGCATGCAAATCTATATGAGTTGAAGGCTAGACTGATCTACAAGAGCTAGTTTTAGGATAGGTTCAAAAAAGGAGGTATTACTAGCCTTTCAATTTATAATTACCATGAGATAAATCTAGAAACACATTATTTGTGTTTCAGTAGATGTGAAATTTGTAGATGAAAGGATAAATTGCAATATCAGTAAATGTTTATGGCTTTTCGTGGAAGATGTGTGGCCTACATGATGCCTAAAGGAATCTTTCCAGTAGAGATATATTACCTTGACTCTCTTTAGTTCTTATGCAATAAATTCCCTGTGGACTGTTTATAATTCAATTATAAACTGATTGTCCCATTAGTTCAGGCTTTTAAATAACTCATAACTTGTATTAGCCCATTATTCCTGTCTGTCTTAGTCACATGGCTCAATACCTTTTTCACTGAGGCAGTCACATCTTGCTTCTTCTGTAGCTGGGTCACAACTGTGTCCTCTTTCCATAATTCTCCTGTTCTCATTGCCCTGCTTCTACTTCCTGCCTGGCTACTGGCCATTCAGTTTTTATTTAAAATATAATTGACAGGATACAGACTGTTGTCCCATAGCAATTCCCCAAAGCCTTGCTCACAGCAGGGATCAACACAAAGGCTATTTATTATTTTATTACATGCTTGGCATTATATAATTCTGTCATAATTCAAGTTTAAATTTTCAAATCAAAATATAATTAGGAGCCATATTTTGAAAGTGGCATAACTTAATATGAAAAGTGATGTATACATATATTAAAAATAGGAGAAGAAAATAACTTTCTTCACTCACTTTTTAAAGTTTATAAGTATGGAAATGTACACTGAACTAACCAAAAACAGATTAGTAAGAGAGAAATAGAGATATTATTAAATTGTTCTTAATATAATAAAACAAAATTGGATCTAGGGGTGAATAAGTGACATGTTATATATTAGGGTAAAGGAGAATAGATTTTCGAATTCTAGGAAAGGGGAATAGATATATAAAGGTGGAAAGTTAATGTATGGTGCTAATTCCTGGGTTTAAAATTTGTTATCTAGACTTAAGTTGGTGCCTATGAGTTGTTTAAATACTCTCTCTTCATGGTCCGACTAGAAGCCACTGGGGAAATGACATTTCTACAGATGAAAATTGAGTTCATAAAATGTGAATTTCTTATACAAAATAAAAACCCGTATCCCTTTTTAAAAGTTGTATCTATGCTTCCTTATCCTCAGTGGTCTTTTGCTAATAGTAAATAATATTTCAAAATTACAGATTTTTTTACAGCATATTCTACTGTTTATTAATACATGCAATGTTTTCTAGCATTTAGGAGTATTTGCACTACTAGTACTATTATATCTATTTATTTAAATTACATATTATCAGTAACTGCCTATGGAGAATTGAAGTACTTCAATATTTAAATGGGTTGGGACTAAATTAATTTGATAGCATTCAGGACATACAATCCCAAGACACATACCTTGAAATCCAAGAAAAAACAAATTAGGTAATTCTTTCTGTCCATACTCTGACAATTTTCTCTTTAAAGGCCATTAAATCTCATAAAAATTCTTCTGTCTTGACTTAAAGTTGGCTATATGTTAACCATTTAAGAGATGATCTTACCCTTTAAAAAGTGTTCAAACATTCAAAGATACATAATACCAAACTTTAACTTCAAGTTATCTGAAAATCAAAAGCAAATATGTGGTAGACAGGAAGAATTGATAAAAAATAATTTGGCACCAATTCTGAAGAAGATGGAAGGGTATGTTCTCAAAGTGTAATAGTTTTTAGAGCACGGAAAGAAGATGAACAGGAAGCAAATTTTTGTGGCCAATGATGTCTTCATTTTCCAGTGTGAAAATTCTTTTTATCTATTTTTTTCTGTGGAACAGCATATAAAATAAATTTCTATGAAAAAGCTAGGTCTGTAGCAAAGATTGCTAGAATCATGGTTGTGGAGAGACAATATGTTGTTGATTGAGGAACAAAGTAATGTTTGCTTAATCTTAGTTTCTATTAAGATTTATTGACTACCAACTTCTATACCTGACTTAATATGCTTGTAACCAAATCAAACTTCTGTATATATTCTTAACCCAGTAGCCAAGATAGTTTTGACACACTTGAAACCTGCAGAAGAAAATTTCAAATTCTACTATAGCTTTTCGGATGTTTTCACTGTGTTTGACAAATGCAATGATTTGCAATTTTCTTTTGTTCTGTTTTTAACTATAGAATATTTGCAAGTTCTTCTAGATAAAAACATGCTGTAATGTTCCTATGTACATGATCAAATTTGGTCCATGAAATTTATATATATATATATATATATATATATATATATATTATTCACAAGAACTATACATTGCTTTCATGATTGCCTTAAAATTCATTTTCCATTTGTCTCTGAATTAATTTAAACCTTCAGGTCAGTTTGTAAATTTCACTAAAATATACAGGTTTTATTTTATCTGATACATAGAACTAAAGACTGAAAGGGAGAATGTTACAGTCATCAGTGATTTGGGGTTTGGAGATCCAAAGACATCATTAGCAGTAATATCATAGCTATTTATATAGAGGTTCTATTAAAATATAGAATTTCTGAGAATTCAAGAAGAAAAAAAATATTGTAGACTGTCTTCTAGAGAGAAAGGGGGAGATGAAGAACAGCCTTAGAGGGAGTTCTGTTGCAGAGAGACAAGCATCTGAAAAGCTGATTGAATTACTTCTTGAATAGCCGTGGCAAAAGTACTTAGGGGAGGAAGAGTCTATGATGATTCACCATTTGAGGGTTCTGTCCATCGCGTCAGTAGCAGAAACTTGAAGCATTTGATCACATTGAATCTTCAGTCAGGAAGCAAAGAGTGGTGAATGTTTGCCCTCAGCCAGCTTTGTCCTTTCTATCCAAGTCAGTGACTAGTCTAAGAAATTTTTAAACCCCAACCAACTTCATCAGGATAATTCCTCACAACTATGCCCAGAGTCCTGTCTTCTACATGACTCTATTATCCTGTCACATTGAATAAAAATTCAACCATCTCATAAGCCTTTACTAATCTTCTCTCAATTACTTTTTATCTAATCTTGCTTCTCTAGATATAATGCATATGTATACAGCTTGACCCAATTGAGGGGGGGCATTTTATAATGAAGTCTATCATGTCACATAATAACTATATTTAGTGTATTTTCCTCTTTTATGCTAATTGAATTTTTTATGAGACATCAGACAAAAACCTATAAAAGGAAGGGAAGTATTTTCTCAGTATTTTCTGTTCCTAACAGAATACAATATACATGAGTTGTAGATTTGTTTTATGTGTACATAGTGTAACTTAGCTATGGGAAACAGGAAATTCTGATCCTGATATATTCTTTACCTTTAAGCTTGACTTCATCAATACAGGGTTATCATGCCATAAAATTAAACAGTATTGTTAATTTAGGAAGTAGGACACAATTTAACAGATTTTGAAAGCTATATCTTAATAATTTAATAAATATTAACTATAGTAAATCATGCACATATCTATTCAATTTTGGTGGTTTCAAACATTTAGGAATGACCTTTAAAAATAAATTATTCTTTTACTCATATTCTGAGTTACAATATACGCTCATTGATCATGTACATTACTGTTTTTGGAATATCTGCCTAAAATGAATTGCTTAGAGCATGAAAAAGGTTAAAAACAATTTTTGATTACTCACATGAAGACTGTTTACTCAGAAAAATAGCTAACCCTGCATACTGGGTGGATATGATTTTAATTTCCAAAGTGTTTTAAGACAATTTATTTAAATTTGTTGGGAGAGCAAAATAATTTTACATTAACATAATTAAAGAAATTTGGGGGTGCGAGAGATAGTTCAGTGATTAGAAGCACTGGTTGCTCTTCCAGAGGACCCAGTTCAATTCCACCTGCTAAATACTAAGTTAGCACTGTTCTGCCTTCGAGCAATTTCAACCCTGAGCAACAGTTGGTGAATACCTTATATATAAGCAAAAACATTAACTGCTACTATTTTCAAATTTGAGAATTAAATTTCTACTTGCACATAGAAATCAATTACATGTAAATAAAACATAATATGTGTAATAAAACAAAACAATGGCAAATCTAAACTTTAATATAAAATGTCTTTATCAATAATGATGACAGGATTCTTAGTAAAAAAAAATCACAAGCTTTGAAAGTTAAATTTTACATAGTTCATCTAGTTGATTTTTAGATATATTTTATTATTTTAACATCATTGTTTTTGTTTCTAATTTATTTTTGATGAGTGTTTTTATTTCTCATTATATCTTGAAAAAATAGCAAAAGTTGTTAATTCTGTCACATAAAGACAGAGAAAATGTATGTGATGGCTATTCCTAAGTCTCAACATGACTGAACTGAGTAAAAATGAAACAAATAATAATGAATAATATTCTACATATAACCATGAAGGTATTTCCTAAGACTTACTAAGGATCAGCTCTGTCTATGTATAGAAACACCCCCCAAATAGGAGCCCAATGGAATGAATGGGAAATAAACCTGCTCATATGGATCTTTCTCTTCTCCTAATCATGACAAGGTAAACTGTTCTACTTCATAACCCTCTTCATGATGGGCTGAGATGTCTAGAACCTTGAGCCTAGTTAGGCAATGGTAGCTCATAACTCTTGGTCCTAGCACTCAAGAGGCAGAAGCAGAAGAATCTCTGTAAGTTGAAGGTCAACCTGGTCTACAGAGTGAGTTCCAGGATAGTCAGGGATATACTGTGAAACCCTTTCTCAAAAAAAAATGAAAAAAAGGAAAGAAAAAAAAGAGGAAGAAGAAAGAAAGAAGGGGGAAAAAGCAAAGGAAAAAAATGTGTGACAAATCAAATGCTTTATTCTTTAAATTGCACCTGTTGGGTGTTTCAGCCTGACAATAAAAACAATGTTACTAAGTTATTGCATAATGAGGAGCTTGACTGGGTCTATATTCAGTTCCTTGGTGGTAAGCTATAAACTTTTGGAATTTTTGAAATGGCAGAACTACCTTTATGGGTCTTAAAACAACATCTGGTAGTTTAGGGTTATGAGCAACCTCACATTACAGGCTACCCACCCAGAGGGAAAGAAACTGATTGGGCTTATTATATTCAGGCAATCATCAAAGAAGTGATAATCTGAGGATGGAGCTGAATTAAATAATGAATGATTCATTGAATCATAAGTATTTATTCAGTAAAATTCTTGCAAAAAGAACCTTTAATATACATCCTTGGTTGGTAATACTTAGCAAACTGTCTCATACGTGTGTGCCAGGAAGATAAACTAAAAATCACAAGAAGTTCAAACCAGAATCATGCCTAGACTTTTTCTTGAGTATCTCATCTTTTGGTTGATTTTCAGACTTTTCATATTTTTGGTGTCATTCTAAAAATGTATCTGAGAGTATAGTAGGAACTCAAAATTCATAGCTATTCTCTAAAAAATGGGCATGGCCCAGAGCTGTAAAATTGTATTTGGTGTACAACTACAACCAGGCTTGTCAAGGACTGTATCTATAATCTGTGAAGTTTGAAGGTAGCTTTATGTCACTGAAAATGGTAATTCAATATCTGATTGAGGCACCAGACACTCTTCTAAATTCGTTTTTGTGGTAAATTGCTAAGATTGTTGTAAACTTCACTCCCACGGCTTAGTTTTAGAGGACCATTTGCTTGATACAGCTTACTAATGAACCATCTCTATTGCCAGCAAGTGGTACTGTCTCTCACATTTTGGAGGCTTGATCCAACTGGGACAAGAAGGAATGAAGTAATAACAGATTCAAAAATCTAGATTCCAGTGCATCATATACGCTGATGGAAACACACCAGAAACCCAGAAACTTATTTTTATTACATACATCTGAACAAAGAGGGTGATTTGTTAATACGTTAATATAGTAAGTGGTCTCCGTAGGGAAATAGTCTCATGCTGCAGCCATCATGGAAGATAAAGCAGTGATTGATGCTTTATGAACACACTGGTAACATCTGTACTCTGATCAGGGGAATGTTTTTCCACCTTCTGAGCCTGTCCTGGGAAAGGCTGTGATATTTCCATAGGTCTGAGGCACTGATGCTCTTGAAATGGACATGCTCATGTCATGAATATGTATTTACTCAGGATTTCATCCATTCCACTGGAAGTTGTAAATTAAAAAAAATGTTTAGAGTACAAGTGAACATGTACACATGTGTTCATATACACATACACATATAATATCAATTCTGGGGATTGGCAAGATAATTTACTTTTAAAGTATTTAATGCATAAGCATGAAAAATAAAGTTTGATCTTTAATGTTGAATGTAAAAATAAAGATGTGATGCCATCTACTTGTAATCTCAGTACTTTGAGGTAAAAATAGGCAAAGCCTGGATCTTGCTGGCCTATCCTAATCAATGAATCCCAGGTATCAGTGTCAGGCCCTCTCTTGAAAGTAACATTGTGAGAGGAACTATTGCTTAACTAAATTAACTACGCATTTATCCACCTTGTAAAAACCTGTTTCTACTACTAAACAAATGATACTCATAGCCTTAATCAATAAAGTCTCTCTTCTTTGTGAATGGTGTTGAATGTATAATCATCGTTGCCCAAAATGCTGAGAATAAGTAAAGTATGAGAACTCAAGTTCTAAACAAGACTTTATGACTTTTTCTTCAATGAAAAAAAAATTAGGAGCCAGACAACAGGAAGCAGGGTTTCAAAATCCTTCTCTGGTAAAAACATAGCCATTACAACCACAGCTGTAGTATTTCCTATGAATTGACTCAGTGAGAGGGTTAGTCATTTCTTTCAGGTGTGAAGTTACCGGTGATCCCACCAGACTCCAATCATTCCAATATATTGTTTACATTGACAACCCTGGTTATACTTAATTGGTTCCAAAACAAAATCCAAAGCCTTGAAACTGGTAAAGAGGAGAGGCTATTTATTATTAGAGATGGGAGAAAATAAGAGTGAAGAAGCGTAACAAAAAGGTATGATATACACAAATGAAGTTGTTGAACTAAATAATAAAATAATACAAGTTTACAGGAAAGTAAAGTGGATGACTCTTAAGGAATGATGCCTAAGATTGCACTGCAGCTGTCACATGCACACACACTCACAGTTTCATAAACATAAATATGTATATACACAGAAAAAAAGAAAAATATGTGGGGGAAGAGAGAGATGGAGAGAGAGAATCATATGTGCCTGCTTCTTCAAATATTGTGTATTGCAATATTCATAGATATTCAGCATCAAAAAATTTATCTACCCCTAGTCTTTATGACTTATCCATGATATAAATCTGTATCTGCAAAAAACAGACATGAATGGAGGATAAAATCAAGATATTGAAAAGAAAACAGGATAAAGCAGGAAAATAAAGGATTTGAATATTTCTGTTTGACTACCAAATTGTTTTTGGAGAGACCATCAAAATAAAAAAAAGATGAAATGGAACAATTCACAAACAAATAAAAATGTGCCTTTATACTAATTATTCAGTTTCTATAAATTTATTGTTACATTTAAATATAGATACAATAGGAGTAGCCACAAAAGATTTTCTCCCTCTAAAAGTTACAACTTAATGCAAGGGATAGCAGCATGGTGGCAATGGTTCATAGAACTGCTTAAGCTATATCAGGATAAAGGCCAGGGTATTAATACTTTTTAGATGAGGAATATATCATCATAATCAGGTTATGTCCAGTTATGTTTAGCCAAACTCTGTAAATTGTTAAGTTTTACAACAATGAAAAATTTAAATTGAAAAAAAGTAATGTACAAAAATGATTGGTTACAAGTTAATGAAAGGAATGCCTCTAATGAAAAAATGTAAGTGAATAAATTCTAAGGAATGTATATGTTAATTTTGCTATTCAATTATATATACATTTCATCAAAATAAATTATGTAAAGATATATATTATTCTATCATTCAATAAAATTTTTTAATTAATTACTTTATTTATTTATTAAATATTTTTGTCTCTTCCCCACCACCGCCTTCCATTTCCCTCTCCCTCCCCCAATCAAGTCCCCCTCTTTTGTCAATAAAATTTAAAATAAATTTTATATGATTGCTATATTTTTGACACATTTCCATAAACTTAAAAGGCTCATACTTATCTTAATCTGCTTTGGCAAGCATTACAAAACAGCATAGAATTGGTTGCTGTAATCTAGTAAAACTTCAATGGAAGGTGGATAGTTTGAAACTTATTTTCACCATATAATGAGGACTGTCTTGTATCATAGGTTGGTCTTGAGATCAAATATTTTTGGTTTTTGGGAATAGAGGCATGTATCACCCTCTTAAAAAAATCACATGAAAAAAGCATTCACTGTAAATTTTCTAGGTAAGAAGCCCCAGGTCAAGGAGCCTGGTGTGGGAAGTCCTGGGGTCCAGAAGGACAGAAAGCTCCACCAACAGAATAGCATTTCAATGTGGTCTGAATCGTTTGGGGATAATGCCCACCATCCACTTCATGTCTGGATGCTTGCATGCCCACATGGGGTTAGGAGGAAAGTAAGATCATGCCCATGGCTCAGCAGCCCCCACCTGGTCAAATGGCAGGATTTGATCTGCTAGGAGTGCACAGGTAGGAGAGCATGGTGGATTCTCACTGCCATACACAGAGATATTTCAAGGACTTGCAGTGCACTGCATGGCTGATTTACCTTTTACTCAAATAACAAGTGTTTATATGCTGCATGGTGCTCCCAGAGTTGAGGTGCTGAGCACAGTTTCCACCAGGCAGGTCAGAGGCAGTGAACATGCCTCTGCCATGTTGGACTGGGTAGAGCAAACAGGCAAGGCTGAGGTCGTCCTAGCCATGCCTGCTTAGCATTAAAAATATGTCTGGTCAAAAAATAATTACAGAAAAAAAATAATAATTACAGATATGCACTCAATAAATACAAATTCAGATGGAAAAGACATCTGAATGGGTCACCATGTTGGAAATTATATATATATATATATATATATATATATATATATATATATATGCATAGGAGAGAAAAGAAAAAGAGTATAGAGCATTAGAAAAAGAATTAAAGTCTTTAAACAGGCAGTAAAAGTAACATTAAAGTATACAGACAGTCATAGATTAAAGGAGTAAAGAAAATCAAGCCATTTAAAAATGGGATATAGACAGATACTCTAGATTTTGTAAATTATTGTGTTTTCTTTTAATATTTTGACTAGAGCTAGGTATAGAGAGATATTTCATTTTCTGGGCTGCTAAACTAAACCAACATACATATTTTAAAGGTACCTTGGCTTCAAAATTTGGGTGTAAGGATTTGTTGCTTTGGAAAAGAGATTCTTCTTTTGTTTCCACAGAAGATGAAAACCTATGGATTCCTCCCAGACTAACGTGGTTTGATGGACCAAGGTCCCCAAAAGGTCACCATGAACACCCCCTAAAATTACTTAACCCAACAAAAAACAGGAAGAAGTTTGGAAAGATCTATGATCAAATTCCTTAAATGATTGTTTATGTTTGCTTACATTTAAAGGGAAATATGCTATAGAGCTTTGCATTGGTATGGATCTTGGTTTATTGATCCAAAACTAAGGTAGATTTTGTTATATGTATATTTTTTGCTCTTGATTAAGGTACTCTGTTTGTCCAGCTCATTTAAAAATTTAATGTGTAATTAAAACTATAGGTTAATAAATAACAATATATAATAGTGAAGCTTCTAGTCATATTAATTAGGTTCTAGATATATAGAGATTTATTTGATTCACACAGGTATTCTTCATATTTTTCAGTGATCTTCAGAATATGGCATTTAAAATGTTTTAATAACTTAAGACTTTTCATGACATGAGATACACCTGCTCCTTGACAGTATCAATTACTTCAAGAGGATGATGGACATTGAACAGTTTCCTTAAAAAGTTTGCTAGCCATTTTGGCAAAATACTGCTCTTTGCCTTGATTGATTGATGTTATGCTGTATGAACTGGACAGGTAAGACCCAGAAAAAAATGACTGCTAAACTTGCCTAAAAGTGAGATGTTTCTTCGGGGTTTCTGCTTCAAGAAAGAGTCTGGCAAACATTCTGTAGGATACAGAAGAAAGTGACTGGCAAACTGCCAATATAGGTGGAAGTGTCTTTGAAGTTTTATGCTTCATGGAAAAGTCTGCTGGATACTATGGTTCTGTAGGCTGAAGATTGGATGCCCAGAAGCTACAGAAGAACTTTGGATGACCTTCTAGCAAGTGAAATGTCTTTGTCAGTTCTAGAGTTTTGAAAGTTGTTTATAATGCATATCCTATTTACTTAGGTAGTATATTCTGGTGTCTTTGATGGAGTAGAAGAATAGATAGTTATAATAATGTTTTCCTTAGTTATAATAAAAGGTAAAGTAGGTATAAATGCTGTAACTGAAATTCTTGCTTGCCTGGTTTGTTATATGTAATTTTACTCTGCTACAGTTTTAACTTTCCTTTTTATTTAAACAGAAAGGGGGAAATGGAAATGGTGTTGGAAGTCCTTCTGTATATTTATTGCTTTTATTGACTAATAAAGAAATTGTTTTCAGCTAATGGCTTAGCAGAATATAGCCAGGGTGGAAGAGAGATACATAGAGAGAGTGAGCAGAGTCAGAGATATGCCATGTAGCTTCTAGAGGGGAAAGATGTGAGGTTTGAGCTAGAATCTTTTCAGAAGGCCACAAGCCTCATGGTAAAATATAAAATAAAAAAATGATTAATTCTAGATGTAAGACCTAGCCAGCAATATGCTTAAGCTATTGACCAAACAGTATTGCAAATAATATGGTTTCTGTGTGGTTATTTCTAAACCTGGGCACCCAGAAACAAATGGTGCCATCAATGTATGAAGTATGAGTTCATAGTTGAAAGGGTCTTCTTCCTGTCTTCTATGTAGGCACTGTTTTACTATATAGACACTCAGAGATCTAGACTTTTCATGGAAAACCTTGGACCTTCTTCTTGTCTTATAAATAGGCACCTTTTCACCATATAGACACTCAGAGATCTAGACTTTTTATTAAAGTCCTTTTTGTAAATACAACATGATTTTTATAAATAGGACTATGTTTTTATAAATATAGATGGTTCAGAAGGTGAAAGTGTGTGGCATCAAACCTGAGTATCTGGTTTTGATTTAATAATAAATAATAATAAATATTAAAAATATATTTATTGCTGCATTCTACTGAATTATTGTTGGCACATCCTTGATATTGAACTGATAGAAGAATTACCACCACTGTAAACTTGTAGCTGACCTGAATTTCAAAAATTTAAGGTGAAGAAAAGTTTTAATACATTGTTTACATGTTATAAGAAAACAAAGACACAATTACTAAAGTCAAATTGCAATAATTTGAAATTTGAGTAAGTACAATTTTTTTTGAATAGTCAAGAAGTATTTGGCCCATCAGGTATAACATTAAGTTTATGTCCCTCAATATCTGCTTTGTGGTACCAAAGTCCATTCTTAGTGAAGACAATAGAGATACTTTTTCTTATAAAATACTAAGTCATCAGTTTTAAATGTTAAATATTTTATAAAAAAATTAAAACAGTATAGATTTTCTCTGAATCCTCACTTTTAGTGTACATGGTCTCTACTTGTACTCAAGTAAACAACTTCCCTACTTCTATAAACCTAGCTGCCACTTACATATTCTATTTACTGATATAGGTAAATTACCTCCCAAGTAATCAAAGCACTAATTAAAGCATCAGAATCTTGACTCTCCAGAGATACACCATTTTGCATAGTTAGTTACTATAAACAAAGTAATGCTTTTCAGTTTCTGAAGGATAAAAATCATTAAAACTATGATTGCTAATTACACTATATTTCTCATTAAAATTCTTTTAAGACCAAAATTAAGTTCCTAAATATTTTTGTGCTATAAAACCCATTTAAATGAATATGGTTATTTTTTAAGACCTTGAAAATATTCTAAAGTGTTTTCTGCACAGTGAGGTCTAGTAAAAGGTTTGCTAATGAGCTTCTTAGAACATATCAGATAATGTATACAACACATGTTAAATCATCTATTCTTTTAAAGATATTATTTTTGTTTATTTGGTTGATGTTTTGGGGGGATTTAATTTACATGTTTTGATCATATTTACTCCTTATCCCCCAGCTCATTCCTGATGCACCATCTTCCCTATCTATTCAAGTATGTGTCCACGTTACTATTATGCCACAAAGTCCTCTCCAGATGCTCAGAGATCATTGTAAAAGGGGAGGTAGAAACAGAGCAAGAGCCCGGAATACTATTTGTCAGCAAAGAAGCTGTATTTTTGACACACCAGAAAACCTGCATATGTGAACTCAAGATGGTTGTGACAATACACACACAAAACCTATCAAGCATACCTCAGGACATACCCTAGTAAGAAGGGAGTTGAGGGAGTCCACTCTTAGCCAAGGAGTTACTTACAATTGTCAATTGCTGTGTGAAAGAGAGTTTTCTCCAGAGTTTAGCTCATATTAAGTACATTATCATGTAATAGAAGGACACATATCCAAGAATATTGAATCATCAAAAATAATGAGAAATTAAATAGATCCATACTGGAAAATGAAATGCAATCAATCTTTTTACAGATGTATGACCTTGTATGTAAGGAAGTTTAAAATGTTCTTTAAAGTAAGAGTTTTAAAATTAATGAAGTATGTTTAGTAAAGTTGCAGAACACAAAATCAACATAGAAGTTTACCAGTATCCCAATAAACCATTTAAACATGTGGAAAAAAAACACAGCAATAACAACAGTAAGAAAAACCCACTTATCTACACAATTATAATATCAACAAAAATAATAAATTGCCATGACATTATTTTCTCAAAAAGTGAAAGATTTTTACATGGAAAACTGTAAAATATTGACAAAAATTATTTGCTCATGAATTAGAAACATGAGTGTTATTTTAAAAAAAATGATGGTGTCCCAAGCAGAGCAGCTATGGCTGGGATACTGTGGTAGCAGTGACCCAGAGGCCATGGCAGGTATCACAAGCAGGACAGCAGTTCCCTATGGCATAGGAGCAGGACATGAGAGCAGCCTTGGTGAGTCCCAAGATTGTGGGAGACCATTGCAGGTGACAGACAGGTATGTAATTCAGAGAAAGTTTGTGTATAGAGTTTATTTAGTGTGTTGTGGAAGGAAAAGGTAATGGAGAGAAAGAGAGGGAGAGAGAGAGAGAGAGAGAGAGAGAGAGAGAGAGAGAGAGAGAGAGAGAGAGAAAGGCAGCATCCATCAGAAGAGGGACAAAAAGAGGTAGCACTTACAGGCTTGAAGAAGATGAAGATCTGCTTGCCTTGGCAGAATGGGGGTGGTGGGTAGGGGTTGCCTCTGAAAGGGGCAGGGTACCCAGATCTGCAGATGGAGGTCCTTCTGTATTTGTGTTGCTTTAATTGGTTAATAAAGAAACTGCCTTGGACTAGTTGATAGGAGAGAACTTAGGTAGGTGGGGAAGACAGAACTGAATTCTGGGAAGAAGAAAGCAGGTAGAGATGCCATGAAATAGCAGGGAGAGCCACTAGTCATGAAGCTTCCAGGTTAGACATGCTGAATCTTTCCCAGTAAGCCACTGCCATGTGGCGATATACAGATTAATAGAAATGGGTTAAATCAAGATGTGATAGTTAGCCAATAAGAGGCTAGAGCTAATGGGATAAGCAGTGATTTAATTCATACAATTTCTATGTGGTTATTTCAGGGTTAAGCTAGCTGGGTGACCAGAATAAACAAGCAGGCCCTTCTTGTAACAACTGGCATCTAACATAGTTGACTATATCTATGTAAACCCGAGAAAGCTTAAAAAGGAATTCTAGATTTAAAAAAATGCCCATATTACCAAAGCAATATCTGAATCCAGTATTCCTGACCAAAATATGAGTTATTTTTCATATAATGGCCTAAAACATTACAAACTTTTATAGCAGCATAATAGCCCTTTATAAGCAAAGCAATCATGAAATACGTTATTGCTGGAAATATTTTATTCCATTATTTGAAACTATATTGCAAAGTCAATCTCATTCAAACAGTATGAAATATGTCTAATATTAAGACCAATGAAACAGTACAGAACTGTAGATAAAGGAGATAACAAAGAAAAATGATAAATAACATCTGAAAAATAAATTGTAGCACCACATTCCATAGTGTTCTCTGCATCAGGATTACTTATTGTGATCAATCAACTTGAACTCAAACTCGTTGTAAAAATATTATCATTGAAAACTTAATTCTTGGGGCTTGAATGATTGTTTAGTATTAACAACACTTGCATATCTTACAATGACCAAACACTCACACTGGGTATCTTACAGCTAGCCTGTGACCCTCTGCATTCACATGCTGCTTGTTTGTCCCAGTCACCCAGAACCTAAATAATCAAACAGAAATTACACTTATTAAAACACTGCTTGGCCCATTATTACTGGCTAACTTTTTTATATTTATTGTTGGGGAAGCCACTTCTTCATTTCCTGGCCACTCTAAACCAAAACAACCACACAGAAATCTGTATTAATTGCAATACTATTTGGCCAATAGCTTAAGTGTATTTCTGGCTTACTTTTATATCTAATTTAAGATATATTTAAGATATAATTTATAATATATATTATAAAATATATAATTATATATTTAATATATATTAATAATATAATATGTATATAATAATATATAATATATAATTATATATTTAAGATATAATTTAAGATATATCTATTTTTATTAATCTGTGTATTGCTATGTGGCTGTGGCTTACCTGCAAATTTTTGCAGCCTCTGTATCTGGCAGAGGCTACATGGCTTCACTTCAACTCTGCCTACTCTCTCCTCCTCTATCTCCTTGGAACTCCCACCTTGCTGTATTCTGCTAAGCCACTGGCTGAAACAGATTTATTCATTAACTAATAAAAGCAACACATAGACAGAAGAACTTCCCACACAAAATTGCCACCCTGAATGCACCGGATCTTATCAGAACAGCTGTTTTTGGTGCACATCTCTGATGTGAAAAGTAGTCTCAAAAAATGACTCATCGTTTTGTCCACAAACCTTTTGGAATCAAGGGTTTATGCTGTGTACTTGTATGACTCTTGGCTTTTGTTAATTAACACCTTTATTGTTGAGTATAGCAGACATGACACTCTAGTTATCCCCTGTAAGTCTTTTTTTTATTACTTTAAAAAAATACCAATCCTAAAAAAAAAATACCAATCCAAATTCTGATTTCTACCTTTTCTCCCTCTCCCGTCCCACTCCCTCCACATCCCCACCACCACCATTCTTAAGAGAGAGCAAGGCACCTGTCCTGTGGAAAGTCCAAGGCCCTTCCTACTACATCTAGGTTGAGCAAGGTATACATCCAAAGAGAATAGGATCCCAAAAAGCCAGTACATGTTGTTGAGACAAATCCTAGTGGTGTTGTCATTGGCCCCACAGTCTGCTCCAACTGACAACCACATTTAGAGGGACTATTTTGATCCCATGATCATTCACTCCCAGTCCAGTTGGTGCTGGTGAGCTCCCATTAGCTCAGGCACATTGTCTCAGTGTGTGAACCCACCATGGTCGTGACCACCTTGCTCATAATCTCCCTTTTTCCACTCTTCAACTGGACCTTGGGAGCTCAGTGCAGTGTTCTGATGTGGGTCTCTGTCTCTATTTCCAATTCTTTTTGGAAGAAGGCTCTATGGTGATATTTAAGATAATCATCAATCTGACTAGAGGGCAAGGCCAGTTCAGGTACCCTCTCCTCTATTGCTTAGGGTCTTAGCAGGGGTTATCCTTGTGTATTCCTGGGAGTTTTTTTAGAGCCAGGTTTTTCACTAACCCCCAAAAGACTCCCCCAATCAAGATATCTCTTTCCTTGCTCTCATATCTTTCTTTCCAATTATCCTGTTCCCTCAAGTTATACCCCACCCTCCCCTTCTCCCCATTCTTCCCCTTCTTCTCTTCCTTCTAACCTCTGACCCCATGCTCCCAAATTTTGTCAGGTGATCTTATCTACTTCCAATTTACAGGTGAATCTATATATGTTTTTTTTGGGGTTCACCTTATTAGTTAGCTTCTCTAAGATCATGAACTATAGGCTCAATATCCTTTATTTCTCTTTAGAATACAATTATGAGTGAGTACATACCATATTCATTTTTTTGGTTCTGGGTTACCTCACTCAGGATAGTGTTTTATAATTCCATCCATTTGCATGCAAAATTCAAGATGTCATTGTGTTTTACCACTGAGCATTTCTATAATGTATAGATTGCCACAATATCTTTGTCCATTTTTCTGTTGAGGGGCATTTTTGTTGTTTCTAAGTTCTGTCTATTACAAATAATGCTGCTATGAACATAGTTTAACAAATGCTATTAGTATGATTGAGCATTTTATGGGTATATGCCCAAAAGGGGTATTGATGTATCCTGAGGTAGGTAGATGCTCAATTTTCTGAGAAACCACCACACTGATTTCCAAAGTGGTTGAAAAAGTTGGCACTCCCATCATCAGTGGATAAATGTTCCCCTTACTCCACATCCTCTCCAGCATAATCTATCATTAGTGTTTTTGGTTTTAGCCATTATGACAGGTGTAAGATGGTATCTCAAGATTTTCTTGATTTGCATTTCCCTGATAGCTATGGAAGTTGAACATGTCCTTAAGTATTTTTCATCATTTGAAATCCTTCTGTTGAGAAATCTCCATTTATTTCAGTACACCATTTATTAAATTGGGTTATTTAGATTTTGAATGTCTAATTTCTTGAGTTTTTATATATTTTGGAGATCAGTCCTTTGTCTGATGTGGGGTTGGTGAAGATATTATCTTATTCAGTAGGTTAGCTTTTGTCTTACTGACTGTGTCCTTTGTTTTACAGAAGCTTCTCAGTTGCAGGAGGTTTGAGTAATTCATTGTTGCTTTTATTGTCTGTGCTCCTGGAATTATACTTAGGAAGTGGTTTCCTGTGCTTATGCATTGAAAGCTACTCTCCACTTTCTTCTCTATCAGTTTCAGTGTAGTTGGATTTATACTCAGGTCTTTAAAACATTTGTACTTGTGTTTTGTTCAAGGTGATAGATATGAATCTATTTTCATTCTTCTACAGGTTGACATCCAGTTATGCCAGCACCATTTTATGAAGAGTCTATCATTTTTCCATTGTAAAATATTAGCTTCTGTGTCAAAAATCAGGTGTTCAAAGGGTGCAGATTATCCAGGTCTTCTATTCCATTGGTAAACATTTCTGTTTTTATGCCACTATCAAGCTCTTTTCATAACTGTAGCCCTGTAACTGAGTTTGATGTCAGGAATGGTAATGCCTACAGAAGTTCTTTTATTGTATAGGATTATTTTGGCTATCATGGGTTTCTTTGTTTTTCCATATGAAGCTGATTATTGTTCTTTCAAGGTCTGTGAAGAAATCTGTTGGGATTCTGATAGGTATTGCATTTAATGTATAGATTTCTTTTGGTAGAATTGTCATTTTTCCTATGTTGATCCTTCCTACCAAAGTACATGGGCTATCTTTGCATTTTCTCATATACTCTTCAATTTCTTTTTTCAAAGATTTAAAGTTCTTGTCAAATATGACTTTCACTTCCTTAGTTTTGTTACCCAAAGATACTTTATGCTATTTGTGGCTATTGTGAAAGGTGATATTTCTCTGATATCCCTCTCAGCTTCTTTATCCTTTGTTTATAGGAGGGCTACTAATTTTCTTGAGTTGATCTTGTATCCTGCTGTATCACTGAATGACTTTATCAGCTGTAGGATTTCTCTGGTAGCATTTTTGAGTTCACTTATGTACACTGTCATATCTTCTGCAAATAATGAAAGTTTGACTTCTTTCTTTCCAATTGGAATTCACTTGATCTCCTTATGTTGTCTTATTGCTATTGGTAGAACTTCAAGCACGATGTTGAAGAGATGTGGAAAGAGTAGACAGCCTTGTCTTATACATGATTTTAGTGAAATCACTTTAAGTTCCTCTCCATTTAATTTTATGTTAGCTGTTGGCTTGCTGTATATTGCTTTTATTATATTTAGATATGATCCTGTATCACTAATCTCTCTAATACCCTTATCATGAAGAGGTGTTGAATTATGTCAAATGCATTTTCAGCATCTAATGAAGTGATCATATGTTTTCTTTTTCTTTCAGTTTATTTATCTGATGGATTACATTGATAGATTTTCATATACTGAACCAGCTGTGCATCTCTGGGATGAAGCCTACTTGATTATAATGGATGGTATTTTTTGATGTGTTCTTGGATTTGGTTTGCCAATATTATATTGAAAATTTTTGCATTGATGTTCATGAGTGAGATTGGTTTGTTTTTTTAATTAATTAATTTATTTTTTACTTAAAAATTTCCACCTCGTCTCCTCCTCCCAATTTTCTCCCCCTCTCACCTCCCCCTCCCTCTCCAGTCTAAAGAGCAGTCAGGGTTTCCTGCCCTGTGGGATGTTCAAGGTGCCCCCACCATCCAGGTCTAGGAAGGTGAGCATCCCACAGAGACTAGGCTCCCAAAAAGCCAGTGCATGCAGTAGGATCAAAACCCAGTGCCATTGTCCTTGGCTTCTCACTCAGCCCTCCTTGTCCAACACGTACAGAGGGTCTGGTTTGATCACATGCTCCATCAGTTCCAGTCCAGCTTGCTTTGGTGAGCTCCCATTAGATCAGCCCCACCATATCAGTGGGTGGGTGCACTCCTCGTGGTCCTGACTTCCTTGCTCATGTCCTCCCTCCTTCTGTTCCTCATTTGGACCTTGCGAGCTCAGTCCAGTGCTCCAATGTGGGTCTCTGTCTCTAGCTTCATCCATGGCCAGATGAAGGTTCTATGATGATATGCAAGATATTCATCAGTATGGCTATAGGATAGGGCCATTTCAGGCTCCCTCTCCTTAGCTGCCCAAGGATCTAGCTGGGGACATCTCTATGGATACCTGGGTACACCTCTAGAGTCAAGTCTCTTGCCAACCCTAAAATAGCTCCCTTAATTAAGATATATACTTCCCTGCTCCCATATCCACCCTTCCTCCATCCCAACCATCCCATTTGTCCAAGCTCTCCCCATCCCCCATTCTCACTTTTTTCTCCCCATCTCCCCTTACCCCCACCCCACCCCCCACCCCCAAGTTTCCAATTTTTGCCTGGCAATCTTGTCTCCTTCCAATATCCAGGAGGATAACTTATGTTTTTCTTTGAGTTCACCTTCTTATTTAGCTTCTCTAGGTTCACGGATTATAGGCTCAATGTCCTTTATTTATGGCTAGAATCCACTTATGAGTGAGTACATACCATATTCATCTTTTTGGGTCTGGCTTACCTCACTCAGGAAATTCAAGATGTCATTGTTTTTTACTACTGAATAATACTCTAATGCGTACATATTCCACACTTTATTTATTCATCCTTCCATTGAGGGGCATCTAGGTTGTTTCCAGGTTCTGACTATTACAAATAATCCTGCTATGAACATAGTTGAACAAATGCTTTTGTAGTATGATAGAGCATCTCTTGGGTATATTCCCAAGAGTGGTATTGCTGCATCCTATGGTAGGTTGATCCCGAATTTCCTGTTAAGTTTCTGTCTGGTTGACCTGTCCATTGATGAAAAAGGGGTGTTTACGTCTCCTATTATTAGTGCGTGGGGTTTAATGTGTGATTTAAGTTTTACTAATGTATCTTTTCCATGTGTGGTGCTCTAATATTAGGGGTATTGATATTCAGGGTTGAGACTTTATCTTGATGAATTTTTCCTGTTATGAGTATAAAGTGTCCTTAACCATCTCTTCTGATTGATTTTATTTTAAATCATTTTTTATATATTATAGTCACACCCTCTTTTTTCTTAGGTCCATTCGATTGGAAAACCATTTCCCAACCCACTACTCTGAGCAAGTGAATATCTTTGAGGTTGAGGTGTGTTTCTTGCAAACAGCAGAATGCTGGATCCTGTTTTCCTATTCATTCTTTTGAACTCTGTCTTGTTCTAGTTGAATTGAGTCCTTTGAAACTAAATGATATTAATGACCAGTGGTTGTTAACTCCAGTTATTCTATGTTGGTAGTATTTGTGTGTTGCCCTCTTTGGGTTATGTTAAGTGAGGGTTCTCAGATGTATACATCATCATGGGTGTTATTAGCTTCCTTGGTTTGAGGTTTTCCTTCTAGTATTTTTTTTGTAAGGCTGTATTTGTGGATACATATTGTTTAAATCTGGTTTTGTCATGGAATATCTTGGTTTTTCCATCGATGGTGAAAGAAAGCTTTGCTGGGTATAATAGTCTGGGCTTGCATTTGTGGTCCCTTAGTGTCTGCAGCACATCTACCCAAGGCCTTCTGACTTTCATCATTTCCATTGGGAAGTCAGGTATAATTCTGATAGGTTTACCTTTATATTTTATTTGACTTTTTCCTTTGCAGCTCTTAATATTCTTTCTTTGTTTTGTACGTTCTCTGTTTTGATTATTATATAGTGAGGGGATTTTTTTTGATCCAGCTTATTTGGTGTTTCATAAGCTTCCTGGGAATATCTTTCTTTAGATTGGGAAAGTTTTCTTCTATAATTTTGTTGAATATATTTTCTGTGCCTTTGAGCTGGAGTTCTTCTTCTACCCCTATTAGTCTTAGGTTTGGTCTTTTCATAGTGTCCCAGATTTACTGCAAGTTTTGTGCTAAAAATTTGTTATATTTAATGTTTTCTTTGACCAGTGAG
Organism: Microtus agrestis; assembly: GCA_902806775.1. NCBI lineage: Eukaryota > Metazoa > Chordata > Mammalia > Rodentia > Cricetidae > Microtus > Microtus agrestis. The sequence goes on along the minus strand of CADCXT010004242.1, from coordinate 241,220 downwards.
TCTATTTCCTTTATAGTATCTTCAGTACCTGAGATTCTTTCTTCTATCTCTTGTATTCTGTTGGTTATACTTGTCTCTGTAGTTCCTCTTTGTTCACCCAGATTTTACATATCCAGCCATTCCTTGGTTTATATTTTCTTTATTAACTCCATTTCGGTCTTCCAGTCTTGAACTGTGTTTCACTGATTGCTTTTCTTGGTTTTCTTGATTATCTTTGAGGGATTTATTAATTTCTTCTTTTTTGTTTATCTTTTATTCCATTTCCTTAAGGGAATTTTCCACTTCCTCTTTTAAGATCTCCATCATTTTCATAAAGTTACATTTAAGTCTTTTTCTTCTACTTCTTCTAGGTTAGGTTGATCAAGTCTTCCTGTTGTGTGTCCACTGGATTCTGGTGTTAACATGTTGCTTTTTAGGATGTTGGAGGAATTCTTATATTGACAAATATCAATCTTTGCCTTCAAATGAGGCCAGCAGAGTTTTGGCATCTTGGTCCGATCTATAGCTGTGGCTGTCTGAGTACTTGGTAGTTTTTCTTGGTCTGCCCTCTCTTAGGTCCCCTAAGTATTGGAGCAAGCTCTGTTGCAGGGTTCTCTCTGGTCCCCTCAGCATTGGAGCAGGTTGTGTTGCAGAGTTCCAAGTACCTCACAGGGGAATGCTATTGGCTAGCTCTTACATCTTAATTTAACTCACCTTCATTAATCTGTTTATCACCATGTGTCTGTTTCTTACCAGTAAGATTCTAACCAATGTCCATCTCAGGTGGAGGAACCATGAGTTCTCTCTGGTTCTACCCTTCTTCTTTCTAGCATACCAACTAACTTTCCCAGCCTAGTTCTGTTCTTCCCTTCCATAGGCACAAAGCAGTTCTTTATTAATCAATGAAAGCAACACATAGACAGATAGACCTCCCATACTCTTTTAGCCAATAGTCTTTAAGATATCAGCCCACTTGGACATGGTTTTTATACTGTACACACACACACACACACACACACACACACCTCCTATCCATGTAATAACCCTGAGAAGCATGAAAATACTAAATAAGTAAAGAGGTCTCCTTTCAATAATTTTTGAAAAAGAGGCTGTTAATATATAAAAACATAAAATTATAATCATATTATATACAATATCAATTTCATTATCATTAAAGAGTCAAAGGATAATGTAAATGTTTTTCCAAAAAAAGTATTCAATTGCTGGAAGTTTCTGTTGTCTCAAAGCATTATTATCAACTGCTTTCCAATCCCAAGTTAGAACAGGTAATGAATATAATCACTTCTTCTTTTTAATTTACAACAAAGAGGTCATTTTTATTATCTATGAATTTTTCATTATGTTCAAGACAAGACAAGGTAGACAATTCTACTCTAGTGGCCATCTGTAATTCAATGTCCTAGTCCACTTGATATGTAAAGACTATTCCCATCATGTTGCACCTGAGAAAAAGAAACTGTAGATATTTCATACAAAATGTTTACCTTAGTGATTGAATATATATGTTACACTTAGAAAGGAAAAGAAAGGAAGAAGTGGTTCTTCTGAAAACAAGAATAGGTCAAGTGCATATATAGGAAGAGAAAACCATCCTCAATTCCTACATTTGGATCACTTTGTGTGGAACAGCTGCTGAATTGCTGAAGGATGAAAAGATTCATCTAGACACAGTGAGAAAAAGCTGAGCACCAAATGTTTGAATGTGGTAATGAACTTCCAAAATGGTCTTGCTTTCTTTTCTGTCTCACCTTGAGAAAAAACAGAAGGTAAAATTTAGGTTGCTAGACTACAAGCTTCCAAACCACATCCCAGAGTAGAGAGAAATCATATGAATGAAATAACATAGAATAATTAAATATAAGATTTGAAAATAGGTAAGTGGCTAGAATATCTCAGTATTAAATAGTCAGCTGATATTAGAATATACCTTAAAGAAAGAGATTAACTGATGGGTTGTAGTAAAGAGTATCAGCCTTCATGATAACAATACCAATGATCTTGAAATCATCTAGAAATAAAAAGAAATTAAATAAACCAGAATTTGAATCAAAAACCTGGAAAAGTTAAAGTTGGTCTGCCTTACAATTATTTAAATTCTCAATTTAAAAATTGTCACAAGAGATTGCCTTTGGTTCTCAACACATTATTGGCTTATAAATACATATAAACTCTAAAGCTCTGCATCAATTTATAGTCTTGTTTTTAGCAGTCTCTGGAATATGCAGATTTAATAGTCTGAAGGAAAGACAAAAAGATCTTATGATGTTTTAATTAGATAGCATCTACTTGAATTAAGTTTTTCATGTACATTTTACTTGTAGAAGAACACAGCTGTTGCTTTCTATGAAGGAACAGCTGTAATGTTGTTATAATTGTCTACACCATCAAATCCCTATATAAAAAAAGTTTGGATAAGATTATTTCTGTGCAATGCAGAGATCATAATAACAATAAAAAATAACAAGTGGTAGAACTACATACCTACATAACTTCTCTCTGTGAAAGAATTGATTATGGTGCTCAACTATCCAGTTCTGAATTTTATTTGGCAAAATATTTTTTTTCGTTTATTTATTTATTTTATTATTTTTTTTATTGAAAAAAAATTTCTGCATCCTCCCAGCCTCCCATCTCCCTCCCCTCTCCTCCCACTCCTCTCCTCCCACTCCTCTCCCCCTCCCTCTCCAGTCCGAAGAGCAGTCAGGGTTCCCTGCCCTGTGGAAAGTCCAAGGTCTTCCCCCCTCTATCCAGGTCTAGGAAGGTGAACATCTAAACTGGCTAGGTTCCCAAAAAGCCAGAACATGAAGTAGGAACAAATCCCCATGCCATTGTCCTTGGCTTCTCATCAGCCCTCATTGTCCATATTTGGCAAAATATTATAGCTTAAAATTAATTTCCAATCTTTTAAAAACTTTGTATAGTAAAGATAATAAGATATCTTACCTGGATTTTCATAAACTCTTTACAATTTTACCCAGATGTCCCCCCTCAGTAATTTTGCCCTTATTTACATCTTCAAGCAAGATAATTTTTATGAAAATATTTGAAAGTTGAAGTAAGCTACATGGCATAGTAGAAGGGGGTGTCACTCACTCTGTCTATTTTGTTCATAACAGAAGTTTGTTCTAGCAGTCTTTGAGATATATGGTAAAAGGACCAAGCCTTTCCAAATTCATCAACATTTGGATTATATTTCTTTATACTTTACTTTCACTCAGTTTTAAAAATTCAAGATATATAGAATAGAAACATCAAGTTATAACTTTAAAAAAGGATATCAGGAACAATGTGTTTAAGTTGGCCAAATTATACAAAATGCATTTTGTGTTTTGTAATTTGAAATACTTAAATGCCACTCATAACATTGCCTTTGTAATCTGGACTATATCATGCTTCAACATCAAAATAAACACCTTTAGTTCTTAAACAGGTCATAGGGGTGCATGCCTTTAATCCCAGCAGTGGTGAGACAGACAAAGGAAGATCTCTTAGTGAGGCCAGCCTTGTCTACAGAGTGAGTTCCAGAACAGCCAGGACTACACAAATAAAGCCTGTGTTGAAAAACGAACAAAGAAAAAAAAAACGGTTTTAGTTCTTTACATGTGTGTTAGTGAGGACTAAGAACAACAACATATTCATAAGTTATGTTGTAAAATTAACATAAGTTTCCATAAACTTCACTAGTTGTTCACCATTTATTGCCTCGTCGTGGTAAAAATGCAATACACTATTTTCCTGTGCAAATATGGTACTAAAATAATGTAAAATATCTTAAAAATATGTGCTAGTGTTTCTAGTCCATAAGAAAAGTGATAAAGAAGTGAAGTGTATGAATCATGCCTATAACCCTGCTACTTGAATAGATGAGGCTAAGGATCCTAAATATGAAGCTATCCTAGGCTTAATAGCAAATATGAGGCCATGTTGCATCATGTAGTGGGATTCTTTAAAAATAAATTCAAGGTCATGGATTAGAAATTACAGATTAATTGGTTTGTCAATTCTTTTCTTCTAAATTCCTAAAGCCTCTCAATCCTGGAACAGCCGTAAACTATTATAGAGATAAGAAAGAAAAGGTTTTGAGGACTACTGATATTTGATGGAAAGCTTAACTCATTTAACATTTCAAGACTTCAGTATTCTCAGACCATTAGGGAGATAGTAAATTCAGTTTATCACCTTAGTACTCTGAAAATAAAATGATTCTTTTAGTAGCTTAAAGTTCTTGGTGAAGTTCAAAGGCAAAAAAAAAAAATAAATAAATAAAGATCCTGAACTAGGTGGGACTGAGAGCATGGGCCCATTCTTCTCTTTATATTTAGTAGAAAAATAACCAAGGTAGTATTGAGCCATGTCTAGGCAAGAGCAATAACATTTAATGAAGAGGCCTCAGAAAATGGCCTATCCTCCAAGATGTGCAATATATTTTGCCTGACTGATGAAACCTAACAAATAGCATTGGAGGTAATTAATCAGTGCTGGCTCCTCACTCCAAAGGTAGAGCAGAATGAGCAATAACAGCACTGTGTAGACTAATTACTAAGAATATTAAAAAGGTAATCATGGCTTGGCTCACAGCCAAACAAAACTAAGTCAAGGAATCTAGAAAAAAAATGATCCCTCATTGCCTAATTATAGTCATTTCACTAAAAGCAAAGAAGTAAATAAGTATCTGTTGTGATTTGAGAGACACAGAAAAGTCACAAAATAAACTTGATTCTAGGGTAAATAAAATTTCAATTACAGTATAAGTTCTTCTTAAATTATTTTTCACAGGGGATCCATCTATAAGATTGAATATTTAAAAATATTTATTGTTTCCATGAAGTCATTGTCAGCTAACCTGTAAATATGGATTCTCATGGCAAAAAGCTAAAAGAGCAATGGGATTTCCTAGCTTGTACTTTAGTGTTACTCATTGGAGAATTGCTTAGCATATTTTAAAAATGTATGCTACAACTATGCATTGAACAACTATGCTGAATGACATACTCATGCAAAATACATTGAAAAGAACTAAATAGGTGTTGTATTAGCATGGTTTTCAACTCTGCAACAAAAACTGAGATAAAAATTTATGAAGGAAAAACATTCATCTGCATTCAAGGTATTAGGGGCTCAATGTTTCTCTGACCCTGTCATACCAAGCCTATAATAGCACAGTAGAAGTTATGTGGCAGAAGGAATACCCACATCATGGTTGTCATGATTCAAAAGACAGAGAGAGGTGAGGATGCAGAGCTCAGACATATATTCCAAGTTAAGGTCCCCAATAATCTAAATTCCTCCCAATAGGTTCTTCCTTTTCAAAGCAATATTAAGTAATGACCAAGCTTTATCATATGATCATTTGTGGGATGGTAAAGACCTAAATAAGAAGCACAAAAGTAAAAAGGCAAACGTCTGGTTTTATAAGACATTTTAAGAAGCACTCTGTGTGTGTGTGTGTGAATATTTTTAAATGCCATAAAAATAGTATTTTGTAAGCTTACTTAAAAATGCATTGTGTGTGTGAAAATTTGTAAATGCCATAGGAAATACTATTTTGTAAGCTTACTTAAAATATGTTGTGTGTGTGTGCATGTGTGTTTATGTGTGTTTGTATATGGTTACTTATACACCTAGTTTAACTGGAATTACTCCACTGCTTAGGGAGAACATGCTCCCATAAGAACTGTAAACTCTAACAAAACAGCTAGTACTAAGAAGCAGATATGTCCCATTGAGTTGTTAGTCAAGGGTTGTCTAAGAAATTCTGGAAATGATGTAGACTGCTACCATTGGCTACAATTTGCCCCAAGAACTTGAAAGACACTTGAACACAGGATATAAAAATATTGAGCTGTAATTGACCTGGAAGTCTCTCTCAGTGTCTGTGCTACTGGGGCTATGTTTAGGAAGTGGTCTCCTGTTTCAATGCATTCAAGCATACTTCCCACCTTCTCTTCTATAAGGTTTAGTATGGCTGGCTTTATGTTGAGGTCTTTTAGACTTGACGTTTGTGCGTAGTAATAGATATGGATCTATTTTCATTCTTCTACATGTTGATATGCAGTTATGCTGGCAGCATTTGTTGAATATGCCTTCCTTTTTCCATTTTATATTTTTAGCTTCTTTGTCAAAAATCAGGTATTTGTTGGTGTATGGATTAATATCTGGGTATTTGATTCAGTTTCATTGGTCCTCTTCTCTGTTGTTATGCAAGTGCCAGGCTGCTTTCAGTACTTTAGCTTTATAGTAGAATTCAAAGTCGAGGATTGTGATGCTTCCAGAAATTTCTTTATTGTACAAGATTGTTTTGGTTACTCTGGGTTTTTTGCTTTTCCATATGAAATTTAGTATGGTTCTTTCCATGTCAGTGAAGAATTTTACTGGGATTCTGATGGGCATTGCATTGATTACTTTTTGTAAGATTGTCATATTTACTATGTTAATTCTACCAACCCAAGAGCATGGGAGATCTTTCCACTTTTTGGTGTTGTCTTCAATTTCTTTCTTCATAAATTTAAATTTATTTTTATTCAACTTTCTTTCTTACAGTTTCTTCAAGATAATTTCTGCTCTTTGTGGTTATTCTGAAGGGTGATGTTTCTCTGCTTTCTTTCATGGTCCATTTATACTCTGTGTAAAAGAGAGTTACTGATTTTTTGAGTTAAACTTATGTCCTACTACATTTTGAAAGTTTTTATGAGTTGTAGAGGATTCTTGGTAGATTTTTGGGGTTGCTTATATAAACAATCATCAGCAAATAGTGACATTTTCATTTCTTCTTTTCTGATTTGTATATCCTTGATCTCCTTCTGTTTTCTTAGTGCTCTAGCTATGACTTAAAAATCCATGTTGAGTGAACATGGAGAGAGTGGAAAACAACCTTGTCTTGTTCTTGATTTCAGTAGGATTGCTTTGAGTTTCTTTCCATTTAGTTTGATGTTGGCTGTTTGATTTTATATTGCTTTTTTTAATGCTTAGGTATGATCCTTGTATCCTTGTTTTATCCAAGACTTTTATCATGGAGTGATGTTGTATTTTTTTGAATAGTTTTTCAGCATCTAATGAGATAATCATGTGGTTTTTATTTTTCAGTTTGTTTATATGGTGGATTAAGTTGACAGAGTTTTGTATGTTGAACCATCCGAGAACCTCTGGGATAAAGCTATCTTGGTCATGGTGGATGATGGTTCTGATGTGTTCTTGGATTTGATTTGCCAGTATTTTATTGAGTATTTTAACATCAATATTCATGAGTGAGATTGGATTGTAATTCTCTTTCTTAGCGATGTCTTTATATGGTTACGGTATCAGGGTAATTGTAGCCTTATAAAAAGATTTTAGCAATGTCCTTTTGTTTCTATTGTGTGGAACAATTTGGGGAGTATTGTAGAATTCTGAGCTTAAATCATCTGGTCCTAAGCTTACTTTTGTTGCTGTTGTTGTTGTGAGACTTTTGATAAGTTTCTGTTTCTTTAGCTATTATAGGTCTATTTCATTTGCTTTTCTGGTCTTTACTTAATTTTGGTCAGTGATATTTGTCTAGAATGTTTGAACTCATCAATTTTCTTTTTTTTAAAAAGATTTATTTATTTATTATTTATACAACATTTCTTCCATGTATGCTTGCATGCCAGAAGAGTTCACCAGATCTCATCATAGATGGCTGTGAGCCACCATGTGGTTGCTGGGAATTGAACTCAGGACCTCTGGAAGAACTGTCAGTCCTCTTAACCTCTGAGCCATCTCTCCAGCCCCTGGACTCATCAATTTTCAATGAGCTATGTAAGTGTTATCTTCTGTAACAGAACCTTAACATCAGATTGGGGAGAGTAAATAAAGGTTTTGACAAAGCCTTGTTTGTTTATGAGTTCTCCTGGGGGCCCTTTGGTACAACTAATCCACAAATGCAAACTATTATTTTTATTGGATAATTATACTGTTTGTTGACTGCAGATATCTACTTGGTGCTTAATCTGCCTTGTTTCATTGTTTTTGTTTCGTTGTTTGCTGATTTCATTTTGATCATATACATAGGTGTACATATATTCTTCTACAGCTTTAAGGTTTTATAGGAATCCTCAACTGGCCCTTAGCTTTAGTTGCCCACCTTTATTCTCTCCTCTTCTCTCATTCTCCCTATTTGATCCTCTTTTTACAGCTTTCCTCATCCATCTACAACAATCTGTTCTATTTCCCCTTCCTAGTGAGATCTATTCCTCATCTAGTCACTAAATCAATACATAATCTCTGTTCTTATATAGAAATTTTCATGATCTTTGAAGATTTAACAGCTAATATTCACATATAAGCAAAATTATACCACATTTTTCCTTTCAGTTAGTAGTTACTTCACTTGGGATATTTATTTTCTAGCTCCATAAATTTGCTTGCAAATTTATAATTTTATTTTTTTAACAGATGAAAAATACTCAATTGTCTATGTATACCACATTTTCTATACTGTTAATTTATGGAAGGGCATTTATATTTTTTTTGTTGTTTCCAAATTCTGAGTATTATAAATAGGTAGGAATGATTATGGTTGAACAAGTTTCTGTGTATTAATATAAAGAATCATATGGGTATTTTCTCATAAATATTTGGATCTAGAGATTGATTTATTGACAAGTTCCAGAGGAACTGTCAAATTGATTTTCATAGTGTTTGTAGAACTATGCTCTCCCTCCAGTAAAAGATAAATGTTTCCTTTACTATACACATTTGCTAGCTGTCTTTTGTTTTAATATTTTAAAATAGGACATAAATAATAAAATCTACAAGAAACAGCAATAACATTCATGTAAATCAAGTAGAATGTGTTTTCTATGTTCACTGCAATCATATGCAAAATTTCTAATTTTAAGTACATGCTGATAACCAAGGAAAACTATAACTATATATTATTTAACTCCAGCAAAGACTCCAGAAGGATTATAATATTACCAAGTAAACAGAAAGTGCATTGTAAGCAACTTCAAAAACTCTATAATTTATAGAGACATTTCACTGCTTATATACCCAAAGTTCTTTTGTACCATTCGGGCATCCATCTTTGCACTCAGGCCCATTTTATTCAGCAGACTTTTCCATGAAGCACAAAAATTCAAAGACAGTTCCACCTATATGGGCAGTTTGTCTGTCACTTTTCACTGTGTCCTGCAGAATGTCTAACAGACACTTTCATGAAGCAGGAACCGCGAAAAATCATCTCACCTTTAGGCAAGTTTAGCAGTCATTTCCCTGTGCTCTTATATATCCAGTTTAAACAGCATAGTATCAAGGAGTCTAAGCAAGAACAGCATCATGCCCAAATAGCTAAAACAGCTCCATGAGGAGCCACTTCCATGCCCCTCTTCCTTTTGAAGTAATTGGTATTGCCAGGAGCACATGCATTTTATTGTCATGATAAGTCCTAAATTCTTAAAACATTTTAAATGTCATATTTTGATGGTTTCTAAAAGATTTGAAGAATACTTATCTAACTGAAATATATATATCTGTATATCTAGAAAACTTAACTAACATGACTACAGGCTAGAGTATTATAGATGATTATCCATTATCCTCTATTTTTAAATGAGCTGGACAAACACAATACCTCAATCAAGATAAGAAATACATATACACAGAATAAAAATATTGACCTTAATTTTGTATTAATAAACCAAGATCCATACAAATGCAAAGTTTTTATTTCTATAGCATATACCCTATAAATACAAACACTTATATTGTAAATGTAAACAACCATTTAGAGAATTTAGGGCATAGTTCTTTCCAAACTGCTGCTTTTTGATGGGCAAAGTATTTTGAGGGATATTCACAGTGACCTTTCAGGTTGTCTTGGTCCATCAAACTACATTAGTGTGGAAGGAATCCATAGGTTCTCATCTTCTGTGGGAACAAAAGAAGAATCTCATTTTCAAAGCAACAAATCCTTAGACCTAAAGTTTGAAGACATGATACCTTTAAAATATCTATGCTGGTTTAACTTAGCACCCCATACAATAAAATGTTTCTCTGTACTTAGCTCTTTCATAGTCAGAAAGTTAAAGAAAACATAGTATACAGAATCCAGAGTCTCTGTATATATTTTACCATTAAGTGGCTTATTTTTTATCTATTTCTTTTTTTAACAAGTTTAATATTTATTTTATTATCTTACTCCTTTAATCTATAATTGTCTGTACTCTTTTATATTACCTTTAATGTCTCTTTGCTCTTTTTCTTCTCTCTCCCAAGTCTATGTACATTTTTTTAAAAAACACTATTCGTTTAGAGTTTATTTTTATGTCAGAATATGTTCTATTGTGTATCTATAATTTTTTTCTGTCCAGGAATGCTTTTTAAAATTCAACTAAGGCTGCTTTGTATTTTAGCACTGCCCAGTCCAACATGTGAAAGTGGAGAACAGTTTAGCATGAGCCATGAGCAAAGCCCCACTTTTAGGCACATAGTGCATCTATGTTGCCATTAAGCAAGTTGTTGTATTCTGTTCACAAACTCCATTTAAATGGTTGGCCTCCTGAAAGAGCCAGAGTTCATGCTGGCAACATGGCCCAGGAAGCTGCCATTTCAAAACTGTGAATTTTTTTTTTCTGTTACTATTCAATCAAAAAAAAATCCCTCTTAAAGGCTTCACTGTGTTAAGGCATGGTTAACTCTGATCTTTTTTTGCCTTGAATTTTACAAATTCTCAAAAGTTGTAAGTGGATTTTAGTTGTAAGTGGAAATTAGTGCTGCCAATTTGTAGATGGAGATCTGCTTGATTGTTCCCAGCTGCTCAGCCATGAAATAATTACACAGAAACTGTATGAATTTTATCACTGTTTGAGCCATTAGCCCTAGCATCTTATTGGCTAACTTTTATATGTTAATTTAACCCATTTCTATTTATTTATATTTTATAATGAGATTTGTGGCCTACCTCAAATATACTGGTTGGCATTGTGTCTTTCTTCTTTGGTGCTCCCATGGATCTCTATAAACTCTGCCTTCTTTCTCCTAGCATTCAGTTTAGTTTTCTTTGCCTATTTCTGTTCTGCCCTGCTCTGCTATAGGCTTAAAGCAGTTTCTTTATTCACCAATGCTATACATACCAAACAGATGGGAATCCTACAACAAATTTCCCCTTGTTTTCTAATTTTCTGTGAACATATTTTATCACCTAGGTAATTGACAGAATCTCCTTTTTGTATTTTTATAGGAACAATTTGTAACTGTCATTTAATTAAAACTTTCTTTACTTCTTCAAGCATTCTTTCTAAAGCATCTGTCTGTGTTTAAATCAGATAGCAAAATGTCTTCTATGTAATGGTAAATTATAGATTTAGGAAATTGTTTATGTGTTATTTGCAATGGCTTATATAAATAATTGGCACATGGTGAGGCTATTAAGCATTCCCTGTGGAAGTATGATACACTGCTATCTTTTAATAGGCTATTTGAATTATTATAAGTAGGCACTGTGACGGCAATTTTTTCTTTGTCCTTTTCTTGTAAAGGTATAATGAAGTACCTGTCTTTTAAATCAATATCTATGACAGGTTATCCTTTTGGTAATAGAGAAGGCAGAGGAATTTCAGATTGTAGAGGGCCCATAAGTTCAATTACCTTGTTGACAGCTCTTAGATCTTTCACTATTCTCCATTTACCTGATTTCTTTTTAGCAACAAGTACAGAAGAATTCCACGAGTACTGGTATTGAAGAATTGGTTAATTCTTCAATAATGTGAGCATCTGGTTGCTCCTATACCAGTTGTTCTAAAACCTGCAGTTTCTCTTCTGTTAAAGGCCATTGTTTAACCCATATTAGTTTCTCCGTTAGACATTTTGATGGTAGGGACTTTGGTACTTATAAAAGTTTGCTACTTGCTTTGTGTTCTTGTAAAGCCTGATTGGCTGGTGACCTTTTTACATTGTACCTTATAATATCCTTCCTTTGGACTGCAGGAATGTTAATCAGGGTATTCCATTGCTACTTTAGATCATGATTCCATAAATTCACTGTCATATTAGCCATATATGGCCTCAGCCTTCCTATCTGTCCTTCTAGTCCTATACATTAAACCAATCTTATAATTTGTTTCACTTATGATAGGGTTCCAATTCCTAGGAATTTATCCTCTGCCTCCTAAAAATCCATTGGAATGCCAATATTCTGGAGTAATGACAATCGTCTGCACCCAGGTCTAGCAATCCCTCAATGACAATGCTATTTATCCCTACTTATAGCTTTGGTCTTTGATCATTTATAGAAGTCTACCAAAATATATGTTTCCTATTTCCTATTAGATGTTTTGATGTATCCTTCATGTTTAGTTTCTCATTCAGAGCAGTATGGTTTTTACAGAAGGCACTGGATTTTTAGAATTTTCCTGGTGAGACATACCCTCCAACATGACTGGAAATGACTGCACCACATTTGACTTGGGAGCCTGTGAGAGGACCCCAAAGAGTTTTCTAATTGAATCAGCATGTCTCTTCTGTCTTTTGTTGATCTACATTCATTGATTCAATGTCAACCTTTGCTAAACCTCCTACATAGTCTAGAAGTATAATACCTTTTAATTTTGCCTTTCATAGGAAAGATATTATTTCTAGGAATTATTTGTCTACAATCCCCTTTTGGATATCCTAATATAATTAAAACATTTGGCATTTTGATGTCTTCTCATACCTTTGGAAATTGCTTCTCTTACCCAAGCCTCAGTATTATAGTCCAATATCTCAATGTTCAATGTATGAAGAATCCATTCATACATTGGTATTGATCTAACCTTTAAAGGCCCACGTAACGTTTTGCTTTCTAAATTGGCATTTTCAAACGCCAGAGAATCAATAAATACTCATCTAGCTTCTGTATCTATAATTCCTCTTTGTACAGCCTTGTTAATCTTTGTAATATATTACTAACAGTTTTTCTGGGTCTGTTAAACCCTGGTATATGATTTAATTCATTTTTTTTTTTTTTTTTTTTTTTTTTTTCAACAGGGTTTCTCTGTAGCTTTGGAGCCTGTCCTGGACCTAGCTGTTATAGACCAGGCTGGCCTGTGATGTGAGAGTGTCATATTTCAATCTGTTGATTTCATTGGTTAAGCAATAAAGAAACTGCTTGGCCCTGATAGATTAAAACATAGGTGGGAAGAGTAAACAGAACAGAATGCTGGGAGGAAAAGGAAGTGAGCTCAGACTTGACAGCTCTGCTCTCTGGAGCAGAGACGCCATGCTCCCCACTCCCAAGCAGATGCAATAGCTCTGCTCTCTGAAGCACACGCTATGAAGCGCTGACCCAGGATGGGCATAGGCTAGAATCTTCCCAGTAAGTGCACCTCGGTGCAACACACATTAATAGAAATGGGCCAAGCAGTCATTAAAAGAATACAGTTTCCATGTAATTATTTCGGATACAAAGCTAGCCATGCAGGCGGTGGGGTGGCGGACCGTAGCCAGCCACCCTTACTACAACAGAGTGGCACCCAGACGTGATGGGCTAAATCCACTTAAAAACCTGAGAAGGCTTAAAAATAAGGGAGAGAGAGTTTAACACAAAATTTTGCTGTTTGTTGGTGGTGTGCTATAGAGAGATTTCCTGATTCAGCAACAGCAGCAGAAAAAAAATCCTGTGTCATTTTAAAGCGTGGCTTCCTGGGGCTGTGCCACTGGTGCAAACTCTGGCTTTAAAGCATTTCAAGGGCTTTTATGGCACTGGATGTTTCTATTCCCGCTTGGGATCAGAAGGAGAGTGCCCTAAGACCATGCCGATGGCTCAGCGCTCCCCTCCTGCATCTGGGCAGATGGCAGAATCAGGCTTAGACATGCGGAAGAGCATGGCGGATTCCTGTCGCCTTACAGAAACGTGTTTTCAGACTGTGCAATGCTCTGCGTGTCAGATTTGGTTGTAACTTGGATAAAACGAGTTTCTGTACTGCACGCTCAGTCTCAGAATTAAACTGCTGAGTGCGGCTCCAATGTAGACTTGCTGTGTGCCTGGAACTGTGCACAGCTCAGGGGCACCAAATGGATCTGAGGCAGGAGCGGCTGCTCCATGCTAAACTGTGAGGGGCCGCAGGAACTACTGTAATTACTGTAATAACAGCACTGTTAAAGTTTTGACTGGGCAGGACACAGACGGTACCATATTACCTGTACATGGTGCAACTTAAGTTTTTAAGAACTGCTTAACATTTTAAGATATGCTCCTGGATAGTAAAAAAATGTTACAGATTCACAATAAAACAGATTCAGACATAAAAGATCAGACTGTTGGATGAATACACGTAGGCTTGAGAGAGAAGAAAAAGAATATAGAAAATAAAGTTAATGGTTTAAAAAAAGGTAAAGTCTTTAAAGAGACAGAGTACAGATAGTTATAGATTAAGAGAAATAAAGTAAAAATAAGCCACGTAAAAATGGAAAATTCACAGAGAGTGTGGATTATGTATATTGTGTTTTCTTTAAAATTTTTGACTGTAAAGGAGCTAAGTACAGACAGACATTTCATTATATGGGCTGCCAAGTGGAACCAGAATGGATATCATGAGGGTATGACTTCAGAATTTGGGTCTAAGGATACGATGCTTTGGAAAGGGTCTTCTTTTGTTTTCACAGAGGACCAGACCCTGTGGATTGATTCTATCCTGATATGGTATGATAGACCACGACCTCCCGAAAAATTGCTGTGAACACCCTCAAAAAATTACTTCACTCAACTGCCAACTGAGATAAACCTGGCACACAGGTTACACCTTAAATGTTCTGATTAACAGCGCCCCCATTCAACAGGAAGCAGTTTGGAGAGATAAAACTGTGCCCATGCTCCCAATTTATTGTTTATAAATGTTCTTTTACATTTAAAGGGGGATATGATATAGATATGAATAATTTATAATGATATGGATTTGCTTTAGTGACTTAAATTTAAGGTCAATTTTGTTATATGTATATGTATTTCTGATCTTGATTAAGGTATTGTGATTGTGTAGTTCACTTAAAAATGTAATGTATATAGGTTGTTAATGGACAATCATTAATAATAGTCAAGTTTGTAGTCATGTTAGTTAGATTTTCTAGATATATAAATATATATTTCAGTTAGATTGGCATTCTTCATATCTTTCAAAGACTACGGAATATGCTATTTAATGTTTTAATAACTTAGGGTTTTTCATGACAATGAGACACTCTGCTCCTGGCAGCACCAATCTACTTCAAGAGGAAGATGGGCATCGAAGAGGATCCTTATGGAATTTGATAGCCATTTGGGCAAGAAACTGCTCTTGCCTGGACTATTGCATAAACTGGACACAGAGAACCTGCAAAGAGAGGACTACTGTACTTGCCTAAAGGATTTGATCTTTTGGGGTTCCTGATTCAGGAAAGAGTCTGCAAGACATTCTTCATGACAAGCAGATAGTGACTGCCTTTAAAATTTCCTGTTTTATGGAAATGTCTGCTGGAAACTATGGACCTATAGGCCAAAGATGGATGCCCCAATGGTACAGAAGAACTTTGGATGACTGTAGAGGCAGCAAGATGTCTCTATCATTTCTAGAGTTTTGAAAGTTGCTTACTTTTTGTTTGATTAGGTAATATTGTATTCTTCTGGAGTCTTTGATGGAATTGAAGAATAGATAGATAGTTATAATTATAGTTTTCCATTGTTATGATAAAAGATAAAATAGATATAAATATTGTAACTGTAATTCTTGCTTGATAACTGTTTTGTTATATGTAATTTTGCTATGTTAAAGTTAAAGCCTTCCTTTTTTTGTTTAAACAGAAAAGGGGGAGGTGATGTGGGAGTGTCATATATCAATCTGTTGATTTCATTGCTTAAGCAATAAAGAAACTGCTTGGCCCTGATAGGTTAAAACATAGGTGGGAGGAGTAAACAGAACAGAATGCTTGGGAGGAAGAGGAAGTGAGCTCAGACTCGACAGCTCTGCTCTCTGGAGTAGAGACGCCATGCTCCCCTCTCCCGAGCCTATGCGATAGCTCTGCTCTCTGCAGCACATGTGATGAAGCTCTGACCCAGGATGGACATAGGCTAGAATCTTCCCGGTAAGCAAACTGGGTGCAACACACATTAATAGAAATGGGCTGAGTAGTGTTTAAAAGAATACAGTTTGTGTGTTGTTATTTCGGGGCATAAGCTAGCCAGGCGGCCGGGGTGCTGGGGACGCAGCCCAGCCGCACCTATTACAACAGGCCTGGCCTTGAATTAACAGAGATCCACCTGCTTCTGCCTCCTGGGATTAAAGGCGTGCACCACCACCGCCCAGCTCATTTTCCTAATTCTTGAATCCTGTCGCAGCCAGAATCTCTTTGCCTGCATATATTCCTAGTGATTTCATAGAAGCACATAGCCTCTGGTCCTTATTCTGTATATGTGATTTCAAGGTATGAAATTTTTTCCTTTATACATAACATCTCATCCTTGGGAATTATTTTGATAGTGTGCAGATTGCCTTTCTGGAGAGATACTCTAACTGCTAATAACTTTGCAGCCTGTCATGGATCTATCTCTTGCAGATGAGCTTGGCTTGGAACTCACAGATATCTGCCTGCCTCTGCCTCCTGAGTGCTGGGATTAAAGGCATGTACTACTACTACCTGGCTCCTATCATAACTTTTCAACAGATTTTGATTAATAAACTCAACAGTGTAATTTTTTTTAGATAATTTCTCAGTACTCTTTGACATGTATTGAATTTTGACTGTCAAATTAATGTTATCATTTTTAATAGTATTATTTTTTCATTTAATTTTTAATTTTTGATGTTATTAATCCTATCAGCTAGATGTTCATTATTATGTAAAGACTGCATCATTTTTAAAATCATTTCCTTATGGATATAATTTGAAAATTAAAACTAAGTCCAGTATCCAATAAATGGATTTATCAGGAAAATCATTTAAGCCTTTCAGAATTTCATTCATAGTATAAGCAAAAAGATTATTAATCTTTTAATAATCTTGGTGGTAATATTGTCTGCAATTATATAAATTTCAAATTCATTGATTTATTCATTAATCAAATAGTTACCTTTGTTATGAGATTTCAGAAAATTGTTGTAGGTATAATGAATCTTTATTGGCCAGCAAGTGTTACGGTTGCAGCCATGTGGTGGTGTGTGTGGCCTCAGTAATCATGCTCTGTTTTGATTCTTCACATTGATGCCTGGTTAGGAACTGACAAATATGCTTTGTTCTTTGCTTAAGAACAATTAAATAAATTCCCGTACATGGAGACAGTTTTGTTTAGATCAAGGATCCCAGAGCCTGTGAGCAGGGAACACAAACTGGAAGCTATGCATGTACCACACATGTTGGTGGGCAGCAGGAAAAGTGCCAGGGAGAAGCATGCACAAACCTGGAAATTTTCCAAGGTGCCATGTGTTTAGCTCCACTAAGGTAGGGTTTTTGCCAAAAAAAAAATAATAATAATAAATCCAAAATAAAAACCCACTTACTAGGTGAAATAAAGCCAAGTGAGCATGGTGGGAGACATTCTGGATCATGAAACTTTTATGCCTTTTAGGCCAGTCTACCATGTAGGCACGGAATTGGGATCCACATGGGCACCAGATGAAAATGGATGCTAAAAAGAAATCTCACATTAGCTCAGAATTGAGTATAATAAGGTATATGTATTTAGGGGTAGACTCACAGATCACAGTCCTCTGTACAAATGGGGAACAGGAACCAAATCAACAGCTGGAAGCGAGAGTAAGCAAGTGCATTACATTGGCCAAGTAGGCTGTTATGTTAAAGGCTACTGGCTGAAGGTGTTCCTACACCATAAGGTTCCTTAATATAATTTTCATCATAGTGTTTTTGTTTTATATGCATATCAATGATTAGTAATATAATCTGACTTGGCATTGCATACAAACATATTATATATTTTATCTATATATAGGGAGAGATAATTGTATATATATGTGTGTGTGTGTCTTTTAGAAGTGCACATTTCTTGCATAATCTAGATGTCCAAGTCTTTTCAAATTTAATGAAGTAAGAGTCTCTTCATAACTTTTCTACTACTAATTGATCATATGAGAAAGAATATTACTAAATGTAGTGAAATCTCATTTATGAAAAAGAGTTTTTTTACCATCATAAAGGCAAAATATATTTTGATCTATGCACACTTATCACATTGTATCTATTTTGATTAATTCATATTCATTTATTGGAGGACTTACTGACAGTACTTTGAGCATTATTAATTTTGTTTCCTTTTGGATATTTTTCAGTAACTTATTCATACCTACTTCTTCAATTCTTTTTTATTACAATAATATTTTATTTTATCCTTATAATAGGTCTCTTTTTCCCATGTTATGTATCTTTCTAATGTAGATTTACTACCTTTAAAATGTCATATGAAGATTTGCACATGTGTGCCTGCATGCCAATACCATGATTTGCCATTATCAGTCAAAGAAAAACTTACGAAAGTCATTTCTTTCCTTACAACCACGTGGGTCCTCTGTACTTAAACTATTTAAACAGCAAATTTTAAAATTGGGTTTTTCCTTAAAGAATATTCTTGAATGTGATATTTCTGCTTTTTCTGTACAAGAATAAAAAGCATAAACCTGTTAGGATAACAAACCAACTGGAACTAACTGCTATCTTGAGGGAATTTAGATTTTAAAAATTAGTGCATCTATCTGTTACCAGATCTTTTTTTTCTTTTTTGTAAAAGCTTCAGGAACTACAGAATCATCATGAATATTGAATATTCACCAAGAGTTAGTGGGGCCTTAGTGGCAAAGAAAAGGAAATGAATATATATATATATATATATATATATATATATATATATATATATATATGAATCTAAAGCTATTGAAATGGACTTTGAAATAGTTTAAGAATTATGAATACAAATTCTTACAAAGAAAAATATTTTCATATGTGGAAGTTTCCGTCTCTAATCAGGATTATAAGTGTGACTGCTTGGAGTCTTTTTTCATAACACATGCCTTTCCTTATCTGAATGCAAATTGCTTGCATAAAGAGTACTCTAATTGATTTTATAATATTTAGTGCACCAAGTATTTGACATATCAATTATACATATTTTCATGAGAAATATTGTCAAAATTCTATGATAAATGTTTTGCTTATCCACATTTTACAGACAAGGAAATTATAATACAGTCAGGGAAAAGTTTCATCAAAGTACAGGACATTATGCATGAATGATTCTATTGCTCTCCAAGGCTCACTTTAGTGATTAAAATTAAATTGTCCAAGTGATCTCTCTTTAGGGCTTAGAATACATATTGACCACATCACTCCAATGATACATATTTATTGGTTGTGCTATAAATTAGTGAAAGTAAATTTATTCACTTGTAGTATAGTAATGTTTGAAAAGAATATGCAGGTGCTGACCCTGAAAAGTTGATGACTATTAATATGTCTGGAGGTCAAGGAAAATGAAAAAGGCATCTAACTGATTGACCTCCCCGTATTTAAACTTCCTGGTCATTGTCACATCTAGTATCCTTATTCCTGCTCATAAAAGCTTCCCTTTATCTGTTCCACCTTTTATTTCAAAACCCATCATATATTTCTCCCTATTTTTTTTATATTTTTCACCATTTTTTATTGATTGTCATTACATATACATGTATATGTTCCTAAATACATAAATGCAACAATATGACTGCCTAAGAATGACCTGAACAAGAATGACACCCACAGATATGTTAACATGAATGAAGGAAATCTTTCAAATCCTACACTAAGAATTAGAGGAAACAAAAGAAATTTGATAGAGTAATACTCTTCCCCAGGAAAGAGCACATCAACTGGTTATCTAATAACAAATTATCATCCCTGAAAAATGTATAATTTTCTAAACTGTTCAAATTTTTTGGAGGATGTGGTTTTTGAGACAGTTTTTTTTTCTGTGTAGCCCTGGCTGTCCTGGAAATCATTCTGTAGACCATGCTGTCCTCAAATTCACAGAAGTCTGTCTGCCTCTTACTCCCTGAGTGCTGGAATTAAAGGCTATAGGCGTGAGCCACCACTGCCCTGTTTAAACTAATTTTATATGTAATTTAAGTAATCATATTTATTTTCAATTAAATCACTTCAAATATAGTTATTTTATTTAAAAAATTCTTATGATTTGTTAAAAATGAAGTGTTTTGTTTTTCCTAGCAATCTAGACCTGAGATAGAAAATAAACATGTCACTAAAGATAGGGGCACATTACTAACTTATGCAAAACAGAACAGTTTAGAGTTAGCTTTTAATCTCTTTTGTTTTCTCCTTTTGTGACTATCTCTGAGCAGCTTACTCATGCTAAAGTCTTTGTCTAGTCTTCCATTCCGTTGCAGTAAGCATATGAATGGTTGATGAATAGCTTTCAAGACACTTGCAAACAAAATGACACTCTTGATATTCCTTCTTACAGGTGTCTTAAGAAAAGACTTAAATTTTTTGAAAGGTTGATATATTTGCATTTTTTTGAGTCAAATGAAAGAAAATATTTTCAATGAGGAGAGACATACACACTTGGAATCCCTTTGGATTTCTCAAACTCTGGTCTATTTCAGTGCAGAGATGTGGATTGACTTGAAATTCAAATTATCCAATTGTCTGTACTACTACAGTAAAAAAATTATTAACTTTCAGTTGCTTTAATATATTGGACAAGAGCTAAAATTATTGATTTTTAATTTGGGTCTTCTTTTAATCAAAGGAATGCAGAACAGTCTATCAGAGTAGTAATAATGCCTTATCATGAACTGTATATTAAAATTATAAAGATATAAAAAAACCTCTCCTGGGAGACCTTCTGTTCCTGTTTCACAGATGTTCTTGCCACAAGGAAGACAAGTGTATATTGTGTGGAGCTGGCAATGCTGGATCTGTAATGAAATGATGATGAATTTAGAACATCAGTGCAGAAGATGACAATGGGAATTTAATGCTTTCTGTAGAGCAACTTTGCTTGTAATTGATCTCTGCTACTTTTCAGGTGAATGTTGTTGCCTTGGGTTTCCAGGGAATGTGTGTATAATGATTATTGCTTTTCTTAGAAAATGACAACTCATTAAAATGACTATCTCCTGACAGGCTTACCTATTAATATGTTTGTTCATCTAAGGCAAGGAAACAAAACAAGAGGAATTTAGAGTTGCTTTATCCATGTGAAAAATAAAGTAACTAAATAAACCATATTGAAATAGATTGTGTAGAGGAAGATACTGGTGTGATATATAAGACATGCATATTAAAACACCTGATCAAATAGAATTCACAAAATATAAGGGCATTTTTTTATGGAAACATCCAACAGACATGCAAATTTCTATGAAATTGCAAACATGAATGAGATTCATGATTTAGGTTATGTTCAGACTTGTGATCAAAACTGTTATTAAGGACTTATTCTTCTGTTGAAATTCCTGGTGTGATATACACAACCAATAGAATCTCTTTTAACTTTTTTAGTGGTATTTTTAATTATATTCATAATGATAAAGGATAGGTAACAAATGTGAATCCCTATTAAAAGTTAAAATCTCTAGCATTTCATAGTAGCTGTGAGAGTTTCATCCATGTTCTGATGCCAGGAAGGATGTGGGTCATAGAATGTTGAGGAAAAACTTGAGGAGACTGTGGATATGACATACTTTATTCACCAGCACATAATCTTTTAGGCAATCAGCTGTCAGCAAATACCCAGGCATATCACAGAATACATAGGTTTAATACAGTCAGGCACACATAACATAGATGGTTCTCATAGAGTGAGACACACAAGCCTATAGACAATCAGGCAGGCTGACAGGACAGAGGCAAAGGGATCAAGCAAAGATTGGCCTCTGATAACAAAGTCAGAACTAATCAAAGTGGCCTTCTTGTAAAATAGTTATACAAATTATAGCATCATTCTTTGCTTTTGGGTTTCCTAGGCGTTAAAAGTCAGCCATTTTTCACTAACTCATAGCATCTTAGTCTGACTCTTGGTGTCAAAATATCTAAACATAAACTTAACCTTAAACCCTATGACACCACCATTTTCTCTCTTTTTTGACAGTTAGTGCTTAATAAAACCAAGCACTTATGGTAGTATTTGGGCTCATAATCAATAGGAACTGATGGAGGAAGGTCATTGGTTAATTAATAAAGAAACTGTTTGGCCCTGATAGGTTAGAACATAAGTGGGTGGAGTAAACAGAACAGAATGCTGGGAGGAAGAGGAGGTGATGTAAGACACCTCAGACTGATGCCATGCAGCTCATCACCAGGGCAGACATGAGGAAGCTCTGACCCAGGATGGACATAGGCTAGAATCTTCCCGGTAAGGGCACCTTGGGGTGCTACACACATTAATAGAAATGCATAATCAAGATGTAAGAATTAGCCAGTAAGGAGCTAGAGCTAATGGGCCAAGCAGTGTATAGATGAGTACAGTTTGTGTCATTATTTCAGGGCATAAGCTAGCCAGGCGGCTGGTAGCTGGGTGGCAGGAACGCAGCCTGCAGCTCCTTCAACAAGGAACAGTTTAGGAAAGAACACGTTTTGTTATCATTTTTTAGATTCTATGTCTCTGCATGTAACTTGGGCTCTCAGGCCCATTAGAAACTTAAGTCCATATATATCTCTATGCTCTTTTCATTCTCCATGCTCTAAGTTCCTTTTGCAATTTTAACACACTCTATTTGCTGTGTTAGTCAATATTTGATTTTGCCAAATAACATTCATTGATAGTTTTACTATTGCTGTCTTTCCTGTGACTTGTGGGCTCCTAGAGAAACTGTCAGTGTACTGGGCATCTCTCTTCTGAGGGGCTATATCTCATATTACTGGGTGTATTGTTCTGGTTTCAAGACCTATAATGATTACTATTTAGGTGTCCCTCTTTGGTACAGATCCATCAAGTCATTATACTTTGGAGTTGCTCAACATTCAGCACGATTTTAGAGTTGTTTTCAGAACATCTAACTCTCAGAATCACTGCCACAGATACCAGATTTGCAAGAGAATTAGAGGTTAGCTTAGTAACATCAACATAAACATACAAAGTAAATACCTATGTCAGAACTTCAAGTTCTGAGTAAGCAAACTATGACAAATCATATAAGTATATGAATATCCCTGGACATGGCATATCAAATGTCTACTGTAGACCTTTTCAGGTGATGGCATATTGTATTTGGTGATTACATATTCAGTTCATCAGGTACATGAGAGATGGCATGGCTGTGTGGGTTGAGCCACCTTATGCAGTTTTCAGTAGTGCCCAGTCATCTTCTAGTCTGGCTTCCACATAAGCCTCACAGAGGCATACATGTTGCCTATATTATAGCAGCATAACCAGTAGTCAAATTGTTCTAGCAGTAAAATAAAACTACTCCTATAGTGCTGTAAGAAATCCTACAGCCATTAGCCTTTACGTTACCCACCCATTTGGGTGTGGCCTCTTATACTATTTATGTAGATGTAAAGCTTGTGACTAGTCTCTTTTCTAGCTGTGGGATCCAGTTGCTGGTCTTTGTTCCAGCAGAGGATTCTGGTTCGTGAGTCTACTTTTATATAACTATCTATTATTATCAGTTTTGAGCTGGTGTAGGATTTCTTTTAAGCGTCCTTCTTCATATAGTTAGCAATCCTTAGGAATGAGAGTTGAGGGTAGTCCCTCACCACTATCTTGACACTCTTCATTCTCAATTTTTAATCAATACTGTTTGCTTGAAAGTTTGCCAGACTTTAAAAAATGTTTATCCCTAAGATATATTGAGCAATGGGAGAAATATACACAGTTTGTAGCCAGGGATCAAGTCATGAGATTGATTTTGATCATGTGGCTGTCATATAATTGCTACTGCCAAAGGAAAGGGACAGTGGTGGCTATGGACTAATGTTTGAGACAACTTCAATATCAATGAGGGCTAACATCCTCTTTACATGAGTGTGAAACAAGGAATGGTGAAACAACCACTCTTATGTGGTTCCAGGGTACATTGGCCCCACCACAAGATTATACTCACCCATGGAGGGGATTTTATCTGTTGAGGTCCAAAGTACTTGTTTACCTTTCAAGAGCTCTTTATATCACTGCTGGGCTGTGTAGGGTGGGCATGAGTAGTACCTGAAGAGTTCTTAGACACCAGGTATGTAACTCCCACATTCAAGCTCATTGTTTCTAGCAGAGAATATTATTTTATTGATTTTATTGAGCTATACATTTTTCTCTGCTCCCCTCCAGTCTTCTCCTTCCTTCAATACTCTCTCATGATTCCCATGCTCCCAACATACTCAGAAGATCTCTTTTTCTATTTCCCGTGTAGATTAGATCCATGTGTCTCTCTTAAGGGGTTCCCATTTTTGTCTAGACTCTCTGGAGTTGTGAATTGTAGGCTGTTTTTGTTTGTTTTTTGCTTTATGTCTAAAAGCCACTTATTAGTGAGTACATCTGATATTTGACTTTCTGGGTTTGGGTTACCTCACTCAAATGATATTTTCTAGATCCATCTATTTGCCAGAAAATTTCAAGATGTCTTTTTTCTGCCATATAGTACTCCATTGTGTACTACATTTTTCTTATCCATTGTTTGGTTGAGGGGCATTTAGATTGTTTCCAAGTTCTGGCTATGACAAGCAATGCTTCTATGAACATAGTTGAACACAGATCCTTGTCATACAATTGAGCATCCTTTGTGTATATACTCAAAATGGTATTGCTCGGTCTTGAGGAAGGTTGTTTCCTAATTTTCTGATAAATTACCATACTGATATTAAAAGGGGCTTTACCAGTTTGTACTCCCATCAGCAATGCAGGAACTCCCTTTACCCCAGAACCTCTACAGCATAAGTTGTTATCAGTGTGATCTTTCCCCTTCTTACAGGTGTAAGATAGAAATCTCAGAGTTGTTTTGATCTGAATTTTTCTCTTTGCTTAGGATGTTGTGCATTTCCTGAAGTGTCTTTCAGTAATTTTAGATTCCTCTGTTGATAGTTCTCTGTTTAGGTCCATACACCTTTTTTCTTATTAGGTTATTTATTCCTTTGATGACCAATTTCTTGAGTTCTTTGTATATTTTGCAGATTTACTCAAAAAAATCAATAGCCCACCTTTACACAGATCATAAATGAGCTGAGAAAGAAATCAGAGAAACATCACCCTTCAAAATAACTATAAATAGCAAAAAAAGTTGGAGTAACTCTAAGCAAACAAGTGGAAGACATGTATGACAAGAACTTTAAATCTTTGAAGAGAAATATTGAAGAAGACACCAGAAAGCGGAAAGATCTCCCTTGCTTTAGGGTAGATAGAATTAATATAGAAAGAATGGCACTCTTACCAAAAGCAATCTACAGATTCAATGCAATGCCCATTAGAATCCCAGCAAAATTCTTTACAGACCTGGAAAGAGCCATACTGAACTTCATATGGAAAAACAAAAAACCCAGGATAGCCAAAATAATCCTCTGCAATAAAGTAACTTCTGGAGGCATCACAATTCCTGACTTCAAACTCTACTACAGAGCTATAGTACTAAAGAAAAACCTGGCATTGGCCTGAAAACAGATAGGAGGACCAATAAAACTGAATCAAAGACCCAGATATTAATCCAAACACCTAAGAACACCTGATTTTTGACAAAGAAACAAAAAATATAAAATGAAAAAAGATAGCATATTTAACAAATAGTGCTGGAATTACTGGATTTGCTACAAGATGTAGCAAAATGAAAATAGATCCAAATCTGTCACCATGCGCAAAATGCAAGTCCAAATGAATCAAAGGCCTGAACATAAAGCCAGCCACACTGAATCTCATAGAAGGGAAAGTAGGAAGTACACTTGAATGCATTGGCACAGGAGACCACTTCCTAAATATAATCTCAGTATCACAGACACTGAGAGAAACAAGTAATAAATGGGAACTCTTGAAATTTAGAAGCTTCTAAAACAAAGGGAATGGTCAATAAGACAAAACAGCAACCTACAGAATGGGAAAAGATCTTCAACAACCCCACATCAGACAGAGTGCTGATCTCCAAAACAGGAAATGAACTCAAGAAATTGGTCATCAAAAGAACAAATAATCAAATTAAAAATATAGGCCCTGTTCTAAATAGAAACAGTAATGAAGAGTAACTGCATTTGCCATCTCCACTGTTTGTACCCCTGGCTGAGAAGTTCAGGGACTGGCTCTCTTTGGGTTTGACTATACTAATTTCTGCTTGATGAAAGAGACTGATGAACTCACACTCCAAATCTATTGGACCTTCATAGAACATTCAATGTCAGCCATTTTCTGCTGACTCTTATCCCACCACCAAACCAGACCAGCATCCTTAGAGTCCTCTGCTGAATGTGAATTCAATCATCAGAGACATGTTGTTTCAACATAAACTGGATCTGTTGCAAAATATGCCCAGTATAAAGGGCCCCATTGTGAGACCTTAAGCACAGTATGCTACAGTTCTCTGTCTATCTTTCTAATATGGGACATTTAGAATATTTTAGCATGTCTTCTGTGCTTAATGTAAAGCATTTTTAACGTAGCACACATGAACACTTTTTAGAAGAGAAATTAATATCTCTTGGGACTAGAGAATTAGCACTGTAGTAAGAGGAGCGGTTGTAATTGGTAGCGGCGGCTGCGTCCCCTGCACCCGGCCTTCCACATGGCTTACTTATGCCCCGAAATAATTACACAGAAACTGTATTCCTTTAAGCACTGCCTGGCCCATCATATCTAGCCTCTTCTCGGCTAACTCTTGCACCTGGACTAGCCCATTTCTTATAAGGTGTGTAGCACCCCAAAGGTGTGCTTACCGGGGAGACTCTAGCCTGCATCTGTCTGGCATGGGAACATCATGGCGACTCACTGATTCAGCTTCCTTCTCCCAGAATCCTGTTCTGTCTACTCCGCCTACCTAATTTTCTGTCCTATGAGAGCCAAGGCAGTTTCTTTATTAGTTAACCAATGAAAGCAACAGATAAGATACAAGACCCACCTCCATCATTTCCCCTTTTTCTGTTTAAACAAAAAAGAAAGGCTTTCATTTTAACATAGTAAAATTACATATAGCAAAACAGTTATCAAGTAAGAATTACAGTTACAATATTTATATCTACTTTATCTTTTATCATAACTAAGGAAAACTATAATTATCCATTCTTCAACTCCATCAAAGACCCCAGGAGGATATAAAACTACCTAAGTAAACAAGAAATCAAATGCTCTAGAAATGACAGAGACATCTCGCTGCCTGGACAGTCACCCAATGTTCTTTTGTACCGTTGGGGCATCTATCTTTGGTTTTCAGGCCCACAGTATCGAGCAGACATTTCCATGAAGTAGGAAATTTCAATGACAGTTCAGTCACTTTCTGCTGTGTCCTGTAGAATGTCTCGTAGACTTTTTTTATGAATCAGGAACCCTGAAAGACCATCTCACCTTTAGGCAAGTTCAGCAGTCCTCTCTCTGCGGGTTCTTTGTGTCCAGTTGATGCATCAGTCCAGGCAAAAGCAGTTTCTTGCCCAAATGACTATCCAACTCCATAAGGATCCTCTTCGATGCCCATCTTCCTCTCGAAGTAGATTGGTGCTGCCAGGAGCAGACGTGTCTCATTGTCATGAAAAACCCTAAGTTATTAAAACATTTAAATGCCATATTCTGCAGTCTTTGAAAGAAATGAAGAATGCATTATCTGAAATATATCTATGCACCTCTAAAAAATCTAACTAACATGACTACAAGCTTGACCATTATTGATGATTATCCATTAACAACCTATATATGTTACATTTTTAAATGAACTGCACAATCACAATACTTAATCAAGATCAGAAATACATATACATGTAACAAAATTGACCTTAAAATCAATACCAATGCAAATTATTCATATCTATATCATATCCCCGTTTAAATGTAAAAGAACATTTATAAACAATGTTTTGGGAACATGGGCGCAGTTTTTCTCTCTAAACTGCTTCCTGCTGAATGGGGGCATCGTTAATTAGATCTTTCGTGGTGTAACCTGTGTGCCAGGGTCATCTCAGTTGGCAGTTGAGTGAAGTCATTTTTTGAGGGTGTTCACAGCAACCTTTCAGGAGGACGTGGTCTATCATACCAAATTGGAATAGAAGAAATCCACAGGGTCTCATCCTCTGTGAAAACAAAAGAAGACCCTTTCCGAAGCATCATATCCTTAGACCCAAATTTTGAAGTCATACCCTCATGATATCCATTTTGGTTCCATTTGGCAGCCCATATAATGAAATCACTGTCTGTATTTAGCTCCTTTACAGTCAAAAATTTTAAAGAAAACACAATGTACATAATCCACACTCTCTGTGAATTTTCCATTTTTACGTGGCTTATTTTTACTTTATTTCTCTTAATCTATAACTATCTGTACTCTGTCTCTTTAAAGACTTTACCCCTTTTTTTTAAGGGCATTAACTTTATTCTTTCTCTATTTTTTCTCTCTGTCAAGCCTACGTACATTCATCCAACATTATGATTCATTTATTGGTCTGTCTGAATCTGTTTTATTGTGAATCTGTAATTTTTTAATGTCCAGGAGCAGTTCTTAAAAACTTAAGTTGCATCATGTAGGGGTAATACGGTACCGCCTGAGTCCTGCTCAGCCTAAACCTAAGTGTGCTGTTATCACAGTAATTACGGTACTTCCTGCCTGAGCTGCGCACAGTTCCAGGCACACAGCAAGTCCACATTGGAGCCGCACTCAGCAGTTTAATTCTGAGACTGAGCGTGCAGCACAGAAACTCTTTTTCATCCAAGTTACAACCAAATCTGATACGCAGAGCACTGCACAGTCTCTGTATCGTGGCAGGAATCCACCATACTCTTCCGCCTGCCCAAGCCGGATTCCGCCATCTGCCCAGGTGCAGGTGGGAGCGCGCTTTAAAAGGACGCAGCATTTAAGTCTCTCTACAGCATGCCACCAACAAACAACAAAAATCTGTGTTAAACTCCATTTTTTTCTCTGTTTAAAATTAAGCTCTCTCAGGTTTTTAAGTGGATTTAGCCCATCATGTCGGGCGCCATCTGTAGTACGGAGCGGCCGGGCTCCGTTCCCAGCACCAGCCTCGCAGGTGGCTAGCTTTACCCGAAATAATTACACGGAAACTGTATTCTTTTAAACACTGCCTGGCCCATTATCTGTAGCCTCTTATTGTCTAACTCTCACACCTGGACTAGCCCATTTCTTATAAGGTGTGTAGCACCCTAAGGCGTGCTTACCGGGGAGATTCTAGCCTGCATCTGTCTGGCATGGGAACATCATGGCGACTCACTGATTCAGCCTCTCTCTTCCAGAATCCTGTTCTGTCTTCTCTGCCCACCTAACTTTCTGTCCTATGAGAGCCTAGGCAGTTTCTTTATTAGTTAACCAATGAAAGCAACAGATAAAATACAAGACCCACCTCCATCATAGCACACTGTTTAGAGTACTGACAAATATTCCAGAGGACTTGGATTTAATTCCCAGCACCAACATGGCAGCTCACACACATCTGTAACTCTTGTCTCCAGGAATAAAATGTCTTCCTAACATAATGTACATACACAATGCAAGGCATATATATATATATATATATATATATATATATATATATATATAGGCTAGTAATACTTGCATATGTTAGCGAAAAAACAGTTCATTATTTAATAATCTTAAATTTTAATTTTAATGTAATATAATTACATGTTTAAATTTATTATTCTAAGTACTAGCTTACTCTACTCATTCATTCATGATACAAAACAATTTTTGATCACTGAAATACACTAAATATGCATAAAATTTGATTTGATTTATATTAGCTTCATATTAAAACATTAACCCATAAGTTTTCATCAGTGTTTTTGATCTTGGCCATTCTTACAGGTGTACGATGGAACCTCAGAGTTGTTTTGATTTGCAATTCTCTGATGACTAAGAATGTTGAACATTTCCTTAAGTGTCTTTCAGGCATTTTAGAATCTTCTGTTGAGAGCTCTCTCTTTAGGTCTATACTCCATTTTTTATTGGATTATGTATTCTTTTGGTGATAAATTTCTTCAGTTCTTTGTTTATTTTGGAGATTAGACCTCTCTCTGATGTGGGGTTAGTGAAGATATTTTCCCATTCGGTAGGCTGTTGTTTTGTCTTGTTGACCATGTTCGTTGCTTTACAGAAGCATTTCAGTTTCAAGAGGTCCCATTTATTAATTGTTTCTCTCAGTTGCTGTGCTCCTGGGGTTATGCTGGAGAGGTTGTGGGGTAAAGGGAACACTTTTGCATTGCTGGTAGGAATGCAAGCTGATACAACCTTTTTGGATTTCAGTGTGGTGATTTCTCAGAAAATTAGGAAACAACCTACTTCAAGACCCAGCAATACCACTTTTGGGTATATACCCAAAAGATGCTCAATTGTACCTCAAGGATATGTGCTCAATTATGTCCATAGCACCATTGTTTTTCATAGCCAGAACCTGGTAACAACCTAAATGTTTCTCAACTGAAGAATGGATAAGGATAATGTGGTACATTTACACAATGGACCACTACACAGCAGAAAAAATTAAAATCATCTAGAATTTTGCAGGAATATGGATGGAGCTAGAAAACATTATTTTGAGTGAGGTAACCCAGACCCAGAAAGACAACTATCACATGTACACACTCATAGGTGTGTTTTAAACATAAAGTAAAGAAAACCAGCCTACAAACCACAATCCCAGATAACTTAGACAACAATGAGGACACTAAGAGAGACTTACACAGATCTTATCTATATGAGAAGTAGAAAAAGACAAGATTTCCTGAGTAAATTGGGAGCATGGGGAACTTGGTTGAGGGAGGGTGAAGGAGGAATGGGAGAGGCAGGGAGGGGAGCAGAGAAAAATGTAGAGCTCAATAAAAATCAACAAAAAATTAACTCATAAGAATATGTGCTACTTCATATTCTAATGAATATGTTTAATATTGAAACTTCATAGTTTAATAAAAAGAGATAGATAATAAAATATCTTACACAATTTCAAACTTTTTCTTTTTCCATTAATGTTCAAATATTCTAAAGAGTATTCTCTTTGTAACATGTCTGCTATGTACTGCCTTGTTTACAGTTATTCTTGACTACAAGGTCTCCTCAGTCATTACAGTTTCTACATCTTTAACTGATTATGCTTTTGTTTTCTTCTCTCAACAAGACCTCCTGTTATAAAAGTCACCATCCTAGACCGAGTCACCGTCTCTTCTCTTTCTGACAATCCCACTGTAATTTAAATATCATAAACAATAGCATCATTTAAAATCCACCTTACAGCTACTTCAGTGACTGCTTGGTGACCACGCAAAGTGCAACTAATAAACTTTTATTCAGTACTTGTTTTCTCATTAATCTGATAATACTTCCTCACTATTTGGAGCCCATTACTTATGGAGGGATTTCTTCCTTAGCTTAGATACATGGGGAAGGGAATTGTTCCTGCCTCAAGTGATATAATGGACTTTTCTGACTCTCCATGGGATGCCTCACTCTCTCTGAGGAGTGGATGGGTGGTGGAATTGTGAGAATGGAGAAAGTAAGGGTAGCAGGAGGTTGGGATGGAGAAGGAACTGGAATTTATACAGAAAAATACTATGTTTATAAATAAATAAATGGATGAAACTCTGAAAAAATAACAAGAAAAAAACGCAATTACTGAAGTGTCACAAATAAACAGGTTTGAAAACAAAAACTGTGCTTCACACTAACTAGATTTAAATTAACTTTCTCAGGTGTAGTGATATACTTTGATCACACTCTGACACCCCCAAGTCTGGTAAACACAGTTAATTTTGATCAGAAGGTGGAGTTAACTACTAGTTGATCTAAATTGACCATAAACAAAGGTATTGGAGTTCTTATTTTTTTTTACAAAGATTGACTTTAGATGTAAATGATAAGATGTAAATATAAGACCCACTAATTAGACAAATATTAATTGCATTTTTGACTTTTGAAAATGCTAATTTAGAATGTAAATGGGGTGGCTAGTCCTTTACTTGCAGTATTAGTACCAATAGCTGAATGGATTGGAATTACAGCTGATATTGGATCTCTCACTGATGTCAATACTTGTATAGGAGAAGTGGTTTGTAAAAATTTTAAGAAAAATCAGAAGATTAGATGGTTGAACTGTAATAAACCAGGACATCTGAAAAGATATTATAGGCAAGAGATGATGCTTTTTCTATGAGATAATACAAACAGAAAGCTGAGCTTTTTGAAATATACAGAAGGAGTAGAAAAGGTCAGAATTAGGCTAATGGATTGCATCGAACAGGCAAGGCAACTCTTTGTCATTGGAAAATGCCTTAGCAGATCTCTTACAGGTTCCCATACAAATTTTGATTCAGTAATTTCCCCTCAGTATTGGGGAAAGTCCTTCACAGAGCAATTGAGAGATTGATATGGGATTCTCCTCTGTATGTTTTGAATATCATTGGTTAATAAAGGAACTGCTTTGGGCCTATAGCACAGCTATAGGTGAACAGAGCTAGGCAGTGAAAACTAAGCTGAATGCTGGGAGAAAGGAGTCAGAGTCAGAGAGATGCCATGTAGCCTCCATTGGAGACAAACTCTAGAACTATAACTGGTAAGCCACAGCCACATGGCCATATGCAGATAAATAGAAATGGGTTAAATTAATATATAATAGTTAGCCCATAAGAAGCTAGATCTATTGGATGAAGCAGTGATTTAATTTATACAGTTTTGTGTAATTATTTTGGGGCTAAGCAGCCAGGAGCCAACAAGCGTCTCTCTTCTCCTACAAATTTTTGTTGTAAAAAAACCATTACACTCTGAAAGACAGAACAACTTCAATAGATAAATCAAAAATTTCAGGAGAGACCAAAGAACAAGTATTCTGGCAAACTTTAGTAAATGATCAAAGACTAGAGCTAAAACTCCAGATAAATTGATTTGTGATTGAACGTTTACTAGACACAGGCTCAAATGCAACAATAATTTCACCAAAATCTTGGCAAACAGATTGTTCTCTTTAATAGATAAAAATTTAACTTATAAGGATTGGAATCTTTTTCACAGATAAAACTAAGTACATAGGAAAATAAAAGCCACATGTGGCCAACATAGCAATGAATTTATGGGAAGTGATTTTTTTTTACAACAATATAAAACCCAGGTTAACTTTCTAGAGTACTATGATATAAAACCAAATAAAATATTTAATAACTTTTTTCTATATACTGTTACTACTACATATAAAAACAAAACCATGTCTGCAATTGTTCATCAAGTCTTCTATAAAAATACCAAACAAAATTCTGTTTTTCTGTGTAAAAATAAATACATTGTTAGTAGGTATGAATGGCTATGTAAATTATTTTTATTAAAAACAAATGATCAAGGTATTTAATCTTTATAAAGTATGCTTTTATATGTAGTTTATTTACAATGTTCATTTCTTGAGGAAAAGCAATGTCATAGTATGGCAATTATAAAAACTGCTAATCTTATGCTATCATGACTTTTGTTATAACAAACTGAAATTGAAAAAAAAATTCAGGATTTAAGTAACTAATATAAACATAAAATCAATATTATCTAAATTCAGCTATAATTCAAAGTAATTAGTGATCAGATCCTGGATAAATATGTTTCAATGATGTTTAAAAAATTATACAGTAGACAAAATATGCTCTATCAACCATATGATACATGTGATTTATCTTACAGGTTAGTGTCTTATTATGGAGAGTAGAGAAATTTAGAATCATGACCCTCTGTAATAGTGTGAAATTTATTATTGGGAACAAAGTTCTTGATACATTATACTTGAAATGCTGTTAGACAGTGGAAGAACAAAATGAGTTAGAGCTAAACTAACACATTCTAACCAACCAATAAATAATAATAATAACAATAATAATAAAGCTTTAATTTATAACTCATGGTATGTTAATGTATGCCTTTAGAAAACTGAAGTCTCAGTTTTTTCAGAAACATTAATAACTATACATCTGTAAATTTAAAAGTTATAAGGCTTCATGGAATCTTCCTTCATCCTAAAAAGATCTCTCTGAGAAGTAAGCAGACTTGGAATAAGTATGTTTGGGCTGGAACAACAAATTCTTTCAAGAAAAATGATTTTATTTGACATCAAGAAACATTTTGTGAGTAAATGACTGTCAGGTTATTGTTTGACGATAATATTGCACATCTGTAAAGTCAGTTAAAATGATAAAAAATATTATTTTAGTAAGTATCAACACACTTCCATAAAAGTTCCACAAAGCTGCCTTTGCATTGTAGATGCCAGCATAAAATAAATAAATAAACACACACATAAATATATATATACAAATAAATCAATAATAATAAATGTTTTAACTTTGACTCTTGATTCCTACCCTGTGCCCCCTAACTTTGTCCCACTTCTACTCTAAACCTTTACTCTACTCCATCTCCATTCACTTGTATTTCCTCCTGACCTATAGAAACACTTTCTACCAGAGAATGCCAGTGATCACACTGGACTGGGCAGAGAAACAGATCACTCTCACTCAACTAATTTTAAAGAAGCTACTTCTTACAGGAGATGGGAAATAATACAGAGATGGACAACTGGACAATGAGCAGGGACTAAGAGACATTGGAACACCCAGTCCAAAATATCACATTTTCATCAGTATCCTCTCCTAAAGTCTCAGAGATTTATGCAGAAGAGGATGAAAAGATTGTTAGAGTCAAAAACAATGGGAAACAATGTCTTCCAGACACATGTACTCACAGAGACTGATGCAGCATACACATGGCAGGTACAAAGCATGCATAAGTTCAAGCCAGATACAATCCCTGTACTGAAGTGGACATTTAGTACTACTCATAACCAAGAAACTATTTGAAAAATGATAGTTTCTGGCAAAGGGAAAATCATTTTTCTCCAAAGACATCTCCCTGAGTATACCAACCACAATCCAGACCAAGCTTCATACTCTGAATTTGTTGGTCTCCCAAAAAAGTGATCTCATATTTGTTTCTTTCCAATACTTTCTGTTTCATTTTGGTTTTGTGCATTCTTCATAAGTTACTGGTATATTTTCTATTTATTTGTTTTGACTTTATTTTTTGTGGAGATTTTTTTTTGTTTTGAGAGAGAAAAATATAATCTTTTGTCAGGATATATGTGGAATAGGATCTTGGAGAAGCTGAGGGAGGGGAATATTGATCAAAACAAATTATATAAAATTTTTGATTGAAAATAGATAATATGACTGTGAAGGTGGAGACTGCCTTTGCATTTCCCACCCACCCAGACCCTAAATAAGCACACAGAAACTATATTAATTAAAGCACTACTTATCCTAATGGCTTATGGATATTACTAGGTAGCACTTACATCTTAAATTAACCCATTTCTATTATTTTACTACAAGGCTTGTGGTCTACCATTAAAGTTCTCAGGTGTCTGTCTTATTCAGTGGCAGCTACATAGCATCTCTCTCTCTAAATCTATCTATTCTTTATATATAGCCTGACTTTATTCTGTCCTGCTATAGGCCAAAGCAGCTGTTTTTTATTAACCAATGGTAGGAAAATATATTCACAGCATACAGAGGAGTATCCTTTATCACCTCCCCCTTTCTGTCTAAATAAAAAGGAAGATTTTAACTTTAACGTAGTAAAATATATATAATAGGTATCAAGCAAGAATTACAATTAAAATATTTATATCTACTTTATCTTTTATCACAACTAAGGAAAACTATAATTGTAACTATTTATTTTTCAACTCTATCAAAGACTATAGAAGAAAATAATATTATCTAATTAAACAGAAAGTGCATTGTGAGCAACTTCCAAAACTCTAGAATTGATAGAGTCATCTCATTGCCTGGAAGATCATCCAAAGTTCTTCTGTAACACTGGAGCACCATCTATTTTTAGCCTACAAGCCAATAGTATCCAGCAGACTTTTTAATGAATCAGGAAATATGAAAATCTCTTATGCATTGTACTGGCAAAGTTCATCAGTTGCTTTCTTTTGTGTCCTGCAAAATGTCTTGCAGTTCTTTCATGAAACAAGAAAACTGAAGGACTGTCTCACCTTTAGGCAACTTTAGCAGTCATTTTTTTGTGGGTCCTGCACGTTCAGTTCATACAGCAAAACAACCAGCAGTCCAGGCAAGAGCAGTTTCTTGCACAAATTGCCAAGCAACTTCATAAGTAGCCTCTTTGATGCCCATCATCCTCTTGAAAAAGATTGGTGCTGCCAAGAGCAAATGTGTCTCATTGTCATGAAAAGTCCTAAGTTCTTAAACCATTTAAATGCCATATTTTGTAGGTCTTCCAAATATTTGAAGATTAATTATCTAACTGAAATATATATAGATATAGATATAGATAGACAGATATAGATAACCTAACATGGCTACAAGCTTGACTATTATAGATGACTATCTATTAACCAGCATTTCTTAATTATACATTACATTTTTAAATGACTTGTACTAACATAGTACCTTAATCAAGAACAGAAATATACATATATCAAAATTGACCTTAAATTTGTATCAATAAACAAATATTCATACCAATGCAAAGTATTTATTTCTGTAGCATATCCCCCTTTACATGTAAACAATCATTTCTAAACAATCATTTAGGGAATTTGGGTGTAGTTCACTCCAACCTGTTTTCTGCTTTTTGATGGGCAAAGTAATTTTGGTGTTCACAGAGACCTTTTAGGGGGTCATAGCCCATCAAACCACATTATTTTGGAAGGAATCTATGGCTTTTCATCCTTTGTGGAAACAAAAGCAGAACCTGTTTTTCAAAGCAACATATCATTAGACAAGATACCTCTAAAATATATATGTTGGTTTAGCTTAGCAGCCTGTACAATTAAATATATCTCTGTTCTTAGCTAATTCTTAGTCAAAAATTAAAATAAAGCATAATAAGATACATAATCCAGACACTCTGTATATTTTCAATATTTATGTGGCTTACTTTTTGTTATTCTTTTAATCTATTACTGTCTGTGCTCTGTTTTTCAAAAAACTTTGTTATTTTTTAAAATGATTTACTTATATTTTAACTCTCTATACTCTTTTTCCTCTCTCCCAAGTCTATGTACATTTATCCAGCACTGTGACCCATTTAGAGGTTTTTCCCATATTAATTTGCCTTTATTGCATACATATCTGTAAGTATGTTTTGACCAGGAGAGCCTTTTTTTAAATACTAAACAGGTGTATCTCAGACCAACACAGCCCTGCCTGCTTTCTCTTCCCAGTTCAACACTGTGGAGAAATATTTACTGCCTCGGAGACTGCCTACTTGAAGCCGCCTTCACCACCTCAACTCTGGGGAGCACCGTGCAATAATATAAGCCCTTTCTGTCTGAGTAAAATCTAAATTTAATGCTGCACACTGTGCAGCCTGTAAATATCTCATGTATAGTGACAGAAATCCACTGTGCTCTCCTACCTGTGTACACTTAGCAGACCCGATCTGACCAGTTACCCAGGCAGATAGTGCTGAGCTTCTGGGGTGCTTGCAGCTGCTTTTCTCCTAAACTTGATCAGGTGTACAATACCTGGACCCAAAGTGGGTGGCAGGCCATGTGTGTCAGCCCCAGTCATTCAGGCACCATTCTGTAGGCAGAGTCTGCTTGTTAGTTTCTGGCCACCCCAAACCAAAATAAACACACAAAAACTGTATTATTTAAAACACTGCTTATGTTTATATTTCTAGCTAGCTCTTATATCTTAAATTAACCCATTTCTATTATTTTATATTTTACTATGAGGCTCGTGGTTTACCGGCAAAGTTCCCAAAGAAGAAGTTCTATTTTCTTCATGGCATCTCTCTAACTCCACCTACTCCCTCTATATACATGTCTTCCAACCTTGCTATAGCCTGCCCTGCTGTTGGCCAAAGCAGCGTCTTTTATTAACCAATGGCAATGAAACATATACTGGGGGGAATCCCATATCATAACTGGATAATTTTTTCAAAGAATAAATGTAGTACTTAAAATGAAATTTTAAGGTAGAAATTCACCCAAAAATTTTATAGCATTTGACAATCTGTTTAGTTAGGGAAGTCAGATATTTATGGAATGTTGAAAATTTTTACTCAATCCTCATACCTGTTTTTAGAGTTTCATATTTTTAAGGTAACAACAACAAAGATTAAGTCTTTACTAATAAGGAGCAATGTAAAGAAGATATGGTATATTACCCATAAAGTGAATCAGACAGAATTATAAGAATATAGAATTTTTCTAATCCATTTTCTCACATTTCAAATTTTTAAGCAAAATGTGTTGTTTTATACTGTAGAATAGAGTATTTAGTGTAATATATGCAAATTCTATCAACTTAAATTTTAAAAGTGATATGATTATTCAAACTCTTTTTAGTTAATAGCAAAGCTAAAGTTATTCTTTCAAGGGTACTCCGGGATACAAGCAGAAGTTTATGTGCAAAAAATTAAGAGTTATGAGTTAATATTGCAAAATAGGAAATAATAAATGTCAGATGTATAGGGTTATCATATAAAAAATAACTAGAAGCCAGAATGTTTACCTATGTAATTAGATATAATTTTACATTCGCACTGAAGAAAATGTGAAATATGAATTTGGATAGAGAAATGATTCCTTGCACTTATCCATATGTGCACACTTATCCATATGTGCATGCCTGTATGCATGTTCATATGTGTCTGTACATATATAATCATATGTACACATGCATTGATATGCAAGTACATATCTGTGGAAACTCTGATGTCATCCTAAAGAATGACCTCAACTGCTTTTGACCAAAGGCCTCACATTGTTCTGGAGCCTATCAATTTGTCTAGACTGACTGGATTTGTGCACAAAGGATCATCCATCCTTTTAACCTCTCTAGTACACACCAGGTATAACTGAACACAAGTAAGGCAGGTAAACTCTACTATAGCCATGGCTGCATAGAGAGACCTCATTTTTTAAAAAAAAAGAAATTAAATATAAAAAGTGGCAAAATTTACTTGACTTCACAATAATGTTTTACAGTTAGAAATAAATTGTAATTTTTAAATATAATATGTACAATTTTAAACTTGATACAGCCTAGAATCTGAGTTTTTTTCTGATTCAAATGGGTCTGAATTCTGTAAGTTTACCAGCTGTTAATATGAAGCTCATCCATGTTGGGGAGGACAATTTGCTTTCCTCGAATTATACTAGTTTATCTGCTATAACATCCTACACATATACTTCTTCATGCAGCAGCTGGACCTGGGTTGCAACAAGGAACTGATACAAAATGAGTTGTGATAACTAAGTACTGAGGGCCAGGGTTCAGTCTTGGCTCAGGCTCAGGTCTTACCATGTGGAAAAGGCATTGGTGCAAGGAAAAAGTCTGATCACCAGATGGATTGCACTCAAGTGGCCCTGGATAGCTCAAGCAATCTTTATTTATACTTTAGCAGATCTTTTTCTACCAGGCTTACACGAACAGCTTTATTATTTTTAATTTTAAGAAATACATCCTATTTTAAGAAATACATATTAATCATTATAAACCCCCAATGTTCCACTTTATGCTTCCCCAAATACACTTTCTCACCCCCTGCATAATCTTATTCTAGACATAGGGTTCAGCATCTTTGCAGGGTTAAGTAAATATCAAGTCAGACACTTCCTGCTCTCACAGCTCTTATATGAACTGGCATAAACTTGTGGTTACAAGGTTTAAAAGTAATAGACGCAGTATACTGCTGCTTGAAGGATAAGAATTGTCAAACTCAAACTATTCTTTCGTGGCTGTGAGATATGTTTTTCTTCAGTTCCATTTTCTACAATAGGATCCCATGTCTTAATCTCTCTATAAAAGGCAGACTTTGGTAAGACACTCTTTTCCCCTCCCAGTATACCATACTTTTTCTCTCCAATATAAATTCCTATGTATTATAAAGATGACTCTGTCTACCCACATCCTGCATTTCATTTTTTTTTTTGCAGCATACTGGATCCTAACATTGATTCTAACATCAATCCTAACATTGATATGATCGATATCCAGGGAACTTACTCAATAGTTGACAATATGTGTCTTCAAAGCTTTTTTCTATTCTGTGTATGCTTGTCTTACTCTTATTTCCAGAACTGTGATACATGTTTAATGCTCCAAGTGATATTTTCTCATGTGTACCTAACTATCCATATTGAGTCAAAAAGTTCTCAGGCTTAGGCATTGTAGTCACTGGTTCAAGATAAGATATGTGAGAAGCTTTAGTGCTCTGCTGAATCTTAGGGGAAAATATTCTAGAAAGATCAGACTTCCCAAGGAAAATGACGGTATTGAATGTGTGACTGACAAAATAAAATTAAAAACCTCCCAAAGAATCAAAAAATATATTGAGAGAGAAAAGAGCCTGCAAGTCATGCAAATTCTACAAATTCCTATGCTGTCCTGTTGTTTAGTTGTCCTTGCCAAATGAGAATCCATTTCATATTGAAGAAAACATGTTTTTGTGAACCAGTCGTGACCCCACCCTGCCTGTTGACTAGAATGTTAGGTGTTTTTCAACAGCCTGCAGGTTCTTCCCTGTCCTTCGCCTGACCTAGCAACCACCCGTCCCGCCTTTGACATAACCAATCATACTAAATGCCCTTAAAATGAGCCAATCCCTGCGTTTGACAAACAACCCACTGTACCCCCTCCCTGAATATGTGTTTTATTTGTTTTTTTGCCTTTAAAAGTAGCCTGTAATAGCTAGTAGGGGTTTCTCTCCCTCGCCTGGCTTAGGAGCCTGTTTGCGCAAAGGAGAATAAAATTCTTCTTGCTTTTGGATCAACTGGACTGGTGAGTGGTTCCATGGGGCGACCCTTTTGAGGAGTTAGTATCCCAGAGTTGGGGTCTAACAATATTCTGATCTGAGATGAGGCTGCATTCCAGACATCTTTGTACAGGAGAAAACTCAGAGAATGACTGGAAATGTAAGTCATAATTGTGGGGACTTTTTAGGGCATCAAGCAATGGATGCCCAAAGAACTGAGCTGTAAAGATTGTTTCACAAGTACAAAAGAGAAAAATACCAAATAAATCCATGTGGATTGTATCCGTTATTTACAGAAATTGTTGATGTTTTGGGGAAATAAGCTTACACAGGAAGAGATCAAAAGAAATTCTGTTTCCTGCTATTTGACCAAAACACAATATCTATTAGTTTGGTTAAAATATCTTAAGATAAGTGAATCAGAATGGTCTGCTGAACAGAGGAATTTTGAAATCAATAGTCAGAAACTTCAGAGCAAAGCAAAATATAAAAATAAAAAGCTAGACAGAGAATTTGGTCCTAAGGTCAACCTTTGTCCAGGTATTTTCTTCAAACTTCAGTGACAATGAACTTGTTGCTGATGGAACACAGGCGAGAGACAAGTCTGTTTGGTATAGTTTAACAGAAGATACTGTGTAAATCTGGGGCAATAAAAAGTGAATTTAAAACAAATTGGTTTCTTTCTTGGGTTTCAAGGAAGATTATATCCCTTTGACTTTGCCCGGAGTGGAATAAAAATAAGAAAAAACATAAAAAACAAATAGAAAATCTGAAAACAGACCTTGAATTCAGGGGGAATTTTTTCCATTATATAGCTTGAAAATCCTTAGGGCAAAAAGAGAATTTGAAGTTTTCATGCCTTCTGAAAATTTGGGTGCTCCAAGTATAAACCTATGTGGAGGATGACAGCTTCAAAACAGTTATGAGACCAGGCACTGTTCAAGGGTTATTTTATGCAATAGCTTGAAAGTTAAAAAAAAATAGGAAAATATATCTAACATTTCTTTAAATCATTTTAAATTCAGTTAATATAATGAAGCAAAAGACAACCCCAACACAGAGGATGAGAATAGTTCCCTTCTACCAAATGTAAATTAAATTGTCCTGTCACTTTTTAGCACTGGAAATCAATATCATAAAGTAGGTGGAAAATATCTTTAAAATGTTAAGAAGTATAATTATCAAACCTGAATTATGTGTCTGTTACAGATACTTTTAAAAGGTGAAAACTAAAGCAATTTCAAATATGTAATAACTGAATGGAAGTTTACCAGATTGATTGGAAATTGAATAAA
Source organism: Microtus agrestis (assembly GCA_902806775.1). Taxonomy (NCBI): domain Eukaryota; kingdom Metazoa; phylum Chordata; class Mammalia; order Rodentia; family Cricetidae; genus Microtus; species Microtus agrestis. Next base: position 199,078 of record CADCXT010004242.1, on the reverse strand, counting down.
TCTAGAACGAAAAGCATAAAACCAAACAGGTAACATACAAGATGGGAAAGCAGGTGTAGATTTTGATAACCACATGTATAAACTTAAGTACTTATTGCTAATCCCATTAGTAATATAAAATATATAGAGTTAAAAACAATAAACAAAGTAAATTTGAAATATCGGGGCATACAGATTAAGTACATGGGATAACTATGAATTAAGGTATACTAGTGACTATTGATTTGGTTAAGATAAAAATTGTGATTAACTTCGTATTTCACTAATTATATAGCCATGTGACCTATAAACTGCATTAATAAATTATGATGCAATAAACTACATTAATAAATAAATAATAAATTAATAAAATACTATAACAATATAGAGTTATTAATAATAAATTAGGAAAATCGAAAAATATGGAAGAAACTATATTAAGAACTGCTACAAAATCATTATCTTATTATTATGAATCATGCAAAAAATATTTCCGTGAATACTTCCTGGATCAGAAGAATGTAAATAAGATTGTCAGGCACCTTGAGAAACATTTGAAGACTCAACTGTATGATATTTACAGAGAGTTCCTCAATTAAGGACCTTGCTGTGTTTGTAAAGAGGTTGGATTATACTAGCAAAAGGGAACTGTATGAGAAGGAAAGAGAATAATATTAATGAGTTTCTACTTTAGGAAAGCAGTCTGATTACATATCAAAAGTAGAATATAGAGTCCACAAAATTAAAAAGCTTACCTATCCATGAAAAAGAGCAAGTTTCCTATATGTGCAATAGCAGTAGGTATTAAAATAAATAGACAGATGACTCAGTCAGTAAAGTACTTCCTTTCCAGTCATGGAGTCCTGGATTTGATTCTAAACAACATGAAATAAAAAACAAAAAACAGGTATGATGGCATGCATCTGTAACCCTAGTGTGTGGGGTGGTAAAAAATACAAATGGATTCCCAGATCTTATTGATTATCTGCTTCAGTCAAGTCCTGAGCTACAGAATCAGTGAGACAAAATTACAAAATAAGAGGTAGAGCCCAGTAGAAGAAAACCTTCCTTTATATATTTATACGCATATATACACAAACCACATACACATGTGCATACATGCAAACAAATAATTACATATACACAATACTTATACTGAAAAATAGAGAAGAAACACAGAAAAATACATTTGAATTTGTGAGTAAAATTTTAGAAGCATTGATATAGTAATGATGTCATGACACTATTTTTATTTTAATGATTAAGAATTCTGCAGTTCTCCATTGAATAAGCAATAAGATATTTAGGCAAGTAATTTTGGTGCAATCTTCACCAATGAAAGACAAAACTAATGAGGCAATAACTATGGAAGAAAGTTGTTAGAGGTCCTGTTCTATAAATTGATAAATGATTTTCAAACCTCAAATTCCATGTTAATTTTACACTTTAGAATAATGATAGAGAAATTTAAAAGTTCAAAGGTTTCAGAATATTCCCAGTCGTCTACTTTAGAACTTTCGTTTGAAGTGTTTTATGTGAAACTAAATGTAATAATGTCCTCAGCTGCACAAATTAATCTAGTACTCTTGTATGAACAGAACAACTGAAGTGGGGGAAGAGAGAAATAATCTCAAAAACTATAAGCTCTTAAATTCATTTTATCTCAATGTTCCATCTACAAGGTTTCAGATTTTGTAATATGTGCCTAAAAATGACACCTTAGACTAAGGAAAATGCCCAAATGATTTATTAATTTTGACAATCCTGCTGCTGCCCATAATAGAGATTCCCAGAAGCTTGAAAGACAATATCTTTTTGGAGTTTATCTGGTAGAAATCTATACTAAAATAGACAGGCAGTTCAATTTGGTGAATTATGTGGACATGATTAAAGAGAAATAATCAAGCAAAAATAGTCAAGAATAGAGGAAAATATTTAATACATGCCTAACATAATACTAATTAGCAGTGTCAAAATTCATTTCTATCATTCTAGAAAGAATCTAAGAAAATATAACCATATAAAAGGAAACATATTTTATCATATGCCATAAACACTACCTTTTGAAAATACCAGTTGTCATTTCTTCAGAAGACTTATAGTTACCTACGAGAGACATATGAGATCAGGTGTGCTGACTGCCCATGTTCCCTCATAAACAGAGTGGGAGATGTGGATTATTGTATCTTTACCTGAGATTTAGAATGCTTCTTCCTGCATGTGATGTCCATTTACATTTAATTTTTCTTTAATATACAAGTGGCCTCCTGATTTGGGAAAGTGCTACAGAGTAAACACTATGGGACAATATTTGAAGGCGGTGCTTTACCTGTATAGCTATGGGAAGTCATCATTTGTAATGGAGGAAAGATTCCTTGGTGGTGTGGCTTTAAGGTCAGTCACAGTTTTATAATCCCCCACTCATGATCAGTAAGTAAACCAAATAAATTCAAGCACATTTATTCCCAAACTAATACTTTTGTTGACTTGTATTTTGATTTGTAGTGAGTGCCTTATAAATAAGAGGTAGGTATTTCTTTACATCTTCTCAAGGAAAATTTCTTACATCATATCTGTTCACTTAGGTATTTCCAACATTTCTGTTTCCTTTTTTATGTTGTCAATTTTGTTTAAACATGTTTGTTTTGTTCTATTTTTAGCAATATCTCATTATAACTCTCACACTGTTACCTAGCTTGTGGTGCTCTTACCTCAGCTTCTCAGTGCTGGGTCTGCACACACTACCCTCTGTACCCACCTTGAGTTACCATGCATATGCTTCCATCCATATCCACCTTCAGTTACCTTGTTTGGTAGAGGAAATTACATTTCTTAACTGGCATATCAACGGACTATTACTGATGCTCTCAATCTTTTTTTCTCTCTGGTCATGTGACACATTCAACTATTGAGCATTTCCCAGGTTAGGCTTTCAGAACTTAACCTTCAGAATATTACAATCCTCTTCTTGTAAAATCTGAGTCAAATAAACACTTTTCAAGAGTGTGTTCTGTTATGTAAGAGCTAGAAAACTGTAAAAATGTGAGAGACTTTGTCGAAAAAATAAAACCTGCAATAATAACTTTTAGCTGTCAAGATCAAACTGAATTCTTACCTTCCACCTCTGTAAACTGTTCTAGTGTGTAAGGCTTCTCATTTACAAGATTACACTTATAACATATAAACACTTTGACAGATCCTACAATAAACCATTTTCCTTTGATGTATTTGTTGATGATAAGTTGTGGAAAATATTTTACTGTTATTTTTCTTATCATAAATATCTCAGTTTTTATACAGTTCCCAAATCAACAACTCACCGTATGCTGCTTTGGAAATCTAGAAACAGTCATTGTTTAAGAGTTTCAATGAGACTGAGAAATGTTTATAAAGTTTTTGTCATGCCAACATCTACAAGGCCTTTGTATGCTCAAGCCAGACCGAATCACAACATTTGGATACAAAATCTCACTGTAGCATCAGCTATTGGCTTAGGTAGTTGCTGGAAGGGGAAATAGTTTTATGTAAGTATTATTCCTAATATGACAACCATGTTCCAGTGGAAGGTCACACTTTCAAAACTTTATGGGCAGCACAACTGGACTGGATTGTTTGGGCAGGAAGGACACAAAGTTGAGTGGTTAAAGAAAGTCCATCTGTGAGGAGTAGATGGGGGCTAGTGAACAGGATCAAAATAGATTATATTTAATTCTAAGAGAACTAATAAAAATGAAACTTTAGCATTCATTCCTGACTGCATTTGATATATGTTTGTGAAAAATAAGAATGTGTGAAGCATTATACCAGTAATTACACGAGCAACTAAGGTAAAGCCACACATGCAAACCAAAGTTAGGAGTTCAGACAAACTCAAATACAGGTGAGTAACTGACTAGTGATGTATTACCTCCAACTGGAGATGAAGAAATTAAAAAAAGAGAGAGAGTGAGAAAAACAGAAAAGAACTTCTAATGAAGTAATGCTCACACTATTAATCTAAAGTAATTAGAAAAATAAAAAGTAAAATCTAGCAGCTTGGACCTGTCTCTGTGTCAAAAAAAAAATTGGAAAGATGAGTTAAGGTAAAGACAAAGACTATTAGGAACATGGATATGCATCTAGGCAAAGACAGACAATTTGTGTTTATTTGGAAAAATATCATAATAAATTGAACAGTCTATATTTACACGGAAACTGTATTCTTTTAAACACTGCCTGGCCCATTAGTTCCACCCTCTTATTGGCTAGCTCTTACATATTGATCTAATCCATTTTTAATAATCTGTGTAGCCCACGAGGTGGCTTACCAGGGAAGATCTTAACCTGCATCTGTCTGGAGTGGGAGAATCATGGTGACTCCCTGATTTAGCTTCTTTCTCCCAGCATTCTGTTCTGTTTTATCCACATACTTAAGGGTTAGCCTATCAAATGGGCCTAGGCAGTTTCTTTATTAATAAGAAATCACTCCCACATAATCTGTCTAGAAAACAGATGAGGGTGCAAGGTGCGATGGGCACTAAACCCTGTAAATGGACTACCCAAAGAACAGTGGACTTGGGAGTGGGACTGGTAACCTATTCATTCTTAGTCATTCCTGAATGTCCGTGTCCCTTGTTGGGATGTGACTTGCTCACCAAAATGAGAGCGCAGATCCATTTTACTAATGCAGACGCACACAAACACCTAGAGGGAAAGGCCGATGGAATGTTCTTAACAATGCCTTTCCCAGATATGGACACCTGGCTCAGAGAATTTCCAACAGTCTGGGCAGAGACAAGGGGAATGGGGATGGCCAGGCATTGGCCTCCAATATATGTGGAACTAAAGGCTAATGCAGATCCTGTGAAAGTTCACCAGTACCCCAAGACTCTGGAAGCCAAAAACGGAATTACTCCCCACATAAGACGGCTCTGTGGGAGGGGATCTTGGAGCCTTTTCAGTTCACATAGGACATGTCCCTCCTGCCAGTTAAGAAACCACACACCAATGATTATCGACCTGTTCAGGACCTCAGAGAAGTCAACAAAATATCCATCCCACTGTACCTAACCCTTATACCTTGCTGAGTGCCACAAGAAAAGAGGTTTACAGTTCTTGATTTAAAAGATGTTTTCTTAGTCTCCTGCTTGCCCTGAGCAGCCAGAGGCATTTTGCCTTTAAATAGCACGATCCAGACATTGGAGTAAGTGGACATTAGACCTGGACGAGGCTGCCGCAAGGATTCAAGAATGCTCCTACCATATTTGATGAAGCTCTTTATGAGGATTTGAGTGAGTATCAATCTCTACACCCTCATGTCTCCCTTTCACAATATGTAGATGACATATTAATAGCCACCAGGTCAGCAGAAGAATGCCTGAGCGGAACCAGAGACCTTCAGACAGTTCTAGCAAAGAAGGCCCAGATCTGCGGGAAGCAGGTGATTTACTTCAGATATATACTAAAAGAAGGTAAGAGATAACTGTCTGAAGTTAGTAAAGACACTGTGTTAAAAATACCTGTTCCTGAGATAATGAGACAAGTCAGAGAATTCCTGGGCTTGGCAGGATTTTGCAGACTTTGGATTCCAGGATACACTGAAATTGCCCACTCTCTCTATGATGCCACAAAGGAAAAAAAATATTACCTTGGAACTCAGACAGATGGCTTTTGATACCATCAAGCAGAGACTGTTGGAGGCCCACCCTAAGATTCTCTAATATCAATAAATCCTTCCTCTTATATATGGATGAAAACAAAGGAAAAGAAAAGGGAGTGTTGACTCAGAACATTGGACCATGGAAAAGGCTGGTTGCCTACTTATCTAAGAAACTGGACATTGTGGCCTCTGGGTGGCCTCCATGCTTACACATCATTGTGGCTGTGGCACTATTAGTCAAAGATGCTGATAAGCTGATTTGGGGACAAAATCTTGAGGTATGTACCTAACATGCTTTGGAATCTATCTTTAAAGCAACCTCCTGACAGGTGGCTAAGTAAGGCCAGAGTAACACATTACCAAGCTCTTCTCTTAAACCTTAACAGAATAACCTTTAAAACACTAAAATTACCCTGAACCCAGCTACCATGCTGCCTGCCCCTGACATAGAGGCATCCATCCATGACTGCACTGAAATTCTAACTCAGGCATATTGCATTCGATCTGACCTCCATGACATGCCATTAACAGAGGCAGAAAAAACTTGGTTCTTGGATGGAAGCAGTTTCATTTTAGATGGACACAGGTATGCTGGGGCTGCAGTGACAACAACCCACAGGATAGTCTTGGCGGAGGCCCTGCCTACTGGTACCTCAGCCCAGAGTACTGAACTGATAGCATTAACAAAGGCCTTGCAGCTAGGGAAAGACAAGAGAATCAATGTTTATATTGACAGCAGGTATGCATTTTCTGCCTTGCACATCCATTGGGCGATTTACATGGAAAGGGGGCTGTTCACTGCAAAGGGAAAGACTACCAAAAACAAACAAGAAATATTATAATTGCTAAAAGCACTCTGGCTTCCAAAGAAGCTAGAAGTAATGCATTGTTCTGGACACCAAAAGAGAACAAATGCTATCTCTAGGGGAAACAATATAGCAGATTAAAAAGCAAAGAAGGCAGCTCTGATCAGAACTACAGTGACTCTACCCATACTAACTGATTCAGGTCCTGGTAGTTTGCCTCCCCAGCCAAACTTTAATTAAGATGAAGAAATCTGGGCTGCCCAAATAGAGGGAGCCTACAAAAGAGATGGATGGTAGAGACTCCCAACAGGAAAGTGCTCCTTCCAAAACTATTAGGGAAGCATCTACTCCAAAGAATTCACCAAACCTCCTACTTGGCAATCCAAAAGCTTAGAGAATTAATCTCTGGATTCCACTAAAGATTTAACAAGCAAACTGTCATTGATAAGATTGTAAGTGACCGCAAAGCATGCCAGCTGGTAAACTCCTATAAAACACAAAGAACAAGAGGTGTCCGAATGAGAGGAACCCACCCAGGTACATACTGGGAAGTGAACTTTACAGAAGTCAAGCCAGCTAAATATGGATATAAAAATATTTGTTGGTCTTTTTTTTTCTACTCTATTTATTTATTTATTTATTAAAGATTTCTGACTCTTCCCCGCCACCACCTCCCATTTCCCTCCCCCTCCCCCAATCAAATCCCCCTCCCTCATTAGCCCAAAGAGCAATCAGGTTTCCCTGCGTTGTGGGAAGTTCAAGGACCACTCACCTTCATCCAGGTCTAGTAAGGTGAGCATCCAAACTGCCTAGGCTCCCACAAAGCCAGTTCGTGCAGTAGGATCAAAAACCCATTGCCATTGTTCTTGAGTTCTCAGTAGTCCTCATTGTCCACTATGTTCAGCGAGTCCGGTTTTATCCCAGGCTTTTCCAGATCCAGGCCAGGTGGCCTTGGTGAGTTCCGGATAGAACATCCCCATTGTCTCAGTGTGTGAGTGACACCTTTTCAGGATGGACTGAAGCTTATCCTATAAAACATGAGACTGCCTATGTGGTGGCTAAGAAATTACTCAAAGACACCCTTCCCAGGTTTGGCTTTCCACACATGATAGGGTCCGACAATGGCCCTGCCTTCATCTCTCAGGTAAGCCAGGGAATAGCCACTGCACTGGGCAATGAATGGAAATTACATTGTGCTTACCGCCCTCAGAGTTCAGGACAGGTTGAGAGAATAAATCGGACCCTAAAAGAGACCCTTACCAAATTAGCCTTGGAGATTGGCGGTGATTGGGTGACTCTCCTCCCCTATACCCTGTTCAGGATGATGAATTTCCCATACCAAATGGAACTAACCCCTTTTGAGATCATGCATGGTCTACCCCCGCCCCTTGTGCCTAGCTTGCAGGACGAGTTGATTCTGTCTCTAGAGGAAGTAGAGATTCTAGGAAGCCTAAGGGTGGTGTCCCAAATACTGGCAGATATCCATCCCACTCTTTTCCTGAGCCCCACAGTTTCAAGCCTGGTGAGTGGGTCCTGATCCGCAAACACAAGTGCAAGTCCCTGGTGCCACAGTGGAAAGGGCCCTATGTTGACATCCTGACCACTCCAACTGCTCTCAAGGTGGACAGCATCTCCACCTGGATTCACCAGTCTCACGCCAGACCAGTGGCACTTATGGCAGAGAAGCCTCCGGAAGGGACCTGGAAGATCTCCATGCACCCCACTGAACCTTTGAAGCTGAAACTACGATGGAAACCTAAAAATGAAATTCACCCTGCTGACCTGCTACTTCATCTGTGCCTGGGAATACTGAAAACCCCAATGCACCTTTGAACTTAACCTGGACCCTGACTAACCCTGAGACTGGGCAAACCTTAAGGCTGGCCACTGAAGTTCATCCCCTAGATACATGGTACCCTCAGCTAACTTTTGACCTATGTGCTTTAGCAAAAAACTCTTGGGAGATCGCTGAAAGAACTCTCTGGGACACTTAGACTGGTATATTTGTCCGGGAGGTAAGCAAATGTGTGTGTGTGGCCGGGGGGGACACGAAGTCTTTTACTTTGCTGTTTGGGGATGTGAAACCAGTGCCTCCCAGTGGAGAACTAGCAAAAGAGACTTAGTCTCTTTCACTCGTACCACACCAGGAGGGGCTAAAATCAATATCACCTTCAGTGAGGAAGGAAAAAGGGCTAACTGGTTAACAGGCAAGACTTGGGGATTATGATTGTATGTTTCAGGACGAGAAGACATAGGGATCCTATTCTCCCTAGGAGTTGTTGCAGCGACCATAACATTAGGCCCCAATAAGGCAATTAATCCCAGCTCAGATAAGAAGAACCCTCCCACTCCCAAGCTAAATACAACCACCCCAGTAAATACCCCGAGTGCCTCTGTTTTACCAGCACTAAAGACAATCTGGGATGCTGTCCCTACACTTAGTAGATCCTTTGAAATTGCAAACCCCCTGTTTACAGTCCTATAACATTTATTCTAACTTCTAAATAGTTCTAAACCAGAACTAACTGCCTCTTGTTGGCTTGGCTACAGAGTGCCCTATTAAGGAATAGCTATGGTGGCCCCAACCACAATTCTAATTGGCAGAAAGAAAAGGGAGTATCAGATTCCTGTCGATGGCAGTCAAATACCTCCTTGATCCCTGAACAAGTTTCTGGTCAGGGACTATCTATAGTGTCCTACCTGGCTGATATTTACCCCTCTGAAATCACACTATTCCACTCACAAACAAATCAGGATATTTGGCCCCAACAAATGATACCTGGCGGTTGTTCCTTTGGTCTAACACCCTGTACCCATATGACTGTCCTGAATTGAACCAAGGGATTTTGTGTCCTTGTATGTCTGGTTCTCAGGGTAACCTATCATGCCGCTGAGGAATTGTTAAGCCTTAGTTAGGCTACCTAATATGCTCTTAGACAAGAGAGAGCCAGTTACAGCCCTTACTCTTGCCATCCTGATGAGAACCAGCTAAGCAGGATTGGGAATGGGGGCAGCCTCCCTAGTCACCCAACAGCATTATTATATGGATCTCCACATATCAATAGATGAGGACATTCAGAGGATAGATACCTTCATCTCCCACCTTCAGGAGTCTCTGTATTCAATAGCAGAGGTAGTACTACAGAATAGAAGGGACCTAGATTTATATTTCTTAAAGAAAAATGGCTATTCACAGCTTTGGGAGAAGAATGTTGCTTCTATATAGACCATTCAGGAATTGTAAAAGATTCTATGGCCAAAGTCCATAAAGCCTTAGCAAAAAGAAAAAGGGAACATGAAGCCAAAGTTGGTTTGAGGTCTGGTATTACAAATCCTCTTGGTTCACCACTCTCATCTTGTCCCTGATAGGACCTCTGTTACTCTTCCTCCTGATACTCATCTTTGGGCCCTATAATATTAAAAGAATACTCAAATATGTGAAACAAAGTTTAGGAACAATACAACTTATGGTGCAACAGGGGTATACTCCAATCACGCCTGATAAAACTGGGATGTATCATGATATTAATAGAGCTGACAAAGAGCTGTAGCAAGCAGGCTCATAACTGAGCCCCCCTTAGTACCTAGAGGAGTAGGAAATGTGAGACCCTCACTCCTTATTCTCAAAGGGATGAGAATTTCCTAGCAGAAAGTTTTAAAATAAGAAATACAAACTATTTTTGCCTGGCAATCTTGTCTCCTTCTAATATACAGGAAGATAACTATATGTTTTTCTTTGGGTTCACCTTCTTATTTAGCTTCTCTAGGTTCACAGAATATAGGCTCAGTGTCCTTTATTTATGGCTAGAATCCACTTATGAGTGAGTACATACCATATTCATCTTTTTGGGTCTGGGTTACCTCACTCAGGATAGTGTTTTCTATTTCCATCCATTTGCATGCAAAATTCAAGATGTCATTGTTTTTTACCACTGAGTAATACTCTAATGCATACATATTCCACAATTTCTTTATCCATTCTTCCATTGAGGGGCATCTAGGTTGTTTCCAGGTTCTGGTTATTACAAATAATGCTGCTATGAACATAGTTGAAAAAATGCTTTTATAGTATGATAGAGCATCTCTTGAGTATATTCCTAAGTTACCTAAAAAACGGCCACACTGATTTCCAATGTGGTTGCACAAGTTTGCAATCCCACCAGCAATGGATGAGTGTTCCCCTTACTCCACATCCTCTACAGCAGAGGCTATCATTGCTGTTTTTGATTTTAGCCATTCTGACAGGTACAAGATGATATCTCAAAGTTGTTTTAATTTGCATTTCCCTGATAGCTAAGGAGGTGGAGCATGACCTTAGGTGTCTTTTGGCCATTTGAACTTCTTCTGTTGAGAATTCTCTGTTCAGTTAAGTGCCCCATTTTTTAATTGGGTTAATTAGCATTTTACTGTCTAGTTTCTTGAGTTCTTTATATATTTTGGAAATCAGACCTTTGTCTGTTGCGGGGTTAGTGAAGATCTCCTCCCAGGCATTAGGTTGCCTTTGAGAAAAATGTAAGAAGGAGGGGATGGGGAGAGCTTGGGGAATGGGATGGTTGAGATGGAGGAAGGGTGGATATGGGAGCAGGGAGGTATATATCTTAATTAAGAAAGCCATCTTAGAGTTGGCAAGAGACTGGACTCTAGAGGTGTCCCCAGGTGTCCATGGAGATGTCCCAAGCTAGATCTTTGGACAGCTGAGGAGAGGGAGCATGAAATGACCCTATCCTATAGCCACACTGATGAATATCTTGCATATCACCATAGAACCTTCATCTGGCGATGGATGGAGATAGAGACAGAGACCCACATTGGAGCACTGGACTGAGCTCCCAAGGCCCTAATGAGGAGCAGAAGGAGGGAGAACATAAGCAAAGAAGTCAGGACAGCAAGGAGTATGTCCACCCACTGAGATGGTGGGGCTGATCAAATGGGAGCTCACCAAAGAAAGCTGGACTGGAACTGATGGAGTATATGATCAAACCGGACTCTCTGAACGTGGCAGACAAGGAGGGTTGACTGAGAAGCCAAGGAAAATGACACTGGATTTTGATCCTACTGCATGTACTGTCTTTGTGGGAGCCAAGTCTGTTTGGATGCTTACCTTCCTAGACCTGGATGGAGGGGGGAGGACCTTGGACTTTCCACAGGCAGGGAACCCTGACTGCTCTTTGGACTGGAGAGGAAAGGGAAAAGGGATGAGGGAGGGGGATAGGGGGAGGAAAAGGGAAATGAGAAGAGGGGAGGAGGTGGAAATTTTTAAGTAAAAATAAAAAAAAAAGAAAAGAGGATTTTATATATAAAATTCCTTGAAAAAAAAGAAATACAGATTAGCTTCACCCCGAAAAAATAAAAAAGAAAACACTTAAAAAAGTAGAACTTGCTCTGAAAACAAAGAACAAGCTGACATAGCAGGATGGGGAAAAGCAAAAGATCTTGCACCCATGCCAAAGCAGCTCTGAAAGGCCTTCTTGTAGTTTCACCTTTAAAATCTTACCCTGCAAAGTAACTTTTTTTTCATTTTTTTAAAAAAATACATTATTTTATTAATTATTTGAGATTTTGATACAATGTATTTTGATCATGTTCATACCAAACTCCTTCAGATCCACTCCCATCTGTCTAACCTACCAACTTCCTATCCTCTTTTTATTTTTATTTTTTTTATTTTTTATTTTTTATTTTTTTTATTATTTATTAAGAATTTCTGTCTCTTCCCCACCGCCGCCCCCTCTTCCCTCCCCCTCCCCCAATCAAATCCCCCTTCCTCGACTGCCCAAAGAGCAAGCAGGATTCCCTGCCCTGTGGGAAGTCCCAGGACCACCCACCTCTATCCAGGTCTAGTAAGGTGAGCATCCAAACTGCCTAGACTCCCACAAAGCCAATAGGTGCAGTAGGATCAAAAACCCATTGCCATTGTTCTTGAGGTCTCAGTAGTCCTCGTTGTCCACTATGTTCAGCAAGACCGGTTTTAACCCAGGCTTTTTCAGACCCAGGCCAGCTGGCCTTGGTGAGTTCCCGATAGAACATCCCCACTGCCTCAGTGTGTGGGTGCACCCCTCGCGGTCCTGAGCTCCCTGCTCGTGTTCTCTCTCCTTCCACTCTTGACTTGGACCTTGAGATTTCAGTCCAGTGCTCCAATGTGGGTCTCTGTCTCTGTCTCCTTTCATCGCCTGATGAAGGTTAATATTAAGGAGGATGCCTATATGTTTTTCTTTGGGTTCTCCTTCTTATTTAGCTTCTCTAAGAACCCGAATTATATGCTCAATGTCCTTTATTTATGTCTAGAAACCAAATATGAGTGAGTACATCCCATGTTCCTTTTTTTGGGTCTGGCTTACCTCACTCAGGATAGTGTTTTCAATTTCCATCCATTTGCCTGCAAACTTCAAGAAGTCCTTGTTTTTTACTGCTGAGTAGTACTCTAATATGTATATATTCCATACTTTCTTCATCCATTCTTCAATTGAAGGGCATCTAGGTTGTTTCCAGGTTCTGGCTATTACAAACAGTGCTGCTATGAACATAGTAGAGCATATACTTTTGTTGTATGATACGGCCTCTCTTGGGTATTTTCCCAAGAGTGGTATTGCTGGGTCCATGGGTAGGTTGATCCCGAATTTCCTGAGAAACCTCCACACTGCTTTCCAGAGTGGTTGCACAAGTTTGCATTCCCACCAGCAATGGATGAGTGTACACCTTTCTCCACAACCTCTCCAGCAAAGGTTATCATTGGTGTTTTTAATTTTAGCCATTCTGACAGGTGTAAGATGGTATCTTAAAGTTGTCTTGATTTGCATTTCCCTGATCGCTAAGGAAGTTGAGCATGACTTTTAGGTGTCTTTTGGCCATTTGAACTTCTTCTGTTGAGAGATCTCTGTTCAGCTCAGTGCCCCATTTTATAATTGGGTTGATTAGCCTTTTATGGTCTAGTTTCTTGAGTTCTTTATATATTTTGGAGATCAGACCTTTGTCAGTTGCGGGGTTGGTGAAGATTTTCTCCCAGTCAGTGGGTTGCCTTTCTGTCTTAGCGACAGTGTCCTTTGCTTTACAGAAGCTTCTCAGTCTCAGGAGGTCCCATTTATTCAATGAGGCCCTTACTGTCTGTGCTGCTCGGGTTATACATAGGAAGTGGTCTCCAGTGCCCACGTGTTGTAGAGTACTTCCCACTTTCTCTTCTATCAGGTTCAGTGTGTTCGGACTGATATTGAGGTCTTTAATCCACTTGGACTTGAGTTTTGTTCATGGTGATAGATATGGATCTAATTTCATTCTTCTACAGATTGACATCCAGTTTTGCCAGCACAATTTGTTGAAGATGCTCTCTTTTTTCCATTGTATACTTTTAGCTCCTTTATCGAAAATCAGTTGCTCGTAGGTTTGTGGGTTAAAGTCAGGGTCTTCTATTTGATTCCATTGGTTAAATTCTCTGTTTTTATGCCAATACTAAGCTGTTTTCAATACTGTAGCTCTGTAATAGAGTATGAAGTCAGAGATAGTAATGCCTCAGATGTTCCTTTATTGTATAAGATTGTTTTGGCTATCCTGGGTTTTTTGTTTTTCCATATAAAATTGATTATTGCCTTCTCCAGATCTGTGAAGAATTTTGAAGGGATTTTGATGGGGATTGCATTGAATCTATAGATTGCTTTTGGTAGAATTGCCATTTTTACTATGTTGGTCCTCCCAATCCAAGAGCAAGGGAGGTCCTTCCATTTTCTGGTGTTCTCTTCTATTTCTTTCTTCAATGCCTTAAAGTTCTTGTCAAATAGATCTTTCACTTTCTTGGTCAGGGTTACCCCAGGATACTGTATGTTCTTTGTGGCTATCGTGAAAGTTGATGCTTCTCTGATTTCCCATTCTATTTCTTTATCCTTAGTGTATAGGAAGGCAACTGATTTTTTGGAGTTGATCTTGTATTGTGCCACATTACTAAAGGTGTTTATCAGCTGTAGGAGTTCGTTGGTAGAGTTTTTGGTGTCGCTTATATATACTATCATATCATCTGCAAATAACAAAAGCTAACTTCTTCCTTTCCAATACGAATCCCCTTGATCCCCTTATGTTGCCTTATTGCTATTGCTAGAATTTCAGGCACTATATAGAAGAGGTATGGAGAGAGTGGACATCCTTGTCTTGTTCCTGATTTTAGTGGGATGGCTTTGAGTTTTTCTCCGTTTAATTTAATGTTAGCTGTCGGCTTGCTGTAAATAGCTTTTATTATATTTAGGTATGACCCTTTTATCCCTAGTCTCTCCACTACCTTTATCATAAAGGGGTGTTGAATTTTGTCGAATGCTTTTTCAGCATCTAATGAAATGATCATACGGTTTTTATCTTTCAGTTTATTTATATGGTGGATTACGTTAATAGATTTGCATATGTTGAACCAGCCCTGCATCTCTGGGATGAAGCCTACTTGATGATAATGGATAATTTTTCTAATGTGATATTGAATTCGGTTTGCCAATATTTTATTGAGAATTTTTGTGTCAATATTCATGAGTGAGATAGGCCTGTAATTTTCTTTCTTGGTTGGGTCTTTGTGTGGTTTTGGTATCAGGGTAACTGTAGCTTCATAAAAAGAATTTGGCAATGACATTTCTGTTTCTATATTGTGAAATACATTAAGGAGTATAGGTATTAGCTCTTCTTGGAAGTTCTGGTAGAATTCTGCATTGAAACCATCTGGTCCTGGGCTTTTTTTGGAGGGGAGATTTTTGATAACAGCTTCTAGTTCTTAGCGACTAACCGGTCTATTTAGATCGTTCACCTGGTCTTGGTTTAGCTTTGGTAGAAGGTACTTATCTAAAAAAATGTCCATTTCTTTTGCATTTTCTAGTTTTGTGGCATACAGGCTTTTGTAGTAAGATCTAATGATTCTCTGAATTTCCTCTGTGTCAGTGGTTATGTCCCCCTTTTCATTTCTGATCTTATTTATTTGCATGTTCTCTTTTTGTTGTTTAATTAGTTTGTATAGGGGTTTCTCGATCTTGTTGATTTTCTCCAAGAACCAACTTTTTTGTTTCATTGATTTTTTGGACTGTTTTCTGTGTTTCTATTTTGTTGATTTCTGCCCTCAGTTTGATTATTTCCAGTCTTCTACTCCTCCTGGGCACATCTGCTTCTTTTTTTTTCCAAGGACTTCAGGTGTGCAGTTAAGTCACCAATGTATGCTTTCTCCGTTTTCTTTAAGTGTGCATTTAGTGCTATGAACTTTCCTCTTAGCACTGCTTTCATCATGTCCCATAGGTTTGAGTATGTTGTCTCTTTATTTTCATTAAATTCAAGGAAGACTTTAATTTCTTTCTTAATTTCTTCCTTGACCCAGTTGTGGTTCAGTAGTTGACTGTTCAGTTTTCATGAGTTTGTCGGCTTTCTGGGGGTAGCATTGTTGTTGCCTTCTAACTTTAATCTGTGGTGATCTGATAAGACACAGGTGGACACTGATTTTTTTTGTATCTGTGGAGGTTTCCTTTGTTTCCGAGTATGTGGTCAATTTTCGAGAAGGTTCCATGTGCTGCAGAGAAGAAGGTATATTCTTTCCTATTTGGGTGGAGTGATCTATAGATGTCTGTTAAGTCCAATTGCTTCATTACCTCCAATAATTCTCTTAATTCTCTATTAGGTTTCTGTCTGATTGACCTGTCCATTGGAGAGAGAGGTGTATTGATGTCTCCTACTACTAGTGTGTGTGGTTTAATGTCTGCCTTCAGTTCTAGTAATATTTCTTTTAGATAAGTGGGTGCTTTTGTATTAGGGGTGTAGATATTCAGGATTGATATGTCATCCTGATGACTTGTTCCTTTTATAAGTATAAAGTGTCCATCTCGATCTCTTCTGATTGATTTTAGTTTGAAGTCAGTTTTGTTAGAAATTAATATGGCCACACCTGTTTTTTTCTTAGGACCATTTGCTTGAAAGACCTTTTCCCAACCCTTTACTCTGAGTAGATGCCGGTCTTTGTGGTTGAGATGTGTTTCTTGCAAACAGCAGAATGTTGTATCCTGTTTTTGTATCCAATCTCTTAGCCTGTGCCTTTTTATAGGTGAATTGAGACCATTAATATTAAGTGATATTATTGACCAGTGGTTGTTTACTCCAGTTATTCTTCTTGTTTTTGGTAGTAGAGTTTGTGTGTCTCCCTTCTTTGAGTTGTGCTGGTGAAGGGTCTCTAGATGCCTGAGTTCTTGTAGGCAGTGTTGGCCATTTTGGTTTC
Organism: Microtus agrestis; assembly: GCA_902806775.1. Taxonomy (NCBI): domain Eukaryota; kingdom Metazoa; phylum Chordata; class Mammalia; order Rodentia; family Cricetidae; genus Microtus; species Microtus agrestis. The sequence continues at coordinate 182,439 of CADCXT010004242.1, read as the reverse complement.
CTTGGGTCGTGATTTTCCTTCTATTACCTTCTGTAGGGCTGGATTTGTGGCTACGTATTGCTTAAATTTGTTTTTATCCTGGAATGTCTTGTTTTCTCCATTGATAGTGAATGATAGCTTGGCTGGGTATAGTAGTTTGGGTTTGCATCCATGGTCTCTTAGCTTCTGCAGTACCTCTATCCAGGACCTCCTGGCTTTCATGGTTTCCATAGAGAAGTCAGGTGTAAGTCTGATCGGTTTACCTTTATAAGTTACTTGGCCTTTTTCCTTTGCAGCTCTTAATATTCTTTCTTTAACCTGTATATTCTGTGTTTTGATTATTATATGGTGAGGGGGTGTTTTTCTTTGATCTAATCTATTTGGTGTTCTGTATGCTTCCTGAATATTCAAATGAATATCTTTCTTTATGTTGGGGAAGTTTTCTTCCATAATTTTGTTAAAAATATTTTCTGGGCCTTTGAGCTGTGACTCTTCTCCTTCTTCTATTCCTATTATTCTTATGTTTGGTCCTTTTATTGTGTCCCATATTTCCTGCATGTTTTGTGATGAGAATTTGTTGGCTTTGCTGTTTTCTTTGATCAGTGTGTTTATTTTCTCTATGGTGTCCTCAGATTCTGAGATTCTTTTTCTATTTCTTGTATTATATTGATTATGCTTGTTTCTGTAGGCTCTGCTTGTTGACCTGGATTTTCCATATCCAGCTGGTGCTCAGCTTGTGTTTTCTTCCTTGCTTCCCTTTCAGTTTTCAATTCTGAACTGTTTCCATTACCTGTTTGATCATTTTTTTCTTGGTTTCCCAGGGTATCCTGTACCTGTTTGATCGTTTTTTTCTTGGTTTCCCAGGGTATCATGGACGTATTTTCTCATTTCTTCAAACTTGGTTATACTTCTCATCCATTTCTATAAGGGCGTTTTTCACATGTTGTTTAATGGACTCTATTGCTTTCATAAAGTCAATTTTTTCCACTTCTTCCATATTACGGTGTTCAAGTCCTTCTGTTGTAAGGTCATTGTGTTCTGGTCTTTTCATGTTGTTTTTCAGATTATTGGGTGAATTCTTGTCTTGGCACCTGCCCATCTACTCCTATCGAGGCTATCTAATGGGTCTTTTGAAACCTGATCAGGTTTCCCTGTTGGCCAGGGGCTCCTCTTACAAAATGCTGTCACCCTGTTTCCTGGCTCCAGCCAGGGGCCAAGTTCCCTCTCGCCCCTCAGAGGGGTCTTCAGGAACAGGACCTGGCTCCTTCCTTGCTAGAGATCTCACCAACCAAAGGGCTACCTCTTTGCTTTAATTGTAGTGGGGCGATCTGCTCTGGGTGTTGCGCACCATTCCCCCCCTCCCCCGTCCCTGCCGCCTTGGTAGCCCACAAGTCGTCCACCGCTGTTCAGGTCCGCGCTGGTCTGCCTCCGTCTGCGCCGGTCTGCCATGCAAAGTAACTTTTAACTTCTCTCTTTACCTAGCTGGGTACTGGGTACTGGAGAAGTTTCTGGCTAGCCTGTACTTGCAATAAAAAACTAACCTTGCATTTTGCAGTCTGGTCTGCTCTGGTTTCTGGTGGTCTTCCTCTGGTGGTCATGATTCGGGCAGAGCATAGGCAAGGGATACCTCAGTAAAGATGGCATGACTTGATCACATGGCCTGCCCTTACATAAAATGGTGGTGAGGTCACCTGACCTTAGTTAAACTGGTGGTGAGGTCACCTGACATTAGTCAAAAATGGCAGTGAGGTCACCTGACCTTTATCAGAATGGTGGCAGTCATGTGTTGTATGGAGACACCATGATTTTTGAGCTACGGGAGTTTTAAATATAATGAAAAGAGAGACTTATAGGCCATGTAGATTATACATTTGAAACAGAATTACATCCATGTGGCCACATCATTCACACATTTTTTTCATATATGAATTACAGAGGGAAATTACTCAGTGCTGCGAGCTGCTGTGTCACTTAGCTTCTGTGACAGGGAGCAAGGGTCGGAACTGGAAACAGCTGCCTTGTGGATCCAACTAATCTTGACGGTTTCTGTGGGTCCAGCAATAGTGGTGGCAGAGATATAATAGAAGGAATAGGAGTGAGAGAAAAGAGCATTTACAGGTAGGTGGGGAAGAGACTGCCCAGTACAAGGAAACGAAGATGGAAGTGAGATGCTGGGGGTGGGACACCAGCAGTCCTGTTTGCTGGTATAAATCAGAAAGGAGCTGATAGGGTACCTTACCATTTGCAGTGTTGGAAAGTTGTCCAAGTCCAGAGTCCCTATGTGTCCTAAGCCAGCTTGCCTAGGGCAACATGGAGAAAGCCTGGCCAAGTCAAGCACCAGTGTTACCATGGAACAAATGTTATTCCTTTCTTTAAAGATATACAATGTGGGGAAGGCAGGTTCCATGGGGAGTGGTGGTCCCATGAGGTGGAGGGTGACCAGAAAAGGTCTTTGTGGGTCCTCCAGGTGAGAGACTGGTGGGTGAGAGACAGACAGATTAAATCATGCAGAGAAAGTTTAAGTACAGTTTATTATACTTAATAATAATAAGTGTGTGTCATGATGGGAAAAAGAAAGAGAGAAGAGGAGTAGGGGGGAGAGAGAAGTATAGAGAAGGAGGTGGAGAGAGAGAGAAGGGGAGAGAGAGAGAGAGGGAGAGAGAGAGAGAGAGCAGAAGTTATCTCTTCAGAAGAGATACTACAAAAAGAAAGAATGCTGGCTGGAGTAGGTAGGAGATCCACTTACCTAGGTAGACGGGGAGGGTTGGGAGTGAGTGAGGCTTGTCTCTGAAAAGGACAGGGTACCAAGTGATAGGACAGGACAGCAGATCATAACACTGGTGTACCAGGAAGCCACCAGTTTTTAAAGCAGCCATGCAGTCTTGATTGTACCTCTCTCAAAGGAGCTGTGGGCCCCTCCTCTGCATGAGCCCATCCAGAAAAAAAGAACTGTGGCTAAGAAGAAACTGCACTAAACTCTATATGTTTGCATTTCTAGAAATTTTTTTTCAATCTCTCTCAGGTTTTATTTGGATATAATCAGCCCACGTTGGTTTGCCATTCTGTTGTTTGAGGCTGCTGGAGGCTCTTCTTTCATTCCTAGCCACTCAGACCTGAAATAATCTCACAAAACTATATTAATTGCCTTACTCTTTGGCCAGTAGCTTAAGTGTATTGTTAGCTAGCTCTTATATCTTAAATTTACCTATTTACATAATTTTACATTTTACCACAAGATTCATGACTTACTGGCAAGGTTCTAGCTGGCTGCTGGTGTTTGTTTTCTCTGATAGCAACATGGTATCTCCCTGACTCCACCTATTCTCTCTACATATTTCTGGATTTCTTGCCTGATCTTACACTGTTAAACCATTGGCTGAGAGAGATATTATTCATTGACCAATAAAAGCAGCACATATACAGAAGGACTTCCCACACCACTATAATAATGAAATTTGAGTATATCTTAGAAATATTTTATTTTTGTTGTTTGGCCCTTTATCATCTTCCCTCCCTCCAGCACAATCTTCCAGAGTTCAAGGCCCCATTCATCTTACGTCCATTCTACACACAGGAGGTGTTCACCTGTTTGATTGAGGTTGATTAAAAATGGTTTCTGCAGTGGTCCATGCCTACAACCTCAGCATTGGGGAAGCTGAGGCAATTCGTTTTGAGTTATTCTTTAGCTAGGATAATGCTGGATATAGGTTTTTCAGGTAGAGCTCTTAAATTGTAATATGTTCCATCTAGTCCTGTTATCTTTGGAACACATTTTATCATGAAGCAGTGTTGTGTTGTATTTTGTCAAAAGTCTTTTCTGGATCTATTGACCTGATCATTTGATTTTATACTTTAAGTTTACTTATGTGATGTATTATACCACTCTATGTGAGTGTCAAGCATCCCTAGATCTCTAATATAAAGCAAAATTGATTATTAATAAGTTTTTGATTGGGGCAAGTATTTAGTCTCCAAAGCTTGCATGGACATTTTTTCTGTTTCTGTCTCTCTGTTACACACATGTACAAACACACACACACACACACACACACACACTCGTATACTACAACTTAGCTATAATTACTTTTCTAAAGCTATAAAGAGTAATGCAGCTTATAGAATAGTTTGACGAATCTTACAGTTTCAGAAGGTGATACCATGAACTAATATTACACCAGAAAGCATGGGAGCAAGTAGGAAGGCAATGTGCTTGAGTAGTAATTGAAAACTCACAAGACAGAGAAAGAGATAACTGGAAAGTTGTAGATTTTTTAAACCTTAAAACCTACCCCAGTATCAAAACTCCTCCGTAAGTCCACATTTCTTTTTTATTTAATTTATTTTTAATTTTATCTGTATGTGTGTGTATCCGAGTGTACAACTAGATATTTTGTTTTAATCACAAAAGCTACTTGACAGTGAAAACAGTCAAGATATTTGATAGATAGTGTGTGTTTGCTACTCTAAAGGGACATTACATTGTTGAGCTTTGAGAGATCTACAACAGTTCACCAAGACCAGTAAAGGGCATCGGATTCTGTGAAACTGGAGGTAAAAGTGATTGGAGTTGCCTGGTTGTGGGTGCTGGGAACCAAACCTGGGCCTTCTGCAAGAACACTCAATGTTTTTAATTACTGAGCCATCTCTCATGCCCCCTTGTGTTTTAACATTCAGATAATATGTTTTTTTTTACTCTAATTTACTTCTATTTATTTTTTTCTGACTTTAGTGTTCCATAAATATATTCACTTTAAAAGTCTTTGGATAAACTTATTCCAGAGGTCTGCATATATAATGCCATCTAGTTAACAAAATATTATTAAATTGCATTTTATTGTAACATTTTACTGTTAAACTATTGACTATCTAGTTTTGAAGTTAAATATATGGTCACCATAATGAGGACAACAACAAAACACAAAAACATCCATTGATTCTATGACAGTGGATATGCTGTGATGTTTACTGTGGTTATAAATCTAGGCAGCAAAGTCTACATACTAAGTGATGCAAGACTCAGTGTGCAGCTCAATTTGGCCTTATCTCAGTTTAATAAAAAACAATGATTCCTAATCATGGTTATCTAAAAGAGCTATACAGAGAGTTAGTTTAGCACCTGTTGTTTGTTTTTATAGTTCATGGTCCCAAACTGGAAAGCTTTCAAAGGATAAAGCCAAGTAGGTATTTAGGAGACTGGCACCTCACATTTCTCATTCATTTCCAAGCATTTCTACCAATCGGGGACCAAGCTTTAGGTATATGAACCTATATTGTAATTCTCATTCAAACCAAAATAAACATCAATAAAATGTAAAATACCTCCTCTTAAAAATATTTTCTTGGTGTGGAGCAGGCAGGGAAAAATACCTGTGTGTGAGAGGACACCTCTAAGATACTGCCCACTGAAGGAGGACATCACTAAAATGGTCAAGTATGTGATGGAGAAATGGGGGTGAATGAGGAGTAGAATGGTTTTTGCACTATGAGGATATATGGAACTACAGACACAAAGGTAGTGATAACAGCCTGATGTGACTATCATGTAATGCCACCTGAGGTTATGGCATTGTCCTGGCTGGTACTGCATCTTTGGGCCATATCTAGGTGCATAACACTGCAACAATAGGCATCTGGGTCAGTGTCTTTGGCCCTTGTTACCACCAATGTCCATATGTATGTCACATGTCTGTGCTGAAGCCTGGGATAAATCTGACGTCTGAGAGTTGTTTATAGCTGCCTCCAACCTGGGTAACATGGCAGTGCTGGAACTGGCCCCAGACCTCACTAGCTGCAGCATTTGGAGTAGCAGCCTGCACCTCTACTGCAAAATACAATAGAGCTGGTACTAGTTGTGTAAGAGGGGAAGGAACGGGACATAGGGAAACACTTGGTGGGTGAAATGGCCCTGAGTGTGAAGGTGTAAGCTCAGAAGAGCTGGGTGCACCACTTATTAGCTCTACTGTAATGGTGGCACATGAGAGAGATCCAGCACACCCCTTGCCTCCTATGGCAAGCAGGATAGTGGCCAATGCCAGCATATACCCATTTATGAGCTACTGGACCATAAAGGGGCAAGTTCTATAGAACCTCAGGATCTCTGTGACTCAGGATAACAACAGGATATAGAAGGAGAGTTTCTGTGACTGTCCAGTATTGGTAATGTAGCAGAACTTAGAACCACTGAACCAGATCAATGAGTCATTGCAGTAAAAATTTACAAGGAAAGCTGTTTAGGCAAAAGTGTATACAGTGTGACACAGTGCAGTGGAAGCTTCCATGGAGAGACTTTTGTTTTGTTTTGCTTTGGGGGCAGGTATTATGTACATTATACTGTAGTGACAACTCCAATAATACTGATTTTTTATAGCATTGAGTCATTTACACATGCCCATCAAGATGAAATAAGTACTATATTTTTGCATATTATTACTTGTGACTTTAGGCCACTAGAGGATCTACTATGTGAGAATACAATATGTGGAACATAGAAACCCATGTTCAGTCTGAAAAGGCAAACCTTCCTACAGGTTTACTCCTCCTCATCTTACTTCTCCCTATATCCATCTGTTACATAGCTGATAGATCATTGGCTAGATTTGACCACATGTTACCAGCAAGGGCCTGTGAAAAACAAAAGTGACATATAAAATGAACTTTAGGATGCCTACTACAGAAACAAAAATTATTATACAGAAAAATCTGTCAAGTCGTGTAAGGAAGAAAGCTGAATAAACAGAAGATTTGAATTGTCAAGTCTAATAGACAAAGCGCGATCAACAAAACATTTAATGGTGCTTATTTTCCATTTTCAAAATTGTTTTTTTTGCTGTAATTTTCTGTATTTTTATTTATTTTATTTATTTTTTATTGAAAAGAAAGAAATTTCTGCCTCCTCCCCTCATCCCATTTTCCTCCCCCTCTTCCCATTCCCCTCCTCCCCCCTCCTCCCCCTCCCTCTCCAGTCTGAAGAGCAGTCAGGGTTCCCTGCCCTGTGGAAAGTCCAAAGTTCTCCCCCCTCAATCCTGGTCTAGGAAGGTGAACATCCAAACTGGCTAGGCTGCCACAAAGCAAGAACATGCAGTAGGATCAAAACCCAGTGCCATTGTCCTTGGCTTCTCAGCAGCCCTCATTGTCCGCCAAATTCAGCGAGTCCGGTTTTATCCCATGCTTTTTCAGTCACAGTCCAGCTGGCCTTGGTGAGCTCCCAATGGATCAGCCCCACTGTCTCCGTGGGTGGGTGCACCCCTTGTGGTCCTGACTTCTTTGCTCATATTCTTCCTCCTTCTGCTCCTCATTGGAACATTGGGAGCTCAGTCCGGTGCTCCAGTGTGGGTCTCTGTCTCTATCTCCATCCATCGCCAGATGAAGGTTCTATGGTGATATGCAAGATATTAATCAGTATGGCTATAGGATAGGGTCATTTCAGGTTCCCTATCCTCAGCTGCCCCAGGAACAAACTGGGGACATCGCCTTGGGCACCTGGGAGCACCTCTGGGTCCAAGTCTCTTGCCAACCCTAAGATGGCTCCAAAATATATAAAGAACTCAAGAAACTAGACTTTAAAATGCTAATTAAACCAATTAAAAAATGGGGCACTGATCTGAAGAGAGAATTCTCAACAGAAGAAGTTCAAATGGCCAAAAGACACTTAAGATCATGCTCAGCCTCCTTAGCGATCAGGGAAATGCAAATCAAAACAGCATTGAGATATCATCTTACACCTGTCAGAATGGCTAAAATCAAAAACACCAATGATAGCCTTTGCTGGAGAGGCTGTGGAGGAAGGGGTACCCTCATACATTGCTGGTGGGATTGCAAACTTGTGCAACCACTTTGGAAAGCAGTGCGGCGGTTTCTCAGGAAATTAGGGATCAACCTACCCATGGACCCAGCAATGCCACTCTTGGGAATATACCCAAGAGATGCCCGATCATATGACAAGGGCATTTGTTCAACTATGTTCATAGTAGCATTATTTGTAATAGCCAGAACCTGAAAACAACCTAGATGCCCTTCCATGGAAGAATGGATGAAGAAAGTGTGGAATATATACACATTAGAATAGTACTCAGCGGTAAAAAACAATGACTTCTCGAATTTTGCATGCAAATGGATGGAAATAGAAAACACTATCCTGAGTGAGGTAACCCAGACCCAAAAAGATGAACATGGGTGTATTCACTCATAATTGGTTTCTAGAGATAAATAAAGGTCAGTGAATCTATAATTTGATATCCTAAAGAAGCTAAATAAGAAGGTGAACCCAAAGAAAATCATATAGCTATCCTCCTGGTTATGGGAAGTAGACAAGATTGCCGGGCAAAAAATTGGGATCTTGGGGGTGTGGTGGGAGGGGGGTAAGGGGAGAAGGGGAGAGAAAAGTGAGAAGGGAAGGTTGGGGGGGAACTTGGGGAAACGGGATGATTGGGATAAAGGAAGGTTGGTTAGGAGAGCAGGGAACCATGTTCAAAATTGTAAACCTCCATCTCTGTTTAGGTTTCTATTGTTATAAAAGAACACCATCACCAACAGTAACATGGGAAGATAGGGTTTATTTAAGCGTTCGCTTCCACATTATAACCCACCATCAGAGGAAATCATGGTAGAAACTCAACACAAGGGAAGAACTAAGAGGCAAGAACCAATGCAGAGGTCATGCAGGAGTGCTGCTTATTAGCTTGCTTTACACAGGCTCCTCAGACAAAAGTCTGTGACCTCATTATCTTCTAAGAAGAAATTGTTCTTGGACTGTACTTCCATGTTTCTCTCTGATGTACTGGATAGGAATGAATTTGTGACAGATTATTCACTATTGTTTACTGATGTTATTCAATTAAATGTCTAAAATATCCTTTATATGACTCCAAGAAAAAAAATGTTTGTTCCATGTATGGTTTGTTCTTTATGTTTGTAAAAATCTTGAGTTCATAAGAATTTTACTCAGGGGACCTTGTTTAATCCTCAGAGTAAAAATTGTCTGAGGCTCTAGAGTTAGCTATTGAATGTAACTTTAGTCATCCTCATTTATGGGATTCATTCTTTCAGGTCCTGCTGCCTCTAGAGTGGTGACACTAATAAAATATTTTGTTATGCCAATAATAGAAAACTGTAGACTTTCTTTGCCTATTCAATTCCATGTATTTAAGGTTTGAACTTTTAACCTAAATTTTTTTCAGGTACATTTTAATTTTTTTCTGTATTTAATTTAATATTCCTTTTCAAGGACAGGTGAATATTTAAGGACAGTACAATCTGAATACAATGGTCAGAGGTTTAATTTTCTATAGCTATGTGTTACACAGATAGTCACATTATCTTTTAGGTATCACAATTCTATTAGTAATGTTCATTTATAAATAAATGGCTGAGTCCATTACAGGTTCTCTAGTGATAGTCAAGTAGCAATAGCTTCTGTATCTTCTGTATGGCAGTTTTTGAATGAAATATTATGTTTGGAACCTTTCAAAGATTATTAATGAATGCATTAAGCCATAAAATATCCTTACTTCATTTTTCCTAGTTTTTACTTTTCTTCTTTTCTAAGCAGATATGATAAAGCCAATATAAAGTGTATATATATATATATATATATATATATATATATATGTGTGTGTGTGTGTGTGTGTGTATAGTGTATCTGTATATAGTAAATATAATATCATATATTCCATATATGTGTATTATGTGTGTATATAAAATATATGTGTATATATATATCATAATACACAGTTATATTCTGTTTTTTGCCCTTTTTGTTGAGCAAATACTAAAATAACATTTTCACAGACTTTCTTTTTCTTTCTTAAAAATTTCATTTACATAACCACTCAGTGATCTAAATATCATAGAGAAGAGCATTCAAAAGATTTTATCTATTAAGATCTGTCTAGTACTGTCAGCTTTGCCACTTGTTTGTCCTTAGTCAACCATTCAATTCATTAACAACTGTGAAACTGAAATTCTCTGTGCTTCATAACTCCATAGAAACTTTTGTTAATATAACATGTACCTTAAAGTTCCATTGCTTGATGTGTCATCTTTTGTTAAGACTAAATAGCTCACTGTATCCTTAATGCAAAAAGGCTAGTGAAACAACCCACTGTCCATTACAAGTCTATCTTATCACCCACTGTAAATGCATTAACTTACTATTTATTTAATAAGTTGTCCCTCATTAAAATTGAAGTTAAAATAACACATTATAAGACTAAAATTTTTCATTTTATTGTAGATGTCGTCCTTAATTTAAAAAATGAAAGTAAGACATTTTAACTTTTCCACAATGAAGGAAAACTTGACTTTGCTTCATGGTGGATTCTGAGTCACTTATGATTGCAATTATCTAATCTTCACAGGTTCTGTGACTCTGAGTACTCTAATGGTTGTAGAGTAAAAGTGCCACCCCTTGTACAGTCGTAAGCCATGTCACATTACACCCTGACATCAATAACAAAGAGGTACTGTGGGTTAAAGGCTGGACTGAATGCTGGGTTCTCTGTGAAGGAGATAAAAGATTTTCATTAAAGTAAGCACAAATTAAACATAAGATTTAATAGTAAAATCTCAACTCTATTTCCATTGTCTAAGAATTTATTTTTTTCGGGAATTAAAATGTATTATTGGATCATTTTGAATTGAGTTTATGAAGGGTTTTCTACTTGTCAAGAAAAACATGTTAGGTCAGGGCAAGCTGACACTGAGAGAACTGTGTTCCACAAACCTGAGGATTGAGTCACATAGTATAGTATAATGTTTCCATCTTTTTTATTAACTGTAACTTTACACAAGTTTTATTTAAATGGGATGTTTCAGAATACCACAGATACAGTTTCCTTTTAAAGAAGAGATGTGTTCCTGCAATTACATAGAGGGAAGAGTATGCCCTTTTCCCAGTGTGATTGCAGTAGCATGAATGCTAATTGAAATACCCTAGACATCCTAATTTATGCATTTTTTTTCAAAATTGATCATTCATAGATTATAAACTTGAGACACTTACTGATCAATTAACTCATTGAATATACAGTACATATACATACAGAGTTGTCAGCAGTTGTGAGAACTTCAAGTGGAAGAAAACATTTGGCAGTGCAGTCCTCAACTTTCCTTTCTTATACAGTAATTCTTTCCTTCCTCTATAATAATGTTTATTTTATGAAGGAAGATATCCAAACCTTGTAGTTTATCAAACTTCATTTAGGTGTTGTCTTGACTTCTAATGTAAATGTGTTTTTTACTAATCATAGTGATTGATTTATTAAAATTAAGCCCATGGCAATTGCTTTGTAAGTTGGAGCCCACTTATTTGTATGCCTTTTTTTGAATGCCTCTCCTTTTCTTTTTGTGTTCTTTCTCAAACATCTTATAGTGATAAAAAAGTTTCAATAGTGTCAAAGAAAGTGATACCTAGCTCTTATTTTTGATAAGTGTATTAATAAATCCTAACAGTGTTTAGTATTTAGGATTATTATCATTTATTTGATATGTAATGATAGCCTGAGAGACCAGCTCTTCAAAGTCACTTTCAGATTTTGAAGAAGTTCACAATGCAGTGAAACTGAGCTTATGTTTTTCTATCTGAGGTGTGAGGACTCACATACACAATCTGGGAGCCATGCTCTTTATTATTCTGTTGCTCTAATTCTATCTCTAAAGATTCTAGCTCTCCTTAGTTTCAATTCTCTGTTCCAATTCTCCCTTGCTTCCTTGTTCACCTGGATTAAATACATTTTTTTACAGGAGGCTTTGGATATAAAAAGAGTTATAAGAAATACATCTCACTGGTGATAACACATTCCTTGTGTAAACAATAAGGAGCTATGCCACTTACCATGGCAATACAAGGTTTCAATGTTCTAGGTGTAAAACTGAACGGAAGTTGGAACACAGTGCCCAAGTAATACAAGCTGCAACAAGATCTGTACAAATAGACAGGTCTTATCATCCAGACTTGGCAAGTGAGTAGTTGTTCTTATTTTTTTAGGAGACTATATGTTAGTAACCTTGGTTAGACATCTTCAGCACTGACCTTGTGTATATCTGTAAATTTTTTAACTTATGAACTTTATTCAGAAACATTTAGTCTACTTTGAAATTTCCGTGATGTGAAAATGAACTCATTGTATGTAGCTTGAATTATACTGGGGAGAAATATTGTTTTTTGTGTTAGTCTGAGTAAAAGAAACAAAGAAGGCTTTTAAGTTTCTTACAGTGTTTATGGAATAATAGATATAGTTATGAAACATAACCTAGTATATATATATATATTATATATATATATATATATATATAGAATATTATACAAATTAAAGAGAATTCATCATCCTGATCATCCACAGATATATATGCCCATAGATTGAGATGCAGTCATGAGAATTTAGCCTTAATAGTAAATTAATAGTAAATATTATCATATGTATCAAAAGGAGAGCAAAAATTTTCAATATAAATATAACTTCATTTAAACACAGTCTCTCTGTTAAGGAGATATGGTTTGTAAGCCCACTTTTTGCATGGTTCTTTGGGGAATATTGACCAGGAATAATCACAGGATTGTTCTTAAGAACTCTGTTTCTTCCAGTATTTCTGGATCAAAGAGATGTAATACTAAAAAACCTTTTTAAGGAAAGTGTCTTATTTCTCATATTAAGGTATGGATAGCAAAAATAATAAAGAGCCCCTTTCATATTTTCTATTTTTAGTATTATATCTCAATTCATAGGCTATAACTTTAAGTTTGTTATAACTTAACATAGAATAAAAATGTAATTAATAGTCTACAAATTGTCCTAAGCTCCTATTTAGGAATCATTTCAAGCCTGGTGTGATCATATTCCTCAATAAAGTTAGAAATTTAGAACTCTGACATGAAGTATGTCATTAGGTTTGGCATCTGTTTTCTAGATCATCTTCTTCAAGCAGGAATTTTATTCTTGAAATTTGTGCATTAAACTTCTACACCAATTTTCCCTTCCTTTTTCTTTGGAGTGACTAGCTTTTGTAACATCAGATATAACATATGTTTTGTTCAGGAGTTTCTAGTTAAAATAAATCTAGTTCTGAGATATGATCACCTGACATTACTGTTGTTTAACGAGAATTTTGTGAGTGGCTTTATTATTGGAACAGGTACAAATTTTAATGTTGGTTTTCTTGATTCAAAGCCATTGCAGAATTTTTTCCCAGGTGGTCATTACAAATTAAGAAGAACTGCAAGCAAAGCAACTTATTTTTATTTATTATTATATATTTCCAAAATGGACCCATAAGGAATATCACAGACTAATGAAGTACTGTAGATCTGAGTTCAAGTTACCATGCTTGTATCTCTTAAGTAGTATAACCTTCCAAAATTCACACAAATAATTTGAAATTGTTTTTATATTCACACAATTTAATGTCATGATTTTTAAAAAGATAGTGTCCAATTATTATTATATTTCACTGATTACAGAAGAAAATGCCAAGGTAACGGGAGATGGGGAGAGAGAAGTGAGAAAGGGAGGATGTGGAGAGCTTGGGGGAATGGGACAGCTGGGATGGAGGAAGAGTGGATATGGGAGCAGGGAAGTATATATCTTAATTAACGGAGCCATTTTAGGGTTGGCAAGACACTGAACTCTAGAGGGGCTCCCAGGTGTCCAAGGAGATGTCCCCAGCTTGTTTCTTGAGTAGCTGAGGCTAGGGAGCCTGAACTGGCCCTATCTTACAGCCACACTGATGAATATCTTGCATATCACCATAGAACCTTCATCTGGAGATGGATGGAGATAGAGACAGAGACCCACATTGGAGCACTAGACTGAGCTCCCAATGTCCAAATGAGGAGCAGAAGTAAAGAGAACATGAGTAAGGAAGTCAGGAACACTAGGGTTGCGCCCACCCACTGAGACAGTGGGGCTGATCTGATGGGAACTCACCAAAGCCACTGAGACTGATGGAGCATGTGACCAAACAGAACTCTCTGAACGTAGCAGACAAGGAGGGATGACTGAGAAGTCAAGGACAATGACACCGGGTTTTGATCCTACTGCATGTACTGTCATTCTGGGAACCTAGTCTGTTTGGATGCTCACCTTCCTAGACCTGGATGGAGAGGGGAGGACCTTGGACTTCCCACAGGGCAGGGAACCCTGACTGTTCTTTGGTCTGGAGAGGAAAGGGGGAGTGGGGGGAAGGGACAGGGAAATGGGAGGAGGTGAAAATTTGTAATAATAATATAAAAATTAAAAAAAGAAAAAAAGAAAAATCATGTATCCTTTATTATTTTACTTTGCAAACTTTTCGTGAGAAGGAAAACAAGGGCACCAGCAGTAGACCAAGAAATTATTTTATTCAAGTATAAGTTAGAATAAATTTAATTATAGTTGTTTATAGAAGCATGAGCAGGGGGTTATTTACAAAATAAACACTTGAGAATTATTAACCGGATTATAGAAACTTAAACGAAATCACTCTTCAGAAGATAATATCTTTCTCTCAGCAGTCTTTAACTACAGAGAGGACTAGGATATTGTTAGAAACTTTTCTCAATTCTTACCTTTGGATAAATCCAAGAGAGAGGACTTGTCTAGTGAGTATCCCTTCCATAAACCACTATATATCCAGATAGCCTTGAGAAGGGAGTGACTTTGTAAAGTCTCTACCATGAACAAATAATAATAGGTTCAATCTTTCGCAATATCTTGAGTACATTCACAATGGCTTACAATTCAAGAAAGTGATTATCAATAGCAGGGAACAATTTTTTTCCCATCCTTTGGTTCTGACATTTGTTTAGATCTTCTTCCTCAACAGTCTCTGCACTAAAGAAGGGGTAATATAGCCGTACCCTTTGTGTTCTGCATTTAACAGTCACTTACTCCATAAGCCTTCTGTTAATATGCTTGGTCCTGCTAGACTTAATAGTATGGTGGCTTCTCCTTGCCTCTGATTGGCCTATGCCATAAGTGGAATACGTCCTTGCATGCTACATTATGCAAACACTCAGCCTCCCTATATCTGATAATCTCTGGGCAAGGGATATTGTTGACTATTCACTGTTCATTGGTCCCATCAGCATTTAAAGAGACTCCTGGGTTGACTGAACAGTTTTCATCCCCAGTGTAAATTTTTTGCAGGAAAGAAATGTACAGTTTAGTCTTGGGCAATATTTGCCCACTCTGAGAAAATCTTAGTATTTTCACTTTCACTGTTCTGTCATTTATATACTCATTAATTCCTTGCTTAGCTTTGAAAGCCAGACATAGGCTTATAAGTGCTAAACTTGGCTTCTTCCAATTTTTTCCTTATAAAATCTGGCTCAAGAAATATTGGAACTCTCAAACTGCTCAGACAGGCCCTTTTATGTTTATTTTTCTCATCTCCTCTAGATTGCTTTAGCACATTTAAAACCCTATGTAAATCGTTCACATCTCTAGAGCCTTCCCTACCCTATAAAGATCATGTCCCAACCATGAATCCCAGCAAAACCACTAAAGCCTGACACCATTTGCAAAGTCACTGCTGAGTTTAATTCTTCCTATCTGTGATCACAGTCCTATATGACCCAGTGAACTTGGTATGGCACAGGTATCTCATGCCTGATACCTCTAGTATCAGTTGCTCAGATTCCTGGAAAATCCAGCTGTTTCGTGGGTTTCCTTTTCTCTTAGTTAAAGGTTGGTCCTAATTGGTAATTCTCAATTCTCCATTTTAATTTCTTCCTCCCTATTATCCAGTATTCCCTTATATTCCAAATTTTGTGCTCACAGAAAGTGCTGCTTCTCACAAATGTATTTCGTGTTTTCCTTTATTTCCTACTAATTATATAAAAATATCACCTAAACTCTTCTATCTCAATCTTTCCCCTCTCACTCCCCTTCTATTTGTGCTAAAGTTCAGGGTTCTTTACAGATGATAGTATCTGCATGCAGTCCTTGGAGAATTTTTATTTTTATCTCTTTTGAAAAATTTTATTTTTACATTACTGTAAACTCCTGTCAAACTTAGTAATATAGAACTTCATCACAACAGGAGAAATATCTCAACTCCATCATTTTGGTTAATATCTTTGGGAAAAGTGAGGTTTTGCAATTATATTCTTTAAGGTGAACCATTGGTTACCCTGTTATTCTTTAAGGTGAACCATTGGTTACCCTGTTATTCTTTAATGTGAACCATTGGTTACCCCTGTTATTCTTTAAGGTGAACCATTGGTTACCCCTGTTATTCTTTAAGGTGAACCATTGGTTACCCCTGTTATTCTTTAAGGTGAACCATTGGTTACCCATGTCATTTGCCAATTCTGAGTTTAATATGCTCCAAATCTCTTATTTTTTACTCAAATAACTTGATGCTACCAAGTGTTTCTTTGACTTGAATATTTTACATAGAATGTTGACAGTGAAACAAGTTAGCTCTATATTAGTAAGTACTTTTTGTGAAAAAGAATAACAAAAAAATTCAACCCCTTCGTTGCTTCTCTTTTCGATCACCCTTTGTTTCTTCTTGTAGTACTAATTTCTTTTCTCCAAACTCCACTTCTGATGAGACAATACTTAATTTATTTGTTTATTCTTCTTTTTCACATTCATATACATTTTTTGAAAAAAATAAGAATTGTAATATAATTTGAACATATGCAATTATTGATTGAAATCTTTATGTATGTACTCAGTATATACCTTACTATAACTTCTGTTGATTGGCTTCTGATTTAGTACATCAGACTTTAAAAGATATTATAATTTTCAAAACTGTAAAAAATGTCACATCTTCATAGCCTATATTTTTATTTAACTTATCTACTTACTATTCATTATGCCATCATGACACTCGGAGGACATTATGATCGAGAATTCCATGCATCATCTTCACAAATGCATACCTCAGTTCTAACTAATCTAATTATATTGTGTTGTCTTAGATAGTTTTCTACCAATGTGCGGAGGCACCACAGACAATACAAGTTTGTAAAAGAAGAAAGGAAATCAGCTGGTGACTTATTTTCAGTTTCAAAGGGTTTCTCTGTGACCATCATGATGAGGAGCATGTTGGCAAGCTGACAGGCATTGTGCTAGGGACATATCTGAGAGCTCACATATGATCCATAAGTTTCAAGAAGAAAGGAAGTTTGGACACAGAGTGGGTTTTTGAAACCTTAAATTCTAAGCCCAGTGACAAACCTCCAACAAGGATATACTTTCTGCAACATGATCTCACCTCTTAATCCTTCCCAAAATGTGCTACTAACTGAGGAACCAAACATTCAAGTATATGAACCTATGGGAACCATTATAATTCAACCCACCACATGTATGTTTCACAACTTGAGCCATAGACATATTCAGCTTGATACCATCTTCCATTATGGTTTTATTTTTAACAATCCAATTCTCCTGATTTTATTTCTTCTTCACATAAACACCAACATACTGTACAAAGAAGCATTGAGACATTAACAATAAAAAAAGGGACCATGTTTAGTTTGACAAACCTCAAATTCATTTAATATGATTTTTTTATATTATATTTCTTTCTCTGTATATATTGCCTTAATGGAACGTGATACCTAAACTTTTCTTTAATGATTTAGCTTTCAAATTTAATTTGGATACATGTGATTTTATAAATGAGTGGAATTAACTATACATTTTAGTTCAAGGATTATTGATTTATTTATTTAGTATTAATGATCATTAAAAAGCAAAAAAAATAAAACATGGAGGCTCAAAATGTACATCTCAATATTCAGTATTCTTTTTGTCATTTATCCTGATATACACACACACACACACACACACACACACACACACACACACACATAGTAGACATTAGGAGCACAGACATTCATTGAAATTCGTATGTATTTATTATTACTGGAAACATTAGTAAAGACTCAGAGTTCTTGAAAAAACAAAAGTATCTCAAACAAAAAGTATCTCAAACAAAAGTTTCTCAAACACAGTCATCAGTTTGCTTAACTTGCAAGCAATTGCCTTTTCCAGTAATATTTGCTATTTACTATTTTAGAAACATTGACTTAGGATGACATGGTACAAATGAGTCATGCAGTTTTCTGTAATTATTTATAAATCACTACACAATAATATCAAATCACCATTATACTAGAAGCAATTTCTAGGTACTATTTGTAAGTAATGTTAGTACTGTCAAGTTTTATAAATACATTACTGTATTGTTTTAAGCATGACAATTCCTGGTTTTCTACTAAAATTATTAAATTATGCAAGAATAACTCTTTTTAGCATTCTCACTGGTAAATATTCCTTTTTTTCTTATTTTGCATATGTTAGCTTGTTAGACAATGTTGTTAATTATAGATTTGAATAATAATCATGCTTTATAAGTTTTAATCTCCCTAAGAAGAGTATTTTTCTGACATTTCACATTTTAAGTTTTTGTCTCATTTGAGACAGAAAACTGGTCTCAGTGCTGTCATATCTCTCATTTCCCATTTCCGTTATCAGCTTCTGCTACTTTTATTTTAACATATAAAAATTAAGTAGCATTCTAATTTCAAAGTTTATAAGCAGAGAAATTGGGTGATTATTGATGCTGATCAACAATAAATTTGTTTCCTGCTAGTGGGATTTTCTTATTTCTAGATGACAGCACAAATACTAATCAGCTAACTTTTATCATATATGAACAGTATGATAACACTTTTCTTTTTTCTATTATTGCATGAATTTATGAATTTTGGCTCCCTTATACAAAAGATAGAATGTTTACCAATGAAGAGGGAACCATTAATTGACTTTTTATTGTTTTTATTAAGTTGTACATTTTTCTGCATTCATCTCCATTCCTTCCCTATTCCACTCTCCTGTCCCGCATGATGCTCATGATTTCAATTTCTCAGGACATATTCTTTTATTCTTCTTTCTTTATAGAACCATATATGCCTTTTTAAGGGTCCTCTTTTATGTCTTGGTTCTCTGGGATTGTGAATGGGAGGCTGGTTTTTCTTCGCTTTATATTTACAAGTCACTTATGAGTGAAGACATACTATATTTGCCTTTCTGCATCTGGGTTACCTTACTCAGTATGTTTTCTAGATCCATCCATTTGCCTGCAAATTTCAAAATGCCATTATTGTTTAACTACTGTATAATGTTCCATTCTGCAAATGTACCATATTTCCTTATCCGTTCTTCAGTTGAGGGGCATCTAGGATGTTTCCAGGTTGTGGTTATTATGGATAATACTGCTATGAAAATAAACACATTGTCTTGTAGTATGATTGAGCATCCTTTGTGTATATACACAAAAGTGGTATTTCTGTGTATTGAGTTGGATTGTCTACACATTTTCTGAGAAATTGCCATACTGTTTTCAAAGCAGTTGGACAAATTTGCCCTACCACCAGCAATGGAGGAGTGTTCCCTTTAAAACACATTCTTTCCAGCCTAGGCTGTTGTTAGTGTTTTTTGATCTTCTTCATTCTGACAGTTGTGAGATGGAATATCAGCATTGTTTTGATTTTTATTTCTCTGATGGTTAAAGATGTTAATCATTTCCTTAAGTGTCTTTCAGCCATTTCAGATTTATCTGTTGAGGGTTCTCTGTTTAGGTCTGTGCACCATTATTTTTATTGGAATATTTCTTCTTTTGATATCAAGTTTCTTGAGTTCTTTTATATTTTGGAGATCATTCCTCTGTCCCTTGTGGGGTTGATGAAGATCTTTTCCCATTCTGTAGGCTGCCATTTTGACTTGTTGACCATGCTCTTTATTTTGCAGAAGTGTCTCAGTTATAGGCGGTCATATTCATTAATTGTTGCTCTCAGTGTCTGTGCTACTGGAGTTATGTTTAGGAAGTTGATTCCTGTGCCAATGCTTTCAAGCATACTTCCCACTTTGTCTTCTAGTTGATTCAATGTGGTTGGTTTTACACTGAGGCATTAGATTGATTTAGACTTGAGTTTTGTTCATGGTGATAGACATGGATCTATTTGCATTCTGCTACTTGCTGAAATCCAGTTAAGACAGCACCATTTGTTGAAGATGCTTTCATTTTTCTATTATCTATTTTTAGCTTCTCTGTCAAAAATTAGTGTTTCGTAGGTGTGTATATTGATATCTAGGTCTTTGATTTGATTTCATTGATCCTCCTATCTGTTTTTATGACAATACCAGGCTGTTTTTATTGCTGTAGCTCTATAACAGAGCTTGAAGTCAGTAACTGTTATGCATCCAGATATTTATTCATTGTACAGGATTGTTTTGACTATCCTGGCTTTATAGTTTTTTCATATGATGTTGTGTATTGTTTTTTCGAGGTTTGTGAAGAATTTTGCTGGGAATCATATTGAATCTGTAGATTGCTTTCGGTAAGATTGTCATTTTTACTATGCTAATTCTACCTACCAAAGAGCATAGGAGATTTTCCATTTTCTGGTGTCTTTTGAAATTTCTTTCTTCAAAGTTTTAAAGGTCTTGTTATACAGGTCTTTCACTTGTTTGGTTAGAGTTAACCCTAGGTATTTTATTTGCTGTTTGTGGTTACTGTGTAGGGGTCATTCTCTGAGCTCTTTCTCAGTCCATTTATGATTTGTAGTAAAAAGGGTTACTGATGTTATTGAGTTGATCTTGTATCCTGCTACATTACTGAAATTGTTTATGAGTTGTAAGAGTTCCCTTGTAGAACTTGTGGGTCACTTATGTATATGTTCATATTGTCAACAAATAATAAAACTTTGACCTCTTTGTTTTTAATTTGTATTCCCTTGAACTCCATTTGTTGTTTTATTGCTCTAGCTAGAATTCAAGTACTATATTGAATTGATTAATATAAAGAGTAGACAGCCTTGTCTTGTTCCTGATTTCAGTGGGTTTGCTTTGAGTTTCTCTCCATTTAGCTTGATGTTGGCTGTTGGCTTGCTGTATATTGTCTTTATTATGTTTAGGTATACTCCTTGTATCCCTGCTCTCTCTTTTATCATGAAGGAGTGTTGAATTTGGTTGAAAGCTTTTTCAGAATCTAATGAGAAATTCATGGTTTTTTTTTTTTGCTTTTAGTTTTCTTATATGATGTATTACAGTGATAGATTTTTGTATGTTTAACCATCCCTAGATAACTGGGATGAATCCTACTTGGTCATGGTGGATGATATTTCTGATGTGTTTTTAGATTTGATTTGGCAGTATTTTATTGAATATTTTTTCATCAATGTTCAAGAGGAAGATTGATCTGTAATTCTCTTTCTTGGTAGTATCTTTGTGTAGTTTGGGTTTCAGAGTAACTATAGCCTTCTAAAAAGTGTTTGACACTGTTTCCTCTATTTCTATTATGGGGAAATGTTTGAGGCACATTGCTATTAATATTTTTGAAAATCTTGTAGAATTCTGTTCTGAAGCCCTCTGGTCCTGGGCATTTTTTGGTTGGGAGAGTTTTGATGACTATATCTATTTCTTTTGTGGATATGGGTCTACTTAATTTGCTTATCTGGTCATGATTTAATTCTAGTAAGTGATGTTTATATTGAAAATTGTCCCCTTCTTTTGAGTTTTCCAATTTTATTGAGTATGGGTGTTTGAAGTATGACCTGGATTTCTTCCATGTCTGTTATTGCCCCTTTTCATTTTTATTTTGTTAATTTGGATATTCTCTCCCTGTCTTTTGGTTAGTTTGGAGGAGGGTTTGTCTATTTTTTTTTTAATTTTTCTCTAAGAACTAAGTTTTTGTTTCATTTATTCTTTGTATTGCTTTCTTTATTTCTATTTCGTTTATTTCAGCCTTCAATTTTATTATTTCCCATCGTCTAGTCCTCCTTGGTGATTTGCATCTTTTTGTTCTAGAGCTTTAACGTGTTCTGTTTAATAACTAGTGTGTGATTTTTCAAGCTTCTTTATGTAGGCATTTATCAACTTTCCTCTTAAAACTGTTTTCATTGTGAGCCATAAACTTGAGTAGGTTGTGTTTTCATTTTTGTTGAATTTTAGGAAGTCTTTAATTTCTATTTTATTCTTTCCTTGACCCATTGGTGATTCAGGTGAGCATTGTTCAATTTTCATGTTTGTGGTATTTCTTAAATTAGTGTTGCTGTTGAATTCTCACTTTAAGCCATGGCAATTCAATAAGATACTTGGGGGTATTCCAAATTCTTGTATCTGTTGAGGTTTACTTTATTGCTGAATATGTGATCAATTTTTGAGAAGGTTCCATGAAGTACCAAGAAGATATATTATTCTTCATTGTATGGAATGTTCTATTAATGTCTATTAAGACCATTTAAGTCATATCATCTGATAGTTCCCTATACCTCTCTGATAAGTTCTGTCTGGCATATCTGTCCAGTAGTGACAGTTGGGTGCTGAAGTCTCTCATTATTAGTATGTATGGTTTAATGTGTGATTTATGTTTTAGTATTGGATTTATATTTTACACATGAATGTGTCCTTGTATTTTAGGCATAGATGTTTAGAATTGAGATTTTCTCTTGATGTATTTTTTTTCCTGTGACAAATATGAAATGTCCTTCTTTGTCTCCAATCATTGACTTTAGTATGAAGTCTATTTTGTTAAACAGAATAACTATATCAGCTTGTTTCTTATGTCCATTTGATTGGAAGATTTTTTTCCTAACCCTTTACTATAAGGTTATGTCTGGATTTGAGGTTTAGGTTTGTTTCTTTTATACAGCAGAAGGATGAATTCTGCTTTTGCATCCAATCTGTTCACCTGTGTCTCTTTATAGGTGAGTTGAGTTCATTCATATAAATGGATTTTAATGACCAGTTATTGCTAGTTCCTGTTATTTAAGCTTTTACTGCTAGTGATGCTATTCTGTGTGCTTTTCCCTTCATTTGGGATTTTCTGTTGTGAAATCATCTATTGTCTGTATTTTGTGGGAGTACTTAGCTTCCTTTGTTTGAAGCTTTCTTTCTAGTACTTTGTGTAGGGTAGTATTTGTAGTTAGGTTTTATATAAGTCTGATTCTTTCATGGAATATTTTGTTTTCTCCATCTATGTTGATTGAAAGTTTTGCTGGGTATAGTACTCTGGACTGGCATCTGTGTTCTTTTAATGTCTGCATAATACTTGAACAGGACCTTCTGGTTTACATTGTTTCCATTAAAAAGTCAGGTATAGTCTTGATAGGTTACTTGTTCTTTTTTCTTTGTGGTTTTTAATACTCTTTCTTTATACTGCATAATTAGTGTTTTGATCATTATGTGGTGAAGGAATTGTTTTTGGTTCAGTGTATTTAATGTTTTGTAAGCTTCTTGTACCTTCATAAGCATGTTTTTCTCTAGGTTGTGAAAGTTTTCTTATACAATTTTGTTGAATATATTTTCTGTGCTTTTGAGTTTAAATTATTTTCCATCTTCTATCCCTAATATTCATAGGCTTGACATTTTCATACTGTGACATGTTTTTTGGATATTTTATATTAAACTTTTGTTAGATTCAACATTTTCCTTGATTGATGAATTTGTTTCCTCTATTATATCTTCAACACCTGAGATTCTCTCTCCCATCTCTTGCAACCTGCTGCTTATGTTTGCATTTGTGGTTGCTGATTGTTTACCCATATTTTCCGTTTCCAGAATTCCCCCAGTTTGTGTTTAATTTATTGTCTCTATTTCAGTTTTCACGTCTTGACTCATTTCTTTCACCTATTTGATTTCTTTTTCTTGGTTTTCTTTAAGGATTTTATTTATTTATTTATTCCAATTTATGTTATTTTTTTCCATTTCTTTGAGTGAACTTTTCATTTCCTCTTTAAGGGCCTCAAAATTTTCCTAAAGGTATTTTATAGGTTGTTTTCTTTTGCTTCCACTGTGTGCAGGTATTCTATTTTTCTGTTGTAGAGCCACTAGCTTTTGTTGGTGTCTTGTTGTTCTTTTTGTTGTTGAGTAATCTTTTACATTGTTTTCTACCCATCTTTTTCTCCAATTGATGTAGTTGAGGCTGAGTCACTGGTAATCACTGCTGGTACCAGCAGTTCCAAGGCTTAGAATTTTGCTCTTCATGGTGGGGTCAGGGTCAAGTTTCAAGTCATGCCAGAGATTTCTTGTGCTCCTGAAGGTCTGGCCTTCTGGGGTCTGTTTCTGTGGAGGTTGTGCCAGGCCTCCTGGCTGACTTTTTCCACAGAGATTGGGTCATATGTTAACATTTTCCAACAGTGCATTGCTAGCTCTCCTGCTCTGCAACATTTGCTTTTGCATGCATCAACCCAAGTGTGTAGGCAAGTTACTGTCCTACCCACAACTCCCAAATATTTAGGAGGTGCTTCCCAAACTACCACACAGAGGCCTATATTAGTTATAAATGCTTGGCTGGTAACTCAGGCTTACCTACTAGCTCTTATACTTAAATTATCTGATAAAACTACACATAATTCTTATCTATGCTTTGCCACTTTGCTTAGTATCTTTTCTCATCTTGCTTCTTCTGCCTTTGGCTGTTGATGCCTGACTCTTGTCTTTCTCCTTCTCATCATTCATAGTCTGGTCATCCTCCCTATACTTCCTGCCTGGATACTGGCCAATCAGCACTTTATTAAACCAATTCAAGTGACAAATATTTTTCAGTATACAAGAGAATTATTTTCTATCATTTCATCCTTTTGTCTAATTAAAAAGAAAAGATATTAACCTTAATATAGTAAAACTATATAAAACAACATCAGTTATTAAGTAAGAATTATAGTAACAATGTCTGATCCATTTGAATTTTGAAAAATTAGAGAAAATAATTATATTATCTTAACTTGCATACAAAAACTAAAGTTTTGGGTATAATTTACTTTATATTACAACTAAGGAAAACTATAGTTATACTATTTGTCTTCAACATCATTAATGACTTCAGAAGGGTGAAATGTTATGCTAATGACAGGGGCATCTCGTTTCACCCAAAATTTGCCTTTAACATTGGGACATGCACCTATGTTCCACAGGCCTAATACATTTGGACTTTTTTTTTTCTTCAGAAGCAGGAAATTTTGAAGGACTGTCTTACCCTTCCTTGGCAAGTTTCAGCATTTACCTTTCTTGTGTTCTTCTGATACAGTGTGGATAATAACTGTCAGCAATCAAGAGAAGGGCCATTTGTCTTTGCCCACATGGCTAGCTTTTGATATAAAGAAAACAAATTCCTGTGGAGCTTCTTTGATGGCCATCACCTTCTTTGAAGTAATTGGTATTGTTTGAAGCAGATGTGTCTCACTTTCAAGAAAAGTCTAAGCTCTTAAAACATTTCAACATCATAATCTTTAGGTTTTGGAAGTGTTTAAAGATTACCTGTCTACCTGAAATATATCTCTATATGATCTTGAAAACATACCTAAAGTGACTACACATTTGCTATCATAGATGATTATTAACCTGTATT
The DNA here is from genome assembly GCA_902806775.1 of Microtus agrestis. Lineage (NCBI taxonomy): Eukaryota > Metazoa > Chordata > Mammalia > Rodentia > Cricetidae > Microtus > Microtus agrestis. Next base: position 157,116 of record CADCXT010004242.1, on the reverse strand, counting down.
TCTTATATATTATACTTTAAAATGATCTGCATAAAAGAACATTAAACAATAATAAAAATATATTCATAGTATTACAAAATTTACTTTAAATTTATATCAATAAGCCAATTCCATACTACTATAAAATATGTAAGATTAATAATTATTTTTTGATTAGATTCAATAATCTTTCATTTATTTTTCATATATTCCTTTTTTCCTTTCTAAAGAAATGTTTGAATTTAACTCTTTCATTAAGCATTGTTTTTTCTAATACCAACAAAAATTTGTAACAAAATCCCCTAAATAATGACAAACACCTATAATCAATATTTTAGGCCTGTGGGCATAGTTTTTTAAGATACTTCCTGCTGATTGGAGGTGCTGGCAATCTTTGGGGAACCCTGAGAATATCTAAGACTGTTATAAAGCCCTGAATTGAATATTCTATGAGGCTGGATCATCTCATTCAGCAGCCTTGAAGCTTTTTAGGATACAGAACTCAGAGAAAACTGTAACATAGTCACTCTAATACATTGGATCATCTGGGCCATCCATTCCCCTCGGATATTTTTCAGGGGTGTTCCTTGATCAAACCAGATTTTTCTTAACCATATCCACTCATTTGTAGTGGGAAAAAAAAAGCATAACCTCTCCACCAAAGTAACCTTTCTGTTGACTTAAATTTTGAAGTCAAGATATTTTTAAGAAAAGTAGGTTGGTTTAATATAGCAGTTTTCATAATCTAAGGTCTCTTAGCAACCAAAAATTTTAAAGGCAAAACAATAATATACATAACCCAGATTCTCTTTGTATTTTTCATCTTTATGTGACTTATTATATTTTTCATTACTCTTTATTTTTTAAGGACTTCTTTCTACCCTTTTTCTTTTCTATTTCAAGCCTACACATTTTTAATACACTGCAAACCATTTAGAAGGTTCCTTTTTTTCTGTCTGAATCTATTTTTACTACATACCTCTGTATTTTTCTGACATACGAGCCTTTAAAATGCTAAGCAGTCATGACTAGAATGAAAGTTGCAGCTTTGACAGCTAGCTCTATCCATTTTCTTAGCTTCCTGAATTTCTGGCTTTATAATGGAGTTAGAGACTGGAGCCATGTTTACTACTCCAACTCTGGGAATTTTCTGAGTCCACCCTGCTAATGAGTAGTGTGCCACACGCTGCTCAGAGACCTCATTTAAGTGTTCCATGGCAGAGCCTGTTATAAGAGCCACATGATTTTGCTACTAACAATGAGTCGGGAAGAACTATCTTAAAGGAGTCGCACCTCTGCTTGCCGCTAGCAAGTTCAGGTTATCCAAGAAAAGGTGGTTACCAAGAAGCCAAGTTTGACTCTCTCTCTCTCTCTCTCTCTCTCTCTCTCTCTCTCTCTCTCTCTCTCTCTCTCTCTCTCTCTCTCTCTCCCCTGTGTGTGTGTGTGTGTGTGTGTGTGTGTGTGTGTGTGTGTGGCATGTGTTTAGAATTAATTTTAAAGCTTTTTTAGTTGTTTTGTAAAAATGCTTACAGAATAGGCATGTTTTCTGGCTCAGTACAAAAGCCCCATAGTTTAAAGTACTATCTATACACTCATGAGTTTCTGCTTAGAACGTCTAGAATTAGTGTCAACCAATCATGGAAGTGCATGCCTATAATTCCATAACTACTAGAGAGAGATGAGAGGAGATGATAGGCAGTGGCAGGAGGATCATTGGAATCTCACAGGTCCAGCTAGTTTGAACAACAAAGAGAACATGTTTCAAAAAGATGGAAGGTGAGGTCAAATACCAGAAATTGTCCTTTGTCTTCTACACCTATGTTGTAAAAATTGGCATATGTGAAAACACACACTCATATTTACATTGTACACCTTCACCAAAAAGTTTAAAGATAATTTAAATCTTTCCCTGAAAATATATGTCAAATAAAAAGGTTTATATAATTGTTCAAAAACAGCTCCAAACCTTTTATCAAGTGGCCTTGAAGTAAGAATTATATTATGATCCCTCTTCTCTAGATTCCCATTGTGCGAAAACAATTACAAATACCTAATTTTTTCATTTAAAATTTTCCAGGTTACCAGAATACTTTGTGGGGTAAGATGAACAAGGTGTTGGCCTGTTTATTATCTTTATCATTTTTAGTTAAGTAAATTCAACAAATCAATTTTCCAGTGAGATTGTCAAAGCATATGAATCAGTATAATAATGTATCAAGTGGACCTTCTATATTCATTGCATGAATTCCTAGACCCACAGACTCACAAATGGGGAAACTCATTTGTGAAAACCAGGAGATCAATATTATAGAAGAATGAAATGGAGTCAGCTAACAAGGGATGGGGAAAAAACGAGAAAGAGATAGAAAAAAATGAGAGTTATAAAAAACATTTCACTCAAGGTCCAAATCAGGAGCAGAAGGAGAGAGAACAAGAGCAAGGAACTCAGGACTGCGAGGGGTGCATCCACACACTGAGACAATGGGGATGTCCTATCGGGAACTCACCAAGGCCAGCTGGCCTGGGTCTGAAAAAGCCTGGGTTAAAACGGGTATCACTGAACATAGCGGACAATGAGGACTACTGAGACCTCAAGAACAATGGCAATGGGTTTTTGATCCTACTGCACCTATTGGCTTTGTGGGAGCCTAGGCAGTTTGGATGCTCACCTTACTAGACCTGGATAGAGGTGGGTGGTCCTTGGATTTCCCACAGGGCAGGGAACCCTGATTGCTCTTTGGGCTGACGAGAGCGGGGGGGAGGTGAGATGGAAATTTGATTGGGGGAGGGGAGGAAAGGGGAGGAGGCGGTGGGGAAGAGACAGAAATCTTTAATAAAAAAAAAAATTAAAAAAAAAAACATTTCAGGCTCACAAACCAGATACAGAATGAAGGTGTTGCTTCTGCTTTTTCTTGAACATTGTGAGTAATTATTAATTTGAAATCCACAGCATTTTCACAATGAATAAGAGTATGAAAATTCCTAGCACAAAAATTATCAATGTCTATTAAGTTCATTTGATTTTCAAACATTACATGTGTGTACTAAATTACCAGAATTTACCATGTTCAACAAGAAGTGTAAATAAAAATTAGTTTAGATATTTTAAAATAGATAATAAGCAAATAAAATATAACAAAGAAATCTGGGTTCTTTCAGTATATGTATACTTACAGCAAAATTGTTACTTAAAAGACAAATCTTGCTAAATAAAGGATGGTATGTAATGACCATATATACTTATAGGGCCCTGGTTGTGTGTAGGTACCTCTATTCCATAACCCTATGTTAATTTAGAAGAAAACAGGCAGGTATCGTCACATACCAACACTGTGTGGTGAATGTGTGTATGCATAGGCATGTGTATGTGCATACATTGTGTATATGTGTATGCAGATGCTTAGGTATATGTGTTCAGCTTTTCACATTAGACCATGACTGATACTACAAAGTCTACACAGTGATTGATGAGGATATAAAGTATATTTATTACGTTTACTTTGAACATTAGAAATAGAGAAAGTGAAATTCATTTTCCAAACCTGCAAATTTTTAGTATATTTGAATCAGACTTGCAGGGCATGGGTTTTTGCACAAGAATAGTAACTGGATAAATTGTCACTGGGAGTATTAGCTCTGTGGGTGCAAAGGGTTTTAATTTGACCATTTATCATTTGTCCCTGCTGATCCTCTCCTTGTATGTCTTGTGACAGTCTGAAATTTGTTGCTGAGAACATAGAAACCATTAGCTTTCTTATTGATAACATTTATAACCCTTCTAGAAACAAATTGTGACAAATACAAGCTTAGTGGAATGCTAGCTATTCATTTCATTGAAGTGTTTCCTGTATATATTACTTACATCTTATTATGTGTTTTAACAAACGCAATAAGGTTGTAATGCTGGAGGCAAAAATGCAGTTGCTTTTTTTCACAAATCAATAATAATTAAAATGAATAATTTCTATTCCAATAAATTATGGATGCTCAGAAAGTATGAAAAGCGATAAAGTATTAATATTTGTGGATCCTGATTAAGATTGATTTAGTATTTTTATTGAATATGTGGAGAAATATATTTACAATAGTTAGAATTTAAATAGTAGTATGTTTTCTCCATTTGTGTCTTAGAAGAAAAGAATAATAACTGTGGGCCAAGACATGGCTTGACTTTGAATACGGTTCATTCCAGTGACCTCAGCCATAAATGGATACATTGGGTGTGCATCACTTTTGGAACCTTTGCTATGAGGAGGGATGGTGTATACACATACTGATAGCAAATCTCAATTGCTTACAAAATGTTTTTCTTATTTTTAAATAAAACAAAGCCACAATAAAAAGGCCATTTCAAGGTACGGCTCTTCATTAGGCAGAACAGATGAACGATTACATAAATATGTCCTACCTGCCAGATAAAGAGGATATGGTAAATTTATTCATTGATGATTATTGTAACATACGAATCTACTTTGGGATAGAGGAAATTGTACAATCTCTTGGAATATATATAGTATTCATGAAGCCAAATAACTGAATAAATCAGAGTTATCATACAACCTCCATGTTCTACAGCCACACAAACTGACAAACATCACTACCAGTGGTTCTCAACTTCCCTAAACCTGTGAGCCTTTAATACATTTTCTCATGATGTAGTGAACCAGAATCATAAAATTATTGTAATCTCTATTTTATCTACTGTTATAAATTATAATGTAGCTGGGGAGTGGTGGCAAACAACTTTAATCCCATTACTCAGGAGGCAGAGGGAGGCAGATCTCTGTGAGTTTGAGGTCAGCCTGATCTACAAGAGCTAGTTCTAGGACAGGTTCCAAAGTTACAGAGAAACACTGTCTCAAAAAACAAAACAAAATAAATCATAATGTATATATCTGATATATACAATATATGATATGTAATTCAAAGGAGTCACAACCTATAGGTTGAGAAACACTGATGTAAACATATAGACCCTTTAATGTTATTTGGCCTTACATGCAACCCTGAGCAATATTAGTGTTAGGAAAATTAAATTGCTGTGTTTTCTCTTCTCCTTTTCTTTCCTTCTTTCTTCCTGTGTTCCCTCCTTCTTCGTCCTCTTATTTTTTTCTTTTTCTTTTTTACTTATAGCTCATTTCTTCTAGTTTTTATTCTATCATTTTCTTTCTTTTATCATGACACCACTAATGTGTACCATCTTTGTCAAATAATAAAAAAAATATGGCTCAACGTGAATCTTGAATAGCAAATTGAGGATCGATTTTTAAAAGGCCACAGCCTGAATAATGCATTGATTACTTGGGGAAAAATGAGATGCATGTTCCATTTTAATACTGTTGAGAAAATAAGCACAAGAGGCAAGAGCAGGGATCATATGTTACTGAGGTGATAATATAGTAAGGGACTGCTAGTTTATTTCCTAGCCTCTCAGACCTGAATAATCATACAGAAACTATTTTAATTATATTACTGCTTGGTTGATGAGCTCAGGGTTCTTATTAACTAACTCTTATACCTTAAAATAAGCCATTTGTATTAATTTGTGTATCAGCATAAGGATGTGGCTTACTAGTAAGGGTCTAGCCTCTGTCTCTTTCAGTAGCTATATGGTGTCTCTCTCACTCTACCTACTCTGTCTATATATCTCTGTTCAAATCTCCTGCCTGGCTGTACTCTAAGCCATTAGTCAAAAAAACTATTTTAAGTAACCAATGGTAATAAAACTTATTCATAGCATATAGAGGGGGATCCTACATCATCTCCTCATTTCTTTCTAAATAAAAAGGAAGGGTTTAACTTTAACAGAGGAAAATTATTTATAACACAACCGGTATCAAGCAAAATTTACAGTTAAAATATTTATATCTACCCTATCTTATATCATAATTAAGGAAAGTTATAATTGCAATTATCATTTTTTAAACTCCATCAAAGACTCCAGAAGGATATACTATTACCTAAGTAAGCAGGAAGTGCATTGTAAGCAACTTTTAAAACTCTAGAACTGACAGAGACATCTCACTGCCTGGATAGTCTATCTTCAGGCTGTCTTCCGGCTGATAGTATGTGACAGACTTTTCCAGGAAGCAGGAAACTTAAAAGACTGTTTTTGCCTCTGTTAGCAGTTTGTCAGTCACTTTTTTCTGTGTTTTTCAGAATTTCTTAAAGACTCTTTGCAAGTTCAGCAATCATTTTTTCATGGGTCCTGCATGTCCAGTTCATACAGCATACCATCAAAAAGGTCAGGCAAGAGCAGTTTCTTGTCCAAATGGCTCTCCAACATCATAAGGAGCCTCTTCAATGCCCAATATCCTCTTGAGGTAAATTGGTGATGTCAGGAGCAGATATGTCTCATTATTGAGAAAATTCTAAGTTCTTAAAATATTTAAACGCTATATTCTGTTAGTCTTGGAAATGTTTGAATAATTTTTATCCATCAGAAATATATGTGTGTACATCTAGAAAACCCAATTAACATGACTAAAATCTTGATTATTATAGATGACTATTTATTAACCCATATTTATTAATTATAAATTACATTTTTAAATGAGCCGCACAAACAAAATACCCTAATCAAAATTGGCTTAAAACTTGTAACAATATAATAAGATCCATACTAATGTAAAGTGTTCATCTCTATAGCATATCCCCCTTTAAATGTAAACAATCATTTAGGGAATTTATGCATTGTTCTCTAGACTACTTCCTGTTGATTGGGGGTGCTGTTAATCAGGTCTTTCATAAGGTATGCTGTGTGGTAGGTCCATCACAGTCAGCAGTTCTGAAGCTGTCATGAATGTCAGAGCATCTGGGCCATTGCTTCAGGGTATCTTGTTTGATCAAACTATTTAAGGAATGCACTTCTTTCTATGCTCTGTGGAAGCAAAAGCAGAACCTCTTTTGCAAAGCAGCACATCCTTAGACACATATTTGAAGTTAAGATACTTTTAAAATATATATGTTAGCTTATCTTAGCAGCCCACATAAAAATATTCCTCTCTATACTTAGCTTATTGATAGTCAAAAAAGTTTCAAGAAAACACAATAATATACATAATCCAGACTCTCTGTGTAGTTTCCATATTTTCATGGCTTATTTTTTCTTCATTTACTCTATTACTTTTTAATATTTATTTTTATTATCTTTACTTCTTTAATCTATGATTAACTGTCCTCTTTAAAGTCTCTTTAAAGATTTTGCTTTATATTTTTAAATTATTTATTTATTTTTATAACTGTCCATACTCTTTTTCTTCTCTTTCTCAAGCCTACGTACATTTTTTAAACACACTACAACCCATTTAGAGGTTTATTTTTGTCTGAACCTCTTTTTGTTGCACATCTGTCACCATTTTTTTTATTAGGAGTGCTTTTAAAATGGTAAGCAGCTTGGTCCCAGTGGCTCTGGATGCTAGCTCTGCCTCTCTCATCCTTTTAATATGGTGGCAGTACCTTTACCACCAGCTCTGGGACCACTGCACAGGAGCTGTTCTTACCACCTCAACTCTGGTAAGTAGTTAGCTCAAGTTGCCACCAAGTAACTTATAACATGCTGCCCAGAAACCCCATTTAAGTGCTCAGCCTCCTGAAAGAGCAAGAGATGTTCATGAAAGTAGCATAAACCAGGAAGACTTCTTAAAGGACCCATTCAGCTTTTGTTGCTACTGTTAAGTCAGGAAGCCTTCTCTTAGAGGAATTATGCCTCTTCTTGCTTCTAGCAGATAGATCCCACCCCAAAAAATGCTACTACCATGAAACCATGCTTAACTGGTGTGTGTGTGTGTGTGTGTGTGTGTGTGTGTGTGTGTGTGTAGAATTTCTTGTCAAGCTGACTCGGCTTTATATGGATGTAGTTGCCTTTCATTGGCATGCCATTTTGAAGTAGAAGACTGTTGTAATAGGAGTGGCGGGCTACGTTCCTGGCACCCGGCCGCCCACATGGCTAGCTTTATACCTGAAATAATTACATGGAAACTGTATTCTCTTAAACATTGCCTGGCCCATTAGTTTCAGCCTCTTATTGGCTAGCTCTTACATATTGATCTAATCCATTTCTAATAATCTGTGTAGCCCACGAGGTGGTTTACCAGGGAAGATCTTAACCTGCCTCTGTCTGGAGTGGGAGAATCATGGCGACTGCCTGACTCAGCTTCTTTCTCCCAGCATTCTGTTCTGTCTACTCTGCCTATCTAAGCTGCTGTCCTATCAAAAGGGCCAAGGCAATTTCTTTATTAACCAATAGACATATGACCCTCCTCCATTAGAAGACTGCCTCTTTTCCCAGCCACTTAGACCCTAATAATCACATGGAAATTCTATTAATTACAATACTGCTTGACATATTAGCTCAGGCTTCTTATTGACTAACTCTTACATGTTAAATTAACTCATTTATTTAATCTGTTTATCAGCACAAGGCTGTGGCTTACTGGTAACGGTCCAATGTCTGTTTCCCTTGACAGGTTTTTGGTGTCTCACTGACTCTGCCGACTTTCTCTATATATGTATATCTGCTTAGATTTTCCACCTGCCTTTATTCTACTTAGACAATGGCCAAAGCAGCTTCTTTAATAATCAATGGCAATAAAAAATATTCATAGTATACAGAAAGAAATCTCACATCATGGTAATTCCTCACAAGATGGAAACCAGAATAAAGTTAGGCAAAGAGAATGAGGAGGTTTAATGTGAACACCAATGCACACTTGACTCTTCTCTTAAAGATCAGATGTGTTGGGTTTTTGTTTCAGGGAAATAAAATATGCACTGATGTATACAATTATATATACTTACATAATTGTGAGTTGATATAGAGTCATATTTTAATACTTATAACAATAAACTTCCTACACAACTTGCCATTTCTATGAACAGCATTTCCATGAACAGGGGAGTTTTCATGTGACTGGCTCAGAATCCCTCACAACTCATTTTACAATGGGTTATGTACATAGCCCATTGTTAAAACTGTTATTTCCTCTACAACTCACCCAAAAACTAATCATATGCTATATGAGAATGACTATAGCATTTCATAAATAAATTTCCCATTTATATAACATGTTTACATTCATAGAATAGCAGTTTCTTGAGACTAAGTGTTTTGCCCTGCTCATCTCTACACCCTCTACAATATTTAGCATAGTTTACGCCTCAATGTCATGGGGCAATGAAAGAAATGCCAGCTAGACTCTGACAATAAAGCTTTCTCAGCGGCCTGTGATAGTATTGAGTATAATATAGTAGTCATAGAATCAAACTCATAGAATGTGGAGGGGCATCATTGAAGATTTATGAAATCTCACTAAAACTCATTGTTATATAGAATTGCATGTGGTGAAGTACTTTGTAAGAGAATTCTAATACTTTCAAAAAACATGTTTAATTTTTGGCATGTCTTTTTTATATTACCTATTAAAATGAAAACTCTCCTATGCCCACATATTAGGATAACATTTATCAATTCTTTCTTTATCTCTCTACACACACATACACATGCGCATGCACATAAAAACACACACTATTGTACCATATAATTACTTAAAATATGTTAAATAAAACCCTATAAAATACTTGGAACGATACTTAGTTTTATTTAAGATAAATATAAGGAATCATTCACTTCAAATATCTGCTATTACCTTTATCAAAATATCATTAAGGTCTGAAACAGAGAATTATGTTTCTTTCTCTCTTTTTTTTAAGACAGGGTTTCTCTGTAGTTTTAGAGTCTGTCGTGGAACTCACTCTTGTAGAATAGGCTGGTCTTGAACTCACTAAGATCCGCCTGTCTCTGCCTTTCGAGTGTGGGATTAATGGTGTGTGCTGCCACCGCCTGGTGAGAATTATGTTTCTTAAACAAAATGATAAATCTATTTGTGTGTGTTTTGGAGACACAATTGATCTACCCTCATTATATTTTTTTTACTGAACAAATGATCCTCAAGCATCTATTTTTATTACAATGTATATCTGAGGTTTTCACAATTATATTGCACATCTCTGTTTATTTTTCCCAACTAATTCAGCCACATCTAACACCATTTTGACATTGAACCTATAGGAGTCTTTGAAACTCTCTTTTCTTTATTCATATTAATATGAACAAAAGTTTTATAGCAAATCTTACTTCATAAATCAGACCAAAACTTCTATTATTTCTGTTTTTTTAACCCATAATTCCTTTCTCACATGAAAATTAATTCACCTTCTCTACTTGTCTTGATTCTTTATATAAACTCATTGATTAATATTAGGTGTTTCAGTCTTTTGTCCACTACATTTTAATAATTTTTACATATTTAACTGTTTTTGCATCATTATCCACAGTACTTTATCAAATACATGCATACAGTGACATGAAATACACTTGCTGAAGTGAATTTTACTGTGAATGGAAGCCATAGTACATTTTCACTGGGATTGTTATTTCTTAATAACCTGGCTTATATCATATTTTAGCTGGTATTCAAGCAAACAGCAATGCATTAAGTACTTCAAGCATATGTTATCACAAAACTATGAGAGTCACATCTAGTGTCCCTCTTCCCCATGTACTCCTCCTAAAAGTAACATACTACTATACTTCAGAGTTCTTAGAAGAGTAGCCATATGGTAGGAAACTGAAAGTTTAGGGCTAATAATAACTTGATTCCTTCCTTTTCCAATCCTAATGTCTAGGGAATTTTATTACCTGATTATCAGATAGGGCTAAGAGATTGAGGCCTGCATTATGCTTGCTCTATGTTTTTGAAACATCTCTGGGAGCCATCTTTTTGTATTTTACATTTTCATTCTCTTGAAACTTGTTATTGTTCTCTGGGATTGTGTACCTCAGTAAAGTAATAACCCACAAGCCATCTGTTTGGTACTCTACTTTGGGAAACAAATATAAAGAGATTGGAATACTAGCTAATATCTAATTATTCTCAAAAGTTCCTTTATGACTGTTTCATGAACAGAGATGTTACTTCTTAGATAATAAAGCCCCAGGGAAGTCTACAGTCAATTTATGAACAAATTGATATTCATGAAGCACACTTTTGCTCTCTTCTTCCCTATCACAAATACATATTCCACCCTCTTATATTTTTGTGTTTAATTTTTTCTTTTGATGAGTTAGAGATCATACTTTTTTCATCATATTACTGCTTTTTCTACAACTATTGTCTTCTATTTGCTGTCATTAAACAATGGGTAGTCTACTAGTTCTGCTTAACTTATGGTTGTTAGTTCAACAAATTAATTGCTTATATTCAAATTTGACCTCCAGATACTTTTGAAATGTAATAAATAAGACTATATTGTCTTTAGTGGCAATTGACATAATATTGGAAGAACAAGGACTATAAAATTCTGATTATGATTTAAACAGGAAATTTGGCAGAGTCATGACGACTTTGAAGCAAAAGAGTATGATGTGGGTGGAGGTATTGTCTTGTACTTATTTTTTACATACTTGAACAATGGTAGTAAACTTAATGTACTTTGTAAAATAAGTGGAAATATCCACTTGACACAATTCACATATTTCTATTTTCATCTTAAATCACATTGTTAAATGTGTTTTAATGAATGCAATGAATTAAAGCCCAAATTCTTTTATAAACATCTAATGTTAAAAACATGTGTAGGCAATTTAAAATTTATTTTACTAAACAGAAAACATAGGTGGTTGAAATTGAACAAATTAACAAGATAAAAATTTATGGCTAGTCTCAGAAAGAAAAGAAGAGTGCTGAAAATCTACTGAGTGCTTACTCAGTAGTAAATGCCACTAAGATTGTGGTTGATACCAAGGCAGTATACTGTTTGCTGAATATTGTGTTTTATATTAGTGATTAATGTGGATGTGAGTGAGAATTCATCCAACATTAAGGATAAAATCATGATTTACCGGGCTGCCTGCTTTGGGAAAGATCAGAATATAGCTCATTTATTAACGAATTCAGATTTTCATATTCATGAATTGAATGCTGTCTTTGGATAACATTCTATCATAGTGTATTGGAATTCACTGTTGAAGCTAAGAGCTCCTGTTTTTATTGTAGAATACCCAGCACACTAAAAGAGATGTTGAATCAATAATAAATTACATAACAAATCAATTAAAGAATAAACATGTGTACTAGTTTAAATTTTGGCTAAGCTAATTTAAATAGGTACACCAGAGAAGGACACTTTAAGCACTGTATAAAAAGAACACTGTGTATGTATATGTGTTTATGAAAATTAATATGATTGTCATGCAGTTATTTAAATCAGGTTAGTTAATTAAAATGCTGAAGTATAGAAGGAAATTTTAACATGGTTAAGGCACATTTACATAATTCGAAAGATGATATTTAGAGGAGCTTTCATTTGATCATTAAGTTTGGAAACATTATTCAACTCTATTGTGAAAACAGGTCAAGGTTATATGAAAATTAGTGTTAATTGCACACTTAAAGAAATAATCACAATAGGGACCACTGTTAAAAACCACAGTAAATCAAAATGCAGAGTTGTGTAGCCCAGTCACAGTAGATAAATCTTCAAAACATTTCTGTGTCTAAATTTCAGGGAACATGACAGTAGAGGAGGCAGAAAGATAATTTTTTTTGAGACAGGGTTTCTCTGTGTTGCTTTGGAGACTATACTGGAACTTGTTCTGTAGACCAGGTTAACTTTAAACTCGCAGAAATCCACCTGCCTCTGCATCTTGAGTGCTGGGATTAAAGGTGTGTGACACCGCTGCCCAGCTTGAGGCAGAAAGATTTTAAAAGCCAGAAGATCAAGGAGTTTTCTGTGAGAGGGGATATCATAGTGATTGCAAAAGTTATACCTATAAATCTCATGAACATGATTTCTTAACATGTGCTGAATAGGGGCAACAATATTCACACTAATGTGGACAGGAAAAAATCCTAGTGCCCCTCAATCTTACACAAACAACTATGGGAATATTTAGAAGAGGAAGATTACTTCTCAGGAGGGAGGATATCAATGGTTTAACCAATACCAAATGATAAGTCCTGAAAACATACCCATGAGTAAAATTATATACCCCGAGAGTGTTATATTTAGAAATGAATATGAACATACATATTCATACATGCATGCAACACAAATAATGATAAAAAACATGTTATAGTTTTGAAAGAGAACAAGGAAGGATATATGTAAAGGTCTGCATGAAGGAGACGGAAGGAAGAAATTATATTATAATCTCAAAATGAAAAAAATACAGTAAAAACAACAAGAAAAAATCTTTTTGGTTTCTATTCCAGGTACTCCATAAAACACACAAACACAGAGCACCAGTCTAGTACATTAATAGTATTATTTTCTGACTGGATTCAAGTATTCATGGCTCTCCAGATTAGGGACAATATTATTTGACTAGAACCAGTGGACTTCAGAACACTACAAAATACAACTGTTACTGAGCAGCCTTTACACTCCTTCTTTCTCATAATATTGCAGTCTTTAGCATCACCTTGTCAGTCATATATGGGACAGATATGATCATTACAAGAAATACCATTTTTTCTCAAATATTTTCCCAAAAATTCTTTGGGGCCTTATGCTTCTCAGGTTTCCTGTCTGGGGATGCTGTCACTCCAGACTCTGGGTTTTGCTTTTCTTGAAAATGTGTTGGTATGTTAACTATCTTTATCTTTGTAAAGACAGGATATAGTTGGCATAATATTTGGCCAAGCTAGCAAAATGATAAGTTTTGTTTTGATTTAAAAGATGTTTTGATGTAGCAGTTGGAAAGAAACATATTTTACCTTTTTGCTTTTGTCAGTAGTTGACATTGAAGTTTGGAAAAAGCATAGGTGTTAGTGTGGAAAACCATGCTTTTTCTTGAGGAAAAATAGCTCAGGATATTCAAGGTTGGACACTTGTATGGAACTCATCTGGTAGCAGGACTGTTCATATTTTTACCTCTTTCCTGTCTCAGAATCTTTACTCAGGCTGTGGGCAGATTGTTGTAGAGTCCCTGCATATGGGTACTATGGCTTTTAAGCACACTCCTATATATTTATGGTCTGAAGCCTATTCCCTTACAGAGAGTACTCTAACCTAGATTGGTTAAAACTTTTTCTTTGATCAATAGAAAAAACCCTGCATCATTGGTTTCTATATGTAATTGTTCACTTTCAAACTTTCGAAAAACAGCTAAAGTACCTATTTACTATATCAGACTGGACTGGGTCTCAAGGTTTTCCCAGCATCCCTCTGCCCCTACCTGTTACAAAGAAGATCTTGCATAGCCCTTCCCCCATAGGTTCTGCTTTATATAGTCCAGATATTTTGGTTACTCATCCTTCTTTTACTGTTGGCTTCATGGTTGCTGCACTTGGTTCTTCTCTCTCCTCTCTTCCCTCTTCTTTTCCACTTACCCTTTCCCCATGTGGGCCAACTGATCTTTGTAATGTCTATTCTGGATTAGCCCAGATGTCGCTGCCTCTATGCTTTCCCTTTCATCTACATTAAAGTTTATTTTCCACCAAAACGAGGAGTAATCATGTCTTTTTCTTTCCTTTTTATTTCTTTTGTCATCCAGTACTTACTCTGACTCCTTGTTCAGTGGTATACAATAAAATCCACCTTTCTATTTAACTGTATAAACAAACTGAAATTACAGGTTGCTGAGCTTTTTCCATCTGAGAGACCAGTCCACTTGACCCCATTTTTCTGAGTTGTTCATTTTTTTCACATTCTCCCACAGGCCAGACAGATCAAGTCCCTAGAGACCTGCAAGAACAGTGTACAATTAGACATTGAAGGTTTGGGCTTCCTGACTAGAAATTATTTTTTCTTGCCATTTAGTCTCTTAATTTCATCTTCTATAAAATGAAAATAGCACTTTTATTATAATGGAAAATTGTTTGATAATTGAGACTTATATCAATCAAAATTCCTTGGATAGTTAATGTGTTTATTTATAACACAAGATTTTCAAATAAAAGAATACATCAGACTGATGTTAGTGGTATTTATAAATTAAGAAGACTTATTTCTTCTCCTTCTAAAAACAAACCAACAGTAAGTTTCATGAGAAAAATATACCCTTGATTTAATATTAATACAGAAAAGCACTAAGTTAAATAATAAAAATAAATAATGTAAATAATCATGAAAAAAATTTCCTCACTCAAAGTATTCTAACAATTACATAAAACATAAAAGAAATGAGAAAAAATTATGATACATGAGAAAAATAGGATACATTATTCAATTTCTTACAGAAAAAAAAGGGCTAGGGATGAGAAAAGCAGAAATAGAACACAACCAAATAGAAGATTTTAAAGACTCTAGCACCTAAGAGAATTCATGGACTTAATTTTGATTTTGACTTACTTTAAATAAAACTATCTGTTTCAATAAGACACAAACATATATAACTCAAAATGTGAATACAGATTAGATCTTTCCAAATACCAGACTTTATATTTTAGTTGAGAAATGATGATAGTGGTAAGGACACCTGTTTATAGATGACAATTTGAAATGTCATATAAATTTGGAAGAAAGAAAATCTAATATACAGTAACGTCAAGAGGGGTAGATAAAAGCCAACATGGTGTTTGGAACAAAAGAGATATAACTTATAACAAACCAGAAAGTACATGTGATGATGAATAATGTGCCCACTGTTCAGTATTAGTCCCTAACCAGTATCCTATATTTTTCTAGTATATTCTGTACTCTGTTTTGGAACAACAATCTTTTGCTTGGATGTATGGCATGTATAAAAATGACATTTCCTCACCTAGGGCTCAGGAATCATTGCAGAAAGATTGTTAAGAGCTGGAGGGACACTGAGTTTGTTTTCTTTTGTCTTCTAGTAATTCCATAAGCTTCACCCAAAAAGTCTCACCTACTGTCTGAACAATGACAATAATAGACATGCTAATATAGAACAGAGGATCTGGAGGGGACTGGGGTGGGCTGGGGAAGTGAGGGAGAGTGGGGGATGAGGGAGAATTCTCGAAGGCCTCAACCATACACAAAGAACTATAGGCAGCTAAGAAATGCTGAGATCCAGAGAAATATTCTTCCCACACTAATTGGTTATCCAATATCAAATGGTCAATCCTGAAAATATAAATATTAAGTAACATTATGGAGTCTAAACATGTTAAAATAATAAATAATAAGTAAATAACAGTCTAATGCAAATTAATTATTATCATAATATTATTGCCTTAATATGGGCAAATATTATTACAATGTTTTAAATATGGTATAATCTAATGTCTGATAGTTACTTAAATGTTATTGCCAAATTTTCTGAAATATTAATTCAGTCTTCAAAAGAATCATAATGGATTTGGTGTATATTGGCACTTTTTATATAAAAAGGAACCCTAGGCACATAACAACTAGGCTTTAAGAGCTGAAATTTGTTATGGTGCAGTTGTCCTGAGGCCAGTTCAATGAGGGGTGGCAGCAAGTGACCCAAGGCTCTGTTGGACAGGAGACAGACAGATATGCATGCACAGAGAGCTGGGTATAGAATTTATTTGCTGGGTTTTTGGAATAGAATAAGAGTTAGGGGGTATGGGAGGAAGAAAGAAGAGGGGATAGAAGAGAAGAAAGAGGGAGAAAAGGAAGACAGGCAGAAGCTTTTTCTTCAGAAGTGGTGCAGAGAGGAAGAGAGAGAGAGAGAGAGAGAGAGAGAGAGAGAGAGAGAGAGGGAGGGAGGGAGGGAGGGAGGGAGGGAGGGAGGGAGGGAGGGAGGGAGATATTAATAGCTTATCATCATTTTATTGATATTGTTAAGATTATGAAAGTCAGTGTGAAAGAAATTTGCTAACTTTTATTTGACCATGTCTCTGTCTCTTCTCTACTGTGTGGCTCCCTGTTGGGGACCAGCTGCCTTCAGAAACCTGAGGAATGGTCTAGTGGCATGCCATCTCTCTCTTCTTGTGAAACTCGCTGCCTGTCTTGGTCCACTATAGCCACTTGAGGAACTGCGTTGTCCCTGCCTGGGACTGATTGCTCTCAAGACCCACTGCCCACTGCTGCCTCCACTTGACTTGCAGCGTTTTAGACACTTCAGCCAGTTGGGAATGTGCAGCATTTTTATTTAATCCATTACAGAAGTAACTGATATAGTATACAAAATACAAATAAATAACAAATAAAGGTAAAGGAAGATGAAAGAAAGTATCAACAAATATTATTAAATATTTAGCTATCATTTCATATTAAAAACACTCTTATAATTAATACTCAGCAAGAAAATGGCAAAGCATATGAACAACAATTTTTTTCTGAAAGAAAACTAAATTGAAAGATACAACAGGTATAGCAAATAAGGTATTAACTGAGGAAATTTCAACATTTTAATGAGCAATGAACTTTGATTTGTCATGTTTACCTGAATGAGTAAACCTCCATTATTGTCAGGGTTCCCCTAAATATTTTATATAGTTAATTTTCATTGATTATTGAAAATTAAGAAATATCTAATTTATAAATACAGTTATATAAAAGTTTGACCTACAATTAATTACATAAAGTTCAAAAATCTTGATGTCTTATTCTAAGTCTTTGAGAGAGAACTTTTACATAAAATAAAGTATCCACCAATTGCACAGGTTAGGAAACCAGACTCTTGGTGAGTGTGTGTAACTCAGGATAAGTCAACTAGAAAAGCAATTTGATAATCTCTATTAAATTTAGCAAAATGCATTCTCTAAAGCAAACAAATCCATCTTGTAGTCATTGGTCTCACTGTTTTAAGACTTAAAAATTAGAAACTATCTAATAAAAACATGCCATCCTCACATGAATGATTACTATATAGTACTCAGCTTATGCTTACATTCCTGAGAGGCCAATTAAACTACACATGGGAAACTACTAATGGATATTACTTCTTCCAACATGAGAAAAAAATGGGAAAAAATTGGTTTGTATATTTATATAATTTTGTTCTCTGAACCTTAAATTAATTATTATTTTACTATAGTAATATCTCAATCAAAATACTACAATAAAGATATATCAGATGTTATTGAAAAGCATAGAAAAACTAGAAAATCAATATCATTTGTATAAATACCATGTAATCATTTAAAATAACATTTAAATATTAGATCACTTTATTCATTAGTGTAGAGTTTTATATAAAATTTATGTAATTTATTTATACCTGTTGTGATGGTTATCACACACAAACACACACAAACGTACACCTATACATAAAGTGTACTGAGTCTGTTTAGTGTTGTTTGCTAGAGTTTATATGAGTTCAAATTTGACCATATAGAATTAGATACCTATCATGTAGCATGTATCTGAAGAAAGATTTTCCATAAGCTGCCATTAATTGTCTTTTTCTCTTCATCTTTGGGTGGAGTCCTATGAGATTTCTTCCATCTACACTGGCTTGCCAGCAGGTAGCATTTTTGTGTTTCTTGCAATTGAACTCCAAATATGTAATCTTTACATAGAATGTTTTTTTATTAAGCTCAATGTCAGCAGACAATAAAGATCTGATTTTGATATAATTTTCTATTATTATTTACATTTTTATCAATTTCTTAATTTCTAACTTTTATTTATTTTTGCTTTCTGTTTCATTGTTTATTATATTAGCTTTTTGTTACTTTTTTTATTGAAAAAAAATTTCCGCCTCCTCCCAGCCTCCCATTTCCCTCCCACTCCTCTCGCCTCCCCCCACTCCTCTCACCCTTCCTCTCCAGTCTGAAGAGCAGTCAGCGTTCCCTGCCCTGTGGAAAGTCCAAAGTCCACTCCACTCCATCCTGGTCTAGGAAGGTGAACATCCAAATTGGCTAGGCTCCCACAAAGCCAGAACATGAAGTAGAATCAAAACCCAGTGCCATTGTCCTTGGCTTCTCAGCAGCCCTCATTGTCCGCCATATTCAGAGGGTCTGGCTTTATCCCATGCTTTTTCAGTCACAGTCCAGCTGGCCTTGGTGAGTTCTCAATAGATCAGTCCCACTGTCTCCGTGGGTGGGTGCACCCCTTGTGGTCCTGACTTCTTTGCTCATATTCTTCCTCCTTCTGCTCCTCATTGGGAGCTCAGTCGGGTGCTCCAATGTGGGTCTCTGTCTCTATCTCCATCCATTGCCAGATGAAGGTTCTATGGTGATATGCAAGATATTCATCAGTATAGCTATAGGATAGGGTAATTTCAGGTTCCCTATCCTCAGCTGCCCCAGGAACTAACTGGGGACATCTCCCCGGGTACCTGAAAGCCCCTCTGGGTCCAAATATCTTGCCAACCCTAAGATGGCTCCCTTAATTAAGATATGAGGTTCCCTGCTCCCCTATTCAACCTTCCTTTATCCCAATCATCCCGTTTCCCCAAGTTCCCCCCATCATCCCCTTCTCACTTTTCTCTTCCCATCTCCCCTTACCCTCCTCCCACACCACCTCCATGATCCCAACTTTTTGCCCGGCAATCTTGTCTACTTCCCCTAAACAGGAGGATAGCTTTATGTTTTTCTTTGGGTTCACCTTCTTATTTAGCTTCTTTAGGATATCAAATTATAGACTCAATGACCTGTATTTATGGCTAGAAAACAATTATGAGTGAGTACATCCCATGATCATCTTTTTGGGTCTGGGTTACCTCACTCAGGATTGTGTTTTCTATTTCCATCCATTTGCATGCAAAATTCGAGAAGTCATTGTTTTTTATCGCTGAGTAGTACTCTAATGTGTATATATTCCACACTTTCTTCATCGGTTCTTCCACTGAAGGACATCTAGGTTGTTTCCAGGTTCTGGCTATTACAAATAATGCTGCTATGAACATAGTTGAACAAATGCCCTTGTCATATGATCGGGCATCTCTTGGGTATAATCCCAAGAGTGGCACTGCTGGGTCCAGAAGTAGGTTGATCCCAAATGTCCTGAGAAACCGCCACACTGCTTTCCAAAGTAGTTGCACAAGTTTGCATTCCCACCAGCAATGAATGAGGGTACCCCTTTCTCCACAACCTCTCCAGCAAAGGCTATCATTGGTGTTTTTGATTTTAGCCATTCTGACAGGTGAAAGATGATATCTCAAAGTTGTTTTGATTTGCATTTCCCTGATCGCTCAGGAGGTTGAGCATGACCTTAAGTGTTTTTTGGCCATTTGAACTTCTGTTGAGAATTCTCTGTTCAGATCAGTGCCCCATTTTTTTAATTGGGTTAATTAGTATTTTAAAGTCTAGTTTCTTGGGTTCTTTATATATTTTGGAGATCAGACCTTTGTCTGTTGTGGGGTTGGTGAAGATCTTCTCCCAGTCAGTGGGTTGCCTTTTTGTCTTAGTGACAGTGTCCTTTGCTTTACAGAAGCTTCTCAGTTTCAGTGGGTCCCATTTATTCAATGTTTCCCTTAACGTCTGTGCTGCTGGGGTTATACCTAGAAAGTGATCGCCTGTGCCCATCTGTTGTAGGGTACTTCCCACTTTCTCTTCTATCAGGTTCAGTGTGTTCAAATTGATATTGAGGTCTTTGATCCATTTGGACTTGAGTTTTGTGCATGGTGATAGATATGGGTCTATTTTCATTCTTCTACAGGTTGACATCCAGTTGTGCCAGCACCATTTGTTCAAGATGCTTTCTTTCTTCCATTGTATACTTTTAGCTCCTTTATCGAAAATGAGGTGTTCATAGGTTTGTGGGTTAAAATCCAGGTCTTCTATACGATTCCATTGGTCGACTTCTCTATTTTTATGCCAATACCAAGTTTTCATTACAGTAGCTGTGTAATAGAGTTTGAAGTCAGGGATGATAATGCCTCCAGAAGTTCCTTTATTGTATAAGATTGGTTTGGCTATCCTGGGTTTTTTGTTTTTCCATATAAAGTTGATTATTGTCCTCTCAAGATCTTTGAAGAATTTTGATGGGGCCTTGATGGGGATTGCATTGAATATATAAATTGCCTTTGGTAGAATTGCCATTTTTACTATGATGATCCTCCCTATCCAAGAGCAAGGGAGATCCTTCCATTTTCTGGTATCCTTTTCAATTTCTTTCTTCAATGCCTTAAAGTTCTTGTCAAATAGAGCTTTCACTTCCTTGGTGAGAGTTACCCCGAGATATTTTATGCTATTTGTGGCTATCGTGAAAGGTGATGCTTCTCTGGTTTCCCTCTCTGCTTCCATTTCCTTTGTGTATAGGAGGGTGACTGATTTTTTTGGAGTTGATCTTGTATCCGGCCACATTACTAAAGGTGTTTATCAGCTGTAGGAGTTCTTTGGTGGAGTTTTTGGGGTCACTTATGTACACTATCATATCATCTGCAAATAACGAAAATTTAACTTCTTCCTTTCCAATTCGAATCCCCTTGATCCCCTTATGTTGTCTTATTGCTATTGCTAAAACTTCAAGCACTATATTGAAGAGGTATGGAGGGAGTGCACTGCCTTGTCATGTTCCTGATTTCAGTGGGATGGCTTTGAGTTTCTCTCCATTTAGTTTGATGTTAGCTGTCGGTTTGCTGTAAATAGCTTTTATTATATTTAGGTATGACCCTTGTATCCCTAATATCTCCAAGACTTTAATCATAAAGGGATGTTGAATTTTGTCAAAAGCTTTTTCAGCTTGGATCATATTTTTTTTCAGTTTATTTATATGATGGATTACATTGATATATTTTCACATGTTGAACCAGCCCTACAACCCTGGGATGAAGCTTACTTGATCATAATGGATAATTTTTCTAATGTGTTCTTGGATTTGGTTTGCCAGTATTTTATTGAGGACTTTCTCGTCGATGTTCATGAGTGTGATTGGCCTGAAATTCTCTTTCTTTGTTGAGTCTTTGTGTGATTTTGGTATCAGGGTAATTACAGCTTCATAAAAAGAATTTGGAAATGACTCTGCTGTTTCTATATTGTGAAATACTTTAAGGAGTATAGGTATTAGGTATTCTTGGAAGTTCTGGTAGAACTCTGCATTGAAACTGTCTGGACCTGGGCTTTTTTTGGTAGGGAGGTTTTTGATAACAACTTCTAAATCTTCAGGTCTATTTAGATTGTTCACCTGGTCCTGGTTTAACTTTGGTATATGGTACTTATCTAAAAAAATGTCCATTTCTTTTGCATTTTCCAATTTTGTGGCATACAGACTTTTGTAGTAAGATCTAATGATTCTCTGAATTTCCTCTGTGTCTGTGGTTATGTCCCCCTTTTCATTTAATTTGTGTATTCTCTCTCCGTTATTTGTTTAGTTTGCATAGGGGTTTATCAATCTTGTTAATTTTCTCCAAGAACCAGCTTTTTGTTTCATTGATTTTTTGGATTGTTTTTTGTGTTTCTATTTTTTTGATTTCTGCCCTCAGTTTGATTATTTTCAGTCTTCTACTCCTCCTAGGTGAGTCTGCTTCTTTTTTGTTTTCTAGAGTTTTCAGGTAAACTGTTAAGTCTCCAAAGTGTGCTTTCTCCGTTTTCTTTAATTGGGCACTTAGTGCTATGAACTTTCCTCTTAGCACTGCTTTCATGGTGTCCCATAGGTTTGAGTATGTTGAGTCTTTATTTTCATTGAATTCAGGAAAGACTAATTTCTTTCTTTGTTTCTTCCTTGATCCAGGTGTGGTTCAGTAGTTGACTGTCCAGTTTTCATCAGTTTGTAGGCTTTCTGGGGGAAGTATTCTTGTTGAATTCTAACTTTAATCCGTGGTGATCCGATAAGACACAGGTGGTTACTAATATTTTTTGTAACTGTGTAAGTTTGCTTTGTTACTGAGTATGTGGTTAATTTTCAAGAAGGTTCCATGAGCTGCAGAGAATTCTTTCTTATTTGGGTGGAATGTTCTATAGATGTCTGTTAAGTCCATTTGATTCATTACATCTACTAATCCTCTTATTTCTGTTAGGTTTCTGTCTGATTGACCCGTCCATTGGTGAGAGAGGAGTGTTGAAGTCTCCTACTATTAGTTTGTGTGGTTTGATGACTGCCTTGAGTTTTAGTAATGTTTCTTTTACATAAGTGGGTGCTTTTATATTAGGGGCATAGATATTCAGGATTGAGACTTCCTCCTGATGAATTGTTCCTGTTATAAGTATAAAATGTCCCTCTCTATCTCTTCTGACTGATTTTAGTTTGAAATCAACTTTTTTAGAAATTAGTATGGCCACACCTGCTTGTTTCTTAGGTCCATTTGCTTGATAAGCCTTTTCCCAGCCCTTTACTCTGAGTAGATGTCTGTCTTTGTGGATGAGGTGTGTTTCTTGTAACTAGCAGAATGTTGGATCCTATTTTCATATCCAATCTCTTAGCCTGTGCCTTTTTATAGGTGAGATAAGTCCATTGATATTAAGTGATATTAATTAAGAGTTGTTTTTAACTCTGGTCATTTTTTTCTTTTTTCTTTTGGTAGTAGAGTTTGTGTGTTTTCCTTCTTTGAGTTGTGCTAGTGAAGGGTCATTAGATGTCTGAGTTATTGTGGGCATTGTTGGACTCCTTGGATTGTGATTTTCCTTCTATTACTTTCTGTTAGGCTGGATTTGTGGCTACCTTTTGTTTAAATTTGTTTTATACTGGAAAATTTTGTTTTCTTCTTTTATAGTGAATGAGAGCTTGGCTGGGTATAGTATTCTGGGCTCCATCCATGGTCTTTTAGTTTCTGCAGTACATCTTTCCAGGACCTTCTGGCTTTCATGATTTCCATATAGAAGTCAGGTATATGTCTGATAGGTTTACCTTTATAAGTAACTTGATCTTTTTTCCTTTGCAGCTCTTAATATTCTTTCTTTATTCTGTATGTTTTGTGTTTTGATTATTATATGGCAAGATTTTTTTTTGATCCAGTCTATTCTGTGTTCTGTATGCTTCTTGAACCTTCATAGGAATATCTTACTTTAGGTTGGGAAAGTTTTCTTCTATAATTTTATTAAATATATTTTCTAGACGTTTGAACTGTACTTCTCCTTCTTCTATCTCTATTATTCTTAGGTGTGGTCTTTTTATTGTGTCCCAGATTTCCTGAATGTTTTGTGATGAGAATTTGTTGGATTTGCTGTTTTCTTTTATCAGTGCGTTTATTTTCTCTATGGTACCTTTAGTGTCTGAGATTCTTTCTTCTATCTCTTGTATTCTGTTGGTAATACTTGTCTCTGTAGTTCCTGTTCATTTACCCAGATTTGCCATTTCCAGCCTTCTCTTGGTTTTTGTTTCCTTCATTACCTCCATTTCATTCTTCAAGTCTTGGACCATTTCCCTTACCTGTTTGATTGCTTTTCCTTGTTTCTCTTGTTTTTCTTGGGTATCTTTGAGAGATTTAATTCATTTCGTCTACCTTTTTGTTTGTCATCTCTATTTCTTTATGGCAGTTTTTCACCTCCTGCTTAAGGTCCTCTATTATTTTCATATAGTTCCATTTAAAGTCGATTTTTTTTTTCTATTTCTTCTGGAGTAGGGTGTTCAATTCTTCTTGTTTTGGGATCCCTGGATTCTGGTGATGTCATGTTGCCTTTCAGGTTGTTGGAGGAATTCTTGCATTGGCGCCTGCTCTACTTTTCCTTCAAATGGAGCCAGGAGAAGCCTCCTGTCTTGGTCCAGTCTTTGCTGTGACTGACTCTCTGGGTGAATCTCCTTAGTGTAGAAGCAGGAACTGTTCCTGTCTGGATGGAACTCCTTAGCACTGAAACAGGGATGTCTGCTATCTTCCTCTGGGTGGATAGCCCATCAGGATAACTTCTCAGCACGGAAACTGGGATGCCTGGTAGCCCAAAGACACGGAGGACAAAAGGGTGAATGTGGGGGGCAGGGCAGTGTCCAATAGGACACAAGAGACCCTGCAGCACAAGCTGGAGGTGCCAGTGCTCCCTTGTGTGGGAACTTCAGGCCTGCCTGGTAGGCAGGCACTCACCCCTCTGGGTGGATAGCCTTAGTGCAGGAGCAGGAAACTGTTCCTGAGCCAAGGACCTTGCATAAAACAGGGCAGGATTGGGGGGCTGGGTCATGTGTAAAAAAGACAGCCCTACAACAGGAGCTGGGGGAGAGGGGGTTGTGCTCTTACCGGACAGGCTGCCCTGGGATAGCACACACTCACCCATCCAGATGGAACTCCTCAGCACTGCAACAGAGACTCCTGATAGCCCAAGGACCCGCAGACAAAAGGGCCCCTTACCAAGTCTTTTTGTTACTTATTGGAGTAACCAACAGATTTTGTTTCAAGAAATTGAGAAAGATCCATTATTTATTGAGAAATAAGCAAATGACATTGCAAGAAATTTGAATGGTGACACAAAGGTCACTTTCAATGATATTTAATTATAAATAAAGAAACAGGAAAATACTAGCAATGACAGTCATGGGGGGAAGAAGAACATCTCCAATAGCTCTTACGATTGGCAGCTGACAGATCTGGTTGATGCTAAAATTAATAAGCAGGAATAAACACACTTTAATACCAATTTCAAAATATAAATGTTTCAAGTTACCAAAGAAATAATTTGGCTAGTTTAATTAATGTAAGATTTGTATTCACTTTAAATTTATCTTTTATGAGAGATAAGATAAAATGAGAAATTGGGCTTAAAAGGAATACAATTACTTTAGTTTTTATTGTGGTTCTTTTTTCTTCTTTGGTTCAGGCACTAGGACTTGAAATTAGGGACATCTGCCAAGCAAACAATCAATACTCTACTACCCCAACCTTCTATTTGATTTCAAAAGGAGCACATTATTATGTAAATCCAATATTGTGATAACATGACTAGAGAGAATGTTAAAGCATCTTCTTGTCTAAGCTAATATTTAAATATTGAATTATAAATTTGTTACACATATTTGCCTTCAATATAAAAATAACTCTAGAAGTAATTTTTCTTCCTGAGCTAACACTTAACTAGATAAAAATAACTGATCTCAAAGGTCATAATTTGAAACCTAGACTCAAAATGACATATTTTCAGATATATTTCTATTTCAGTACTCTTGTTTCAAAGTCAACAAGCTGTTGAGTTTTATAATTATAAACTTTACCATTGCAAAAGCATTTGAAGCTATTGTGTTTGTTTTCTGGTTGTAAGCCACCTTATTAGAGACGAATTTACATTACATCGCCAAATGCTGCTCAACCTAGGATTCCCTGTAATTTGTATGAGAAATAAAATGTATATAGTATATCATATAACAATGATGATATTGACATCTGGCAGTTTGGAGATATTCTACTTTGTAATACAAATGAGAATGAGAAGGAAAATTTCAAGTACTAAAAAAAAGGCATTAAGAAAAGTTGTCCAACTTATATAGTCATTTAATAAATATACATATGTACTATTATTTATGAATAAATGTGTTCATACACAGGAAAAAGAATGAGAATATTTAGAACAATGAGTAATTAAATAAATGAATAGACTTTATTTGACCATATTGTAAAAAAAAAAAATGTTGGTTTTAACAAAGTGTTTCAGGGACCAGCATCGACAAAAATACATTTCTCCAGTGTAAAGTTACAACTCTTTGACCTTCGATCTATGTGAAAATAGGCTCACATTTTCAGGTCTGCAAAAGCAGTTTGACAAAATATCTCCAGGATATGTGACCACAAAATCCTTTAGATATTTTACATTTGAGAGCGTAACGGATGTTTAAAAGTTTGGCAAACTTCACTTCTTAATTTTTATAATTTTTTTCTTCTAATTATATCCTAAAATACTCTTATTAATATTACTAGATAATTCTGTTACTCTGTACATAAAAATCAACATGAGAATGAAATATTAAGTTGATATGTTTTATTTAGTGTAAATAGATAGTTCATAGTAACAGCTGGTGGCATCCTTTAGCATGTCAATTCATTTTTAAGGATTTTCCAATGGGGAAAATATTAAAACTTCATACATAAGATGTATGTGGTGCTATACCCCTTTTATCCAGCACTTGGAATTCAGAGGCAGGTAGTTTTCTGTGAGTTCAAGGCCAGCCAGGTCATTGATCTACAGAATATGTTGCATAACAGCTAAGACTACATAGTTAGACCCTGTCTCAAAAACCAAACAAACTAAAGAGTCATAAATAAAAACATTATTCAATAAAGTTAACAAAATAGTAAATTAAAAGCAAGTTAAATCTCTAACCATAAAAAGTGTATAAGTAATAAAGTATATTCTATAAAATGTGCTTTAAAATTAAAATATAGACTTAAAAATATTTTTTTCTGTAATGCCTGTGAAGTTAACAAGTAAAGAGGGAATAGAAAAAGAAGATGGTGGAATGGAAAGAGGGAGGCACAGATGGAAGGAGAGAGGGAAAGAGGTGCTGATCATATAGCCAGCATCTTTTGGCATTTTAAAGTATCTGAAGGAATTATTAGAACATTATTTTGTAATTCTGTTCCTCATTGGAAATGTTGGCTTCCTGGGTCCATGAAGTAAAAGGAACAGATGCAGGAAACAGGGTTCAAGATGGCTGTTGATACAGGCAGATCCGGGAGACAGAAATTTGGTGAATCAGTTCAACTTTAGTCCATAGTATAAGGAATATATAAGATTGGGGATCCTGGGGACAAACCCTAATTAGTATTAAATGGCACACCCATATCACAAGACTTAGTACGTGCCAGTAGTGTCCTTTCAAAATGGCTAGAGAACTTTCTGAATTGCCATGTGAGTCATGCAAAGAACCATGTCAGATGTCACCCTTGACATAAGTCAGGCATCCTCAGCCTAGAATACATCCTCTACATAAGGCTGGATAAAGAGTGAGTTCTCCATGTTGTCAAGCTTAGACAAAGCTGCTGGCATATAGTGTATTACAACCTCTGGTGAGTAACGCCTTCCAACATTATCTTATGTCAAAAACAATGAATTGATTCATTGTCACATCAATGTGAAGACACATGGAACATCTCAGTAAGTGTTAACCATAAGAGTGTACAAGAATTCAAGGGAAAAGCGTCAGTCAGATATCTGTACTGGAAATTTGAGCCACTAGTACTTGCAGTTAGCAGGGGAATCATGTTTTGTCTGTGCATAGAGAAAAATGAAGTGACTGTGCTTGTTCTCATTATATCACGGGCTCTAGTAACCTTTTCAGATGCTGAAATTCTTGGGTATTTTTATGTCTAATGGAGAATAACATGGCCTCACCTCCAGTGTCGGGCAGTTTCTAAATGTCAGGAATTGCTTTTTTGTTCTTTTTATCAAACATTTTAAAGTTGAGATAATTGAAAAATAATTTTTTATTTGACAATTGAAGTTTTAAATTAATGATCCTATAAAATGTTCTATAGACTACATTGCTGAATAATATAGGAAAAACATTATTTCTGTACTAAATGTTGCCTCAGCAAATTTTAAATAAAAAATGCTATGTCATTAACAGAGGAGTTTGAATAAAAATATGTACTTGGCTTACACATCTCCTCAGATGCATTTATGCATACAATGAAATCTAGATGAGAAAAGTTCTTAAGAAAACATTCAGTGTTGTTCTATATGAGTTGTTTAGAGAACTTTTCTTCATTACTTCACCACACAATGGTTTATAAATTTTGAATGCACGTGTGCAATGACAAAAGCCTTCCATGGCATCCATGCACTTGTTTAGAGATTCCTCAATATTACTCTTCATAGTGCATTCCCTGATGCATACTTAGTACATACAGTGTTGAGTGTTTGCTTAACTCTTCTTTCTTCTGAAAGGTGTTCAGTACTACTTTATATTTCCTTTATTTTTGTTATAACACAGAATGGTAGATATTCTAAATATCTGAAAATTTACTCAACATCCTTAATTATGTTATAATTGTCTTAATTGGTTACTTTCAAGTCTTAAGTTATTTGTGTGTGCCCATGCATATATAAAGGTGTTATTGGAGGCCACTTGTTTTTTTCTGGCTGCTCAGCCTCCTGAAATAACCACACAGAAACTGTATTAATTAAATCATTGCTTGGTGTACTAGTTCTAGCTTCTTACTGGCTAGCTCTTACATCTTAATTTTACCCATCTCTATTAATCTTGTATCGTCACATGGCTGTTGCTTACTGGCAAGGTTCCTGCTCATCTGTTCTGGTGGTGGCTACACAGCATCTCCTTGATTCCACCTACTCTCTCTATATATGTAGCTCTTCCAACCTGACTATATTCAGCTATTGCCTGAAAGCAGCTTCTTTATTAACCAATGAAAGCAAAACATATATAGAAGGACTTTCCATATTATTTTCCCTTTTCTGTTTAAATAAAAAGAAAGGTTCTATTTTTAACATATTAAAATTACATATAACAAAACAGTTATCAAACAAAAATTATAGTTCTAAAATTTATATATACTTTTTTATCATAACTAAGGAAAACTATAACTTTTTTCTTCAACTTGATCTAAGACTCCAGAGGAATATAATTATACCTAATTAAACGGAAAGTTCATTGTAAGCAACTTCCAAAACTATAGAATCGACAGAGACATCTCATTGCCTGGACAGTCACTCAAATTCTTTTCTATCATTAAGCATCCATCTTCAGCCAACAGGCCCATAGTATCAAGCAGACTTTCCCATGAAGCAGGACATTTCAAAGACAGTTCCACTGTTAGCAGTTTGTCAGCCACTTTCTTCTGTGTACTGCAGAATTTCTGGCAGACTCTTGCCTGAAGCAGGAACCCCAAAGGACTGTCTCACCTTCTTTAGGCAAGTTCAGCAGTCATTTTTTGTGGGTCTTGCATGTCCAGTTCTTACATCATAATATCAAGCTGTCCTGGAAAGAGCAGTTTCTTGCCCAAATGGCTAGCATATTCCTTAAAGAGCCTCTTCAATGCCCAACTTCATCTTGAAATAATTGGTGCTTCCAGGAGCAGATGTGTCTCATTGTCATGAAAAGACCTAAGTTATTAAAACATTATAAGTGTCATATTCTGAAAGTCTATTAAAAATTTGAAGAATACCAATCTAGCTGAAATATATATATATATATATATATATATATATATATATATATATATACCTAACCAACATGACTACGAGCCTAACTATTATAGATGATTATCTATTAACCTATATTTCTTATCTACTCATTGCATTTTTAAATGAGATGCACAAACACAATATCTTAATTAAGAGAAGAAATATGCATATAAAAATTGACCTTAAATTTTTATCAATAAACCAAGATACATACCAATGCAAATCTCTATAACATATCCCTCTTTAAATGTAAACAAATATTTATAAACAATATTTGCAAATATGGGCATAGTTCTCTCCAAACTGCTTTCTGCTTTTTGTTGGGTGAAATATTTTTTAGGGTGTTCACTGCTACCATTCAAGGGCTCTTGGTCCATAAAACTCATTAGTCTGGAAGGATTCTACAGGTTCTCATTCTCTGTGGAAACAAAATCAGAACCTCTTTTCCGAAGCAACATATCCTCAGACCCAAATTTTGAAGTCAAGGTACCTTTATATTGGTTTATCTCAGCAGCCATACAATGAAATGTCTCTCTGTATTTAGCTCCTTAGTACTCAATAAATTTAAAGAAAGTACATCAGTATACATAATCTAGACCCTCTGTGTAGTTTTCATCTTTATGTGGCTTATTTTTCTTTCTCTATTACTTTTTCTATAAGTTTACTCTGTCTCTTTAAAGACTTTGTTTTATGTTTTTAAAAATCATTTACTTGTTTTTATAAATCTCTATATATACTCTTTTTCTTTTCTCTCCCAAGCCTATGTACATTTTTTAACACACTGTATCTTGTTTAGAGGACTTTTATTTCTGAATCTGTCCTATTGTGTATCTGAAATCATTTTCTGTCCTGGAGCATTCTTAAGATGTTAAGCAGCATTTCTAAGACAGAGGCTGCTTTACCTTTTGACTCTGACCATTCCAAAATGTTGGAGGTCCATTCACTGCCTCTGAGACCCATTCTCTCTGCCCCAGATATAGGGTTGGGTAGTAGCAGGTCTGTATTTTCATTAGGCAAGTTGTAGCACTCTGTTCCAATACCCCATTTAAATGCTCGATCTCTTGAGTAATCCAGAATTCATGCTGGCAGCATAGCCAGGGAAGCAGTCTTTTCAAAGCTGTCCATGTTGCGTTGTTTTGTTTTTCTCCTACTGCTGAATCAGGAAAACCTCTCTTGAAGGAGCCATGGTATTAAGCCATGTTTAACTCTCTTCTTTTGTGTCTAGAATTCTTTTTAAAGCTTTGTCAGGTTTTACATGGATTCAGCTAGCACATGTTGGAGTGCCATTGTGTTGTAGGATGCTGCTTGCTTGTTCCCAACAACTCAGCATCCAGAAATAACCACAAAGAAACTGTATTAATTAAATCAATGCTTGGCCTATTAGCTCTATCTTCTTATTGGCTAACTCTTACATGTCAATTTAAACTACCTCTACTAATCTGAGTTTTTCCAGGTGACTATGGCTTTCTGACAAGGTTCTGTCTCATCTTTTCCTGGCAGCAGCTACATGGTGTTTCCTTTACTCTGCCTACTTTCTCTCTAGCCTGGCTATATTCTGTCAAGTCATTGGCCAAAATCAGCTTCTTTATTAACCAATAAAAGCAACACATATACAGAAGGACTTCCCAGACCATAAAGGCATGTGTGTGGAAATGTATCTATGCATATGTTTGTGTCTGTGTGCATTTATTTGCATGTTTGTGTGCTTTCCCTACTGGACACTATATTCAGCTACTTTGACTCCCATTCCATGCTGTTTAACAACTTGATCTCTTGAATTTATTCTGATTGAGTTCCCATGTTTGAAGTCTAGCTCTTTCAAGCAACCTTTCTAAATGTGTTGTGCATTATTACTATTATCTTAAAATAAATAGTAATAAGAATATATAACTGGATATTTGTTGAAAAATTGAGTTATAATAGGTATAGCACTTGAGGAAGTATTAGTACCTGATAAGTCCTCAGAGATGGGATGGTCCTTATGTTGCTGTGAATTTATGTTTTAATTAAACATTGACTTGAGACACATGTTTTTATTTGTATTTACAGAAAGAGCATCAGCTACTTGCTTTATTCCAAAAATATTTAATAATGAATGAATTATATATTGAAAGTCTCAAAATTTTATTTTCATAAAACCACTTAGTAATGTAGCCATTCATTTTATAATTACTATTCTGAGCACTTAGTATCTGAGCATTATATTGTATACTATGTTCTACTCCCATTATATTCCACAGGCTTTTACTTATCAATATTTTTTCTGATAATATGTCTTACTTTCGTCATTGTGTGCCATATCCCATGCCGGGGTGGAAACCTCTGTTGGGTCTTGCCAGGGTTATTTGTCAGTGATTTGCCAGGAACATGAGGGTTAAGAAATGGCAGGTAGAAAAACAAAAAGAAGAGATACAAGAGAAAAGAAAATGACAAAGGATTGAGTTGGGGTGGTCATGTAGTAAAGTACTGAAATTCACCCTGCCTTTATATCTCAAAAGCTTTAAATACCCCATGCAATAAAGAAGGGGGAAGGCAAAAGATTTCTTTATCATTACCAAAGTACAATGGACAAATAAAATAATCACTTTCTCAGTACCAATACCCAAAGCATCAAGGAACCACATACTAGGTAAAACATTTATCACAAATTTGAAAGAGCAAGAATAGACCTGAACTCTCTGACTTTTGGTCAGGGTGGGACAAATCTACATCTGTGGGCTCCCACAATTATGCTTGGTTCTGTTTTATGCATACTATATTTCCTATGAACCAAAGAATGTCTGTTATTTCTATTGAAAGTTCATAGAACATTTCAAATTCATTATTTTTTATTTCTAACCTTTAAAACCCCTCTCCTCATTTCTTCTATTTCTACACCAACAAAATATTTATTGATAATGGAACAACATTAACAAATATCATTAACAGCCACCATATAATTTTAAATTTCTATATCATATAAGTGAACTTTATCTATTTATAACAGTCTCATTCATAACATCAAAATTATGAAAATCTCAGAATAAATTCAGCAAGAGATTCAAGCACTTTTAAGTTAGCATTTATAAATACCAGTATAATATTTCAAAGCACATATTGAATAAACCCTTAAGTCCAATTACATTTTTAGTGGTTTAAGCATGATTTTATATGAAAAACTCCTGCCAGGTAAATACAACAATGTTTCAGAAGTAAGATTTTTATCTGTTTTACCTTATAACAAGGACTTTGGATAACTCCTGCCTGAGAAATATGTATAGGATATTTAAGAAGAAACTTCAAGTACACTTCTTCAGAAAACTTCAGAGATCTAGCTAGATGTCAAAAGTTTCATATATCTAGGAATACTACACTTATTTGATACTTTTTACTTATGTCACAGAAAATCAGCTTTGAAGCATACTGCATTGATTTTTATGTTCCTAGTAAAAGTAAGTCATGCATAGATTAAATGTTTATAATGATATATAAGAGCCATTTGCCTATGTAGCTTCCATCCTAAGATTGTTCTTTACATGGTTTCAGGGCAACTCATACAGCACACATTTTTTTATCTGAAATATACTTTTTTATTTATTTATTAAAGATTTCTGTCTCTTCCCCACCGCCACCTCCCGTTTCCGTCCCCCTCCCCAATCAAGTCCCCTTCCCTCGTCAGCCCAAAGAGCCATCAGGGTTCCCTGCCCTGTGGGAAGTTCAAGGACCACCCACCTCCATCCAGGTCTAGTAAGGTGAGCATCCAAACTGCCTAGGCTCACACAAAGCCAATACGTGCAGTAGGATCAAAAACCCATTGCCATTGTTCTTGAGTTCTCAGTAGTCCTCATT
The DNA here is from genome assembly GCA_902806775.1 of Microtus agrestis. Classification (NCBI taxonomy): domain Eukaryota; kingdom Metazoa; phylum Chordata; class Mammalia; order Rodentia; family Cricetidae; genus Microtus; species Microtus agrestis. The sequence goes on along the minus strand of CADCXT010004242.1, from coordinate 123,430 downwards.
GTCTCTATGTTCAGCAAGACCGGTTTTATCCCAGGCTTTTTCAGACCCACATTTTGATATGAAGCAGTTGACTTCTCAATTTCTGAAATAAACTAACACCCGCATGCCTAATGCTGCATGTTGATTTATCTTAAAATAAATTACAGAAAGTGAAACAACTTCTCCTGAATTAAAAATATACTTTCATAAGTCAGAATGTACAAATTCCCCCATTTTTATTCAGTGTTATTACTCAATGATAGCTATTCATTAATTAGATACTTAGTATCCTTTGAAACAAATACAGCAGTGGCATTAAAATGCAATAAGAATTCTATAGCTCTGCTAAATATAGGGTTCAGGGCATCCAGGCCACAAATAATGGGTCCTAGGTCATGTGGAGCCAAGAACAGTGTGGCTACACTTGGGGCCCGTGACAAGCAGCATAGAATTCCAAGAAAAGGCATACGCTGTCACTACCCAGGGAGGGACAACATCTAAAAGGAAGTACCTGACCTTCGAACCATTAGATAAAATTAGATAAGATCACCAGATGTCCCTCTTTCCCTTTTTCCAAAAACCATAGATAAATGTCAGGCAATTAGGGTTCTGAACCCTTGAAATTCCCTCACCCCAACATGTACTATGATTTAAAAAAATCCCTATCCCAACAGGACTTGGCATTCTCTGCTCTCAACTTGTGTCAGATGGACTGAGAGTCCAAGTTTGAGTTTGAATAAAGGCTCTTTGCTTTTGCATATGAGTTAGGACTCCTTGGTGGCTTTTGGGAGACCCCACAATCTGAGCATAACACTTACCACACCAAACATAGATCTGTATGTTAATCATACAACCATGTGCAGAACACCATTTTTTTCCAGTGTGAAGTTTTAAATCATTGTTAAAGTAGTAAACTTGATATATATTTGCTTTAAAAGACAATTTTGATATACACTGTCTTCTGAATTCACTTTGGTTCTTTCTTCACATTCTTTTTTTTATGAGTATTCACTTTTTTTTCAAAATCTATAAACTCACATTATTTTTATTCCAGTGGTATCTTAGACTTGGAAGCAATCCTGTTACCTCAAGCAGAGGTACAACACAATCTTTCATAGATGCTGTATTTATCACTTTCTTGTGTTAAATTTTAAAGATTCATTTATATAAATTTCAGAATATTCTGTTACATTATTAGCCTGTTATAGTTTCAGTGGGTTCTTTTGTTATTATAAAACATTCCTTATTGTCTCTTGTAGGTTTCTACACACCAAATTCTATTCTACCAATTTAAACCTGACAGCTACAAGAGCTACAGAAACTTCAATGAAGGTAAGAAGTTACTAAAATAGTGGAAGCTTGAAACAGCAAATTTTCTTACAGTGGCTGTGCCTCATAATCCAGGATGTTCAGTTTTCATCCTACTTGTTTTCGAGTTATGTATTTTTTTGCCAGAAGCATGGGTTGATGTCAGAATTCTTGTCTTTAGAATGTAGGATAGAAGTTAATGTTTTCTTTTTTTTCTTTCTTCATATGTATAAGAAATAAATTTACATCATGTTGATTTTATTGTCTATTATTTGATCATTTTTTTTTAAATTTATTGCTCTCTCATACAATATATCCTTTCCACAGCCTCCTATTCCTCCCCTCCTTCCTGGACCCTCATATTTCCTCTCCCCCATACTCACTGCTACTCTATTTCTCTTCATAAGAGACCAGCCTCCCAGTGATATCAAACAAATACAAAATATAGCATAATAAGGTGAATAAGACTAGACATAAACCCTCATCTCAAGTCTGAATGAGGCAACCCAGTAGGAGGAAAAGGATATTGTGAACATTCAAAAGTATCAGAGATACTCTGATTCCCATAGTTATGGGTTCAAAAAAAAACTCTAAGCTAAACAGTCACAGCATGTATGGAGAGGAACTAGCAGCATATCCAAATAGGCTGTGGTTGCCATTTAGTCTCTGTGAGTTAGGTCCTCATTAGCTTTGTTTATCTGATTCTATTGGTTGTGTTTTTTTTTTTGGTCACCTTAACCACTCTTGTCCCTACTATCACCCCTCTTCTTTTGAATGGTTTCCTAAGCTCCAGCTAATGTTTAGCTATAGGTTATAGATTTGCTCCCATCAGCTAATAGAAGATGCCTTTCTGAAGATGTTTAGTCCAGGTACCAATGAATGAGTATAGCAGAACATCAATGATGTCATTAGGAATCAATCAGATTTTACCAGTTATGTTTGGTACTATCCTCTGTCTCTGAACCATCTGACTTCCAGTTTCTGGCTATCCACACACTGTTGGATATAAGCTCGATCTTGTGTCATTAGTCTCAAGTTAGATCAGTCATTGGTTCGTTGATCACTGCCATGAGCTCTTAGCCACTATAGTCTCCCTACATCTTTCAAGCAGGGCAGGTTGTGTGACAAACATTTTAGATGAGGGTTTCTGTTTTAGTCCCACCATTAGGATCCTAACCTGGTTACAGAAGACGAACAGTTGAGACTCCATAGCTTTCATTACTTGGTGTTTTTATTAGAGTCACCCTGATTGGTTCCAGGAAGTCTTCATTGCACTAGGTTTCCACATTGCCTATCTATTCTAGTTATCTCTCACTGTACTATCTCCTTCCTCAAACTGATCTCTTCTTTTACCATCCCTACCCAATCCAGTCTTCTGTCAAAATCGATTTACCCTTCCCAGGGAGTATGATATGAAATAGCCCTCTGTATGTTATGAATATGACTTATACCATTACTTAAAAAAGAAAAGTACTTTGGCCTTTGACAGGATAGAATGTAGCTATGCAGAAAAAATCAAACAGAGATAGAGAAAGAAAGTGGAGTTGAGGGCAACATGAGCAGCCATCAGAGAAGCAATATGTGAGGTAACAAGCCATAAAGTAGTGGTAAAATATAGAATAATAGAAATGGGCTAATTTAAGTTCTAAAAGCTTGTTAATAATAATAATCCTGAGCTAATAGGTCAAACAGTTTATAGTTGAATAAGTTTCTGTGTAATTATACAGGACTGAGGGGTCACTTAATGAAAGGACAGCCTCCTGTTACACATGTATCCACCCTTGAGCCCTCCTTGTTATATATTATCCTTATGTCTCTGGATTGTAGCATGACTATCCTTTGTTTTACAGCTAATATTCACTTATATGTGAGTACGTACTAAAAAGTCAAACTTATCTGATGGAGGAAGGTCATTGGTTAATTAATAAAGAAACTGCTTGGCCCTGATAGGTTAGAACATAGGTGGGTGGAGTAAACAGAACAGAATGCTGGGAGGAAGAGGAAATGAGGCAGATGCACACTCCTCTCCAGGGCAGATGCGATGCAGCCAGCCGCCAGGTCAGACATGCTGAATCTTTCCCGGTAAGACTGGTGCTACACAGATTACTAAATATGGGTTAGGCAAGATTGTGAGAATTGGCCATTAAGAGGCTAGAACTAATGGGCCAAGCAATGTTTAAATGAATACAATTTGTGTGTTGTTATTTCGGGGCATAAGCTAGCCAGGCGGCCGGGAGCCGGGTGTGGAAAGAGGCCCGCAGCTCCCTCAACACTTATCTTTCTGGATCTGAGTTACCTAACTCAAAATGTATTTTTTTTATTCTCATCCATTTTTCTGTATGTTTCATGTCATTTCTTTATAACAGCTTGATAATATTTCATTATATAAACATACCACATTTCATTAATTATTCATTCTTTGACTGAGGGACATCTAGGTTGTTTCATAGAATCTGATGAGTCCTCTGGTGTGTGCTGTCACTTCATAACTTAGTTATGCACTTGGGAAATTTTCTCTCAGATAGAATTTTTAGGTATAATTCTTTTGGTATTTGATTTTTAGAATATTTTGTCATTAAAGAAATCAAGATAAAATAACATAGCAATAAACATATTTTTACAAAAAAGCCAAATTAACAAAATTCACTAACAACCAAACCACACACATAAAAAAAATACTTTCAACTTCATTAAGAGAATCAGAAACACTCTCCCACAAGGAAGTATAAAGTTGCAGAGAGGAATGTAGATCAAAACACTGAAATGTGTGAGGAAAAATTGGATTCACTCTAGGATAACTATCACATAGGATTTAAAATATAGAATATGAGACTGACGTAATATATGATTGGTGATGCTAATGAGTCACCACTGAAGGACTCTGGGAAAACTTGTCCTACAGAGTTCCTGGGTAATTACTGCCTTTAATGAGTCCTCTGAGATACAGAGCCTCTTAGGCCCAGGGATAAATGGAAGAGGATATGAGAGAAGCAGAGGTGCAGACTTAGGGGATAACTATGGGACTTGTTACAACCTGTGTCTACGGTGAAGGAGAGCACCATCTTTTATCGGGGCTTGGGCATCATCCTGTGCACCCTAGGTAAGGATGAGTTGCTTCCTTACAGTTCTTCTAACTTGAAGATATTGGTTGTATGATGTGATGCAGCACAAGTTTCAGGAATGCTAAAATTATTTGCTATCTCTTTACTCTGACGATTTTGCTGTTGTTGAAGTATTTTCGTCCTGTGGACACCATTCATAATCTCTTTAATAACGGGGTACTTCTTTACAATTACTCCTTATGCAAAGTTCTCAAAGGTCAGACCATTGCAGCACAACTGTTTGTTTGGGTTTTGGAGAAAAGGACTCACTTTGTAGATTAAGTGTGCTTTAAACTCAAGGTGATCATAAGTCCTCAGCCTCTCAATTGCTGTGATTAGTTATAAGCCGCTATACCCAGCCTGCTGGTTCTTACACCAATTTTAGTATTCTTTCTGTGGTTCTTAAATCTTCTTTAACAAACCTTCACCTACAAATCTTTAATAAAATAAGAACAAGTTGAAATATCCAAGACCATGATTAAACTTATCTGACAGAGCCCCAAAACCTACATGTGTAATAGTAATAGGTGCAATTGTTCCTAGTACAGTCCACTGATAGTACTATAGACATCACCTGTGGGCTCATTTGCTCCATAGCATTATAAACTTCAGAGGTATAATCAGTGTTTGTGATTAATTTCAGACAGGAAACTTTGAATTTATGAAAAATATGTGAGTAGATCAGGTGTACAGTATCCTGTGATGTTGGAGACTAGAAATAAATTCCTCATGCCTCTGTACTGTGAGTGTCATTAAAATTTGTATGGGAAAATAAATGTGATGAATAATTTATTTTATACATTATTGTAAATATTAAAAGAAGTATGTTCTTGTTTCAGAAAAAAAATATAGAATAGTAACTGAAGGAAAGAAAAGGAAGACTGTTTTCAAGTAAGTTCATTTATCCCTGCATTAGTCAAAGGGTAAAAGACTGCTTCAGCACAGCTAGAACTTGTGAATTCTCTGTGGTTTTGTTCAATGAAAAGGATGGGGTTGCTAAAAACTTCAGGCATAAATTTAAGCCCTTTACTTTGATATGGAGACAATCAAATTTGAAATAAGCCTGTTGGGGCTTGCCTTAATCATGAAAGACCTTCAGAATTAGAGCCTTCTCTGATTGGGGCTAGAGGGAAAACAAGCAGCCTAGGGAAAAGGAGAAAAGCACACACCAGAGGACTCACCAGATTCTTTGAAATGGTTTTTATTAAGCATGGCTGCCACCTGAGAAATTATCTTCATGGTGAATTTAGAAGCAAGTTTTAGAGCATAGAAGGTGAGCTTCTTGTATTTTCTGATGACTGTAATTTGACTTGAGCAGTGTATGGTAGCCATATTTATATTTCTTTATTTAAATATTATTTATTTATTTTGTATACAATATTCTGTCTGTGTGTATGGATATTTATATTTCTGGCACTGTGTTTATTTTTTTTTAAGGACTCAGTGTATGTCTGCTGTTCCTGGCTGTATCTGGCTAAAAATCAATTTAGTCTAATTGTAAATGGGGAAAAGAAATACTCTGGTTTTGTTCTTGTTAATATTTTTCTTTGATATGCAGGACATGTATTCTAAAAATTCAAAATGTTGTTTTCCTTATGTTTGTGAAGTTACTATCTTAAAAATCATAAAGTTTGGTACAAGTCATCTTATTCCATCAAAGATTGACTACATGATTTCAAACTCAGGAGTTCATACCTCAAAAAAGATCATCAGCTTTTTTTTTTTCTTCCTTAGGTTTAGCCCTTTTGAGACTCTCAGGGAAAAAGTTGGAGTTTTATTAATCATATGAGTTATGAACTCAAAATATATGTCTTCCTACTCCAGTTTAGATTCAGAAAGATTCCTTCATCTCCAGGACCATGAGCTATTCATAATGGGGATTTTAGTATTTTGAATTTTTGGTAGTTTTCTTTTTTTTCTGATGTGATATTTGTTGTTTCCATGTTGCTCTAATACGTTTTTTATGTTTTAGTTTATCTCAGTATGAAACTTGGTCTAAGAAAAATTACAGACGTAGTGCAATAATATTTATACTAAATATTATATTTTAACATTTTCAATTAGGAAAAATATAGACAAGGATAGTTTTATGTGGCAATTATTCTAATAAAATTCAGTGACACTATTATGGTGAGAATTTCATAGCAGATTTATTTCCCATCCAAATTGGATAATTCATTTGATTTTGACTACTACTTATTAACACAAGTAACTTGAAAATTTACTGTAAATCTTATAAGGATTATTTATTTTTAGTAAAAAGGTATGTACTTGGGCTGGTTTATAAAATATGCATTTAATCTCTTTCTCCCGCCCCACTCCTCTTACCTTTCCCCCTTCACTTTGTTCCTTTTCTTCTTCTTTCCTTCTCTTTTCCTTCCTTTCTCCTTTCTTCTCCTCTTCTTGTTTTTAAGATTTTATAAATTTTTAGTTTTATCACCCTTTATAATATTCGACTTTCTATGACATACACTTTCACGCATGTTTCTTCACTTTAAACTTTCCATTTCTCCTTCTCACTTCATTGTTACACTTTCAGGGTAGAAATACAATGAATTTAAATATATTTCTCTTTCTTGAGTATTCAGAAGTAGCAAATTTTCCCTCTGAGCATTGTCTTAGTAATATCTTGTCAATTTTAATTTTTTTTATTTTCATTTTCCTGATTTTTTTATGTTTACTCCAGGTTATATAGTCATATCTAAATATTGAAAGCTAGGATCCACAAATAAGAGATATCATTAAATATTTTTATTTCTGTTTCTGGAATATCTCACTAGATATAATATTTTCTGGTTCCATTCATTTACCTACAGATTTTACTTTTCTTTACAGCTAAAAAGAATTCCACTGGAACATATTTTCATTATCCTCTCAATTGTTGAAAGATATTTAAGTTGTTTCCATTTCCTAGCTATTGTGACAACACACAGGGATGAACATTCTTAGTGGTAATTAAGTTCTTTTCATCTGTACTATTTCACCATGCTATTTTTTCATGAATAAATTAATATTTCCAATTTTTAAGTCAGTGAAACTATTGCTGTCACAATATAGTGTGGTTTGAGTTGCTTTTTATAAAGATATTCTGAAATCTTCATCTCTTAATTTCACAAGCTATTTGTAGAGACATGTAACTATAATAATTATGCTTGTGTAATTATTTAAAAGGATTTAATATACTTTTGTTACTGTGAAGGCCCTACCCAAAGAAGAAGCAAATTGCAGTGTTTTCCAGGTGGATTTCATAACATTAATTATGTTTAGGTAATATATATTTTAAATTCTTTCCATGAAACTGCATTATGAATAAAATATCTCTGTATGCTACAGCCTACATTATATTCTGAAATTGGATAATTACTAGGCATACATCTAAAAGCTACAATTAGGTTAAAAATGCTCAGTGTGGCTTTAACTTTGAAAGTGAAACATGTAATTTCCACTATTTAACCATCTAATTTTTACTACTTAGCATCCATTTATAAAAGGAAAGCATTGGCATAGTATTAATATCCCCTATATATTTGAGTTAAAGTCTCTTGTCTTGAATTTTAACAAATACATTGTAGGCAGTTTTGTTTTGTTTTTTCTGTCCTGACAGGTAGCTCCAAAATACCCACAAAAAGACTTCCTATTGATTATGAAAGATCAGTATACAGCTTAGGCCTGTTTGTAACTAGCTTTTATGACTTGAACACATAGTTTTTATTGATTTGTGTTCTACCAAGTGTTTTATTTCTATGCCTTTTTATGTGTCTACATCTGGCTTCTCTGTTCTTCCCAGGATTCTCTCTGACTCAAAAATCCTGCATAACTATTGGTCATTTAGATTTTCATTAAACTAATCCAAGTGACACTTCTTCACAGTGTATAAAACAATTAATCCATAACCTAAAATTATATCACAATTATATTCTTTAAGAATAACATAATAATTAATTGTCTCCTCATCATTTTTTATTAGAAAACTTCATTGAAGATACAGCAACGCATTATGTTTAAGAGAATACTTGAAAACGGAAGCTATAAAATAATCCCACGCTGGCTCAGAATTGATTATAATAAAGGGTTCCTTATTTAGGGGTAGAATTTTAGATCACATTCCTGTGCATGAATGGTGAACTGGATTCAAATCCAGAAGCTGGGAGAGAGAGCGAGTATGTGCTTTACATGGGCATTTATAGTATAAGAGGTCATGCCTAAGTGGGTTGGTATCTTAAAAGCTACTTGCTGAAGAAGTTCTTACAGCACCTTCCCCTTTTGTTTAAATAAATGAGTTCTAAGCCTAACACAATACTGTACACATTAACAAAAATATCAAGTAAGAATATGAGAATTACAAACAGCATAAACAATATTAAGCAAGGAACATATGGTAAATGTTTCAATAATTACTCTATCCTAAGAAGTCTCAGACTTGTATTAGAAATGGCTTGGCTAAATCATAAGAGGAAAGTAACTATATCTATCTAATCTTTAACCCCATTGAAGGCCTGGGAAAGGAGATAATAGTACTTGAGTAGGCAGGAAGTCTAATCAAGCTACTTCCAAAATGTACAGGACTGGCCATGTAGACAATTACCCAAAGTCTCAGTTACAATGTTGAAGCAACTAACTTTGACAGAGCATTTTCCGAGGCAGGAAAATATTCAAAACTGTCTTACCTTATCTTGGCAAGTTCTGACAGTCTTTTTTCTTGTATTCTGCTTGTCCTGTCTAGACATTGTTTATTTTGTCAGTGGTCAAGGCATGGGAATTTCCTTACCCAAAGGCCAGTTTTGTCAAGAAGAAAACAAGCTCCATGTGGAATGTCTTTGGTGTTTAACATTCTCTTGGGAATAGATTGGTGCTCCCAGGAGCAATCATGACTCATGTCAGCAGAAACCTAAGTTATGTAAATGTCATGTTCTACAGTTCTTTGAAGTGGTTGAAGATTATCTATCTATGTAGAATATAATCTCTATGTATGTAAACCCATAGACTCGGGGCCACTCTTCACACACTGTGCTGGAGTGCTGGATAATGGTTTCAGGCTAAGACTTTTATTCAATAAACTCCTGCTTGTTTTCATTGAGTGTCAGTTCTGTGTTGGTCTTGGTTGGGGGTCTCTCAATATGGATACAACCTTTTAGGGCTTGCCCAGGATTCCCTGCAACCCCCAGATCCCAGACTAAGGGGTTTCTGAGTGGTCAATAATTCTCTGTGTCTGATTCTTTGTGTGCTTGTACTTTGCTTTTTGTGACATGCCAAATCTATATTGTGACTCAGTAATGGTCAGAGCAGAGGCACTTGCGTTCTGCAAACATGGAGATCCAGAAGACATTTTAAACCCTGCTGAAGAGGACAGAGAACCCCAAGTGTGTTTGTTTGAGGATGGAGAGCTATAGATCCAGAATGGTGTTTGGTATAATTGAACCTGGAGGATTGTTCCCTCAACACAGTACCAATCCCTAGTTATTTCTGGAACTTTACTGATCATATTGTTGTAGCAGAGTTATTTCAAATATAATGATCTTGTGTGCCCTAAGTCTTTTGTGTGGTTTGCTAACTGTTCTTATTGTGGACTTGAATGTGGAAAATTGCAGGGAGCCAGTACGTGCAGCCGCCATTACAAGATGGCGCCTGGCTCCTGCAGGGCTGGAGTAAACAACTCCATATAAGGTCTTAGCCAGAATCACCATCACGGGCATGCTCAGTATCCTAAGTGTGCCGGACCTATCAGGGAGCTTGGAGTGGCTGCTGAGACACTTTGACCAATAGGAGGCCTGCACATACCCCTAGTCCCTATTTAAGCAGCTGCTGCTCAGGGCTCGGGGCCCCTCGCTTCCCGCTCTCCCTTCAACCAAGAGGCTCCAATAAAGCGTGATTTGGGAAGAATCCTCGTCTGGTGGCTGTTCTTTCCTGCTGGTCAGGGAGTTCGCCACAGAAAATGCTGTGGAATGGTCTCCTTCCTCTCCTGTAAGCCACTGTTTAGCCTATTTGAAGAACATGTGGGCCATTGCTAATAGTCAAGTAGTTGAAATTGAAAAGGGAAAAATTGTTACCTTTAACTAAAAAAGAAAGTTCTACATTTGGTATCAACTGGCTCTCAGATCTGGCCTAATTGGGGCCAGAGAAGGCATCATGTTCTGGCCATGGACTGAGCACTCTGACCAGATAATCTATATCATAAGATGTTGAGTCCTAATAGAGAATCCTTTCCCTTAGTTTAAAGCTTTTTCTTCCCCAAGAGATTAAGTTAATAGTAGCAAAGAAAAAGTAACCATTAAGCAGGGGCCCCTTGGCCTGGGTCCTTCAGAGTGAAAACACTGAGGAAGACAACTTCCCTTCTCCTCCCTATGCCTACATTCCAGCTCCCAGGTCTGCACCAATCATGTCCTGGAAGAACGCCCCCATTGCCCCTGTAGACCCTGTCCAGGAGGGAGGACAGGCTAGAGTCACCATGATACAAATTGGATGATCTCCTGAAACTGGCTCAGTCACTCTTCTTTTAAGAGCTGCTAGACCCCCTCCCCTAACCAAGATGGGAATTAACTCTTTCATTACTGTCCCTTTGTTACTAGTAATCTCTACACTTGGAAGTCTCAGACTGAGCCTTTCTCTGAGAACACCCATGACCCAATTAATCCCCTTTAAACTGGAAGTACTACATGAAGCTTTCAGAAGATGTAATTCTGAATCACAGGAAAATACAACTGCTCTTTATTAATCAGGCAGCCAGATAATAAAGTGAAACTTCAGAAAGTAGTGAATTTGGAAGACAAAAGCATTCAAGAGTTAGATACAGTGACTAAGAAAATGTACTGTGGAAGGGGAAGTGCTGAGACAAAAAAAAATGCAAAATGTAAGGTGCAAAAATCAACATATGGCCAGTATCCTTCTGGCCATGACAGCCAAATCCTGAAGATGACAGAAGGAGACTATGGCAGCAAACAGGCAGGAAGGAGGAGAACCAAGAGGTAATAAAGGTCTCTGGCTGGGAAAGGACCAATACACATATTGTAGGTAGGAAGGATGCTAGTCTAGAGAACATCCATGGAAGGGTACTAAGGGTAACAGCAAAGTACTTAGTCAAATTGGGATGGACATTAGCTAGGGGAGACAGGGTTCAGACACTACCCTGAACCTAGGTAATACTAAAAGTGGAAGGAAAAATTATTGATTTTATGTTGGATACAGGAGCTCAAATTCATTGTTCTTAAATGTTGATGGGTCCATTACAGATAAAAAAAAATATTTGTGTCTAAGGGGCTACAGAGGCAAAGCCCTACTCATGAACTATCCAAAGGAGAGTAGATTCAGGACTAGGCTTAATAACTCATTCATTTGTGGTGATTCTAAAAAGCCCATATCCTTGTTTGGCCCTGATTTATTGACTAAAATGAAAGTCCCGATAATTTTTTTTTTTGATGGAGAAGCTAAATTGCTCCATGAGGATGGAAAACCCTTTTAAGTACTGGTGATCAGTAGCTTAACTGAAAAGTATAGACTTCAACAAGTGGCCATTGGTCCTGACCCCAAGCTGTAGAGCAGGCTCAAGTAACACCCATTGGGCTGGGCTAAAGCACAGGAAATAGGACAGGCAAAGCATTGTACCCCCACCTCTGTTTATGTAAAAATCAAGACATGGTCAGGTCCATTCAAAGTCCACCAGTACTCCATTCCCCAGAGGTCAAAAAAACACATCACTCCACACATCAGGCAGCTACTGGACTTGGGAGTCCTCAAGGCCATGCAGTCAACCTGGAACATACCTTTACTGCCTGTTAAGAAACCTTATATCAATCATTATAGGCCAGTCCAGAACCTTAGGGAGGTCAATAAGATAGTGATCAACAGAAAACCTATAGTGCCTAACCCATATACCTTACACAACTTGCCTTGGTTCAGCAACAGTATATTATTGTTCTGGACCTAAAAGATGCCCTTTTCAGTCTGCCTCTGGCTCCAAAAAGGCAACTGTAGTTTGCTTTTGAATGCCATGACCCAGAAATTGGGGTTAGTTGAAACGGACCACACAACCACAAGTACTCAAAACTTCTCCCCCCATACCCTCCAGTGAAGCTTTGCATGAGGACCTGGAGGTGTACCAAGTACAGAAAACAGACGTCAGTCTGTTGTAGTATGTTGATGACCTGATTTCAGTCATAGATTGGGAGACCTGCTTAACTGGAACTGAAGGTCTACTGCAAGCCCTCGAGTACCGAGGGTATCGTGCCTCAGTCAAGGAAGCCTAAATCTGCAAGCAGCAGGTAGCATACCTGGAGTGAGAGAATTCCTAAGTGTAGTGGGCTTTTACCGCTTGTGGATTACAGACTTTGCTGAACTGGTTAAGCCATTATAGGAGACTACCAAGGAAGGGCAAAACTTTTTTATCGATAGTACATCATACAAACTCAAACAAAGCTTGCTCTTGGCCCCAGTACTAGGACTTCCAGATGTGACTAAGCCTTTTCACTTATTTGTGGATAAGTACAATGGAATAGCTAAAGGTGTCCTGATCCAGACTTTGTATCCTTAGAAATGAACAGTAACCTATATGTCCAAAAAAATTTGACCCTATGTAAACTGAGTGGCCTTCCTGCGTCCTAATAATAGCAGCTATGACCTTACTAGTAAAGGATGCTGACAACCAGATCTTATTACAGATGGCTGTGATCCACTATATAGTTGCTGGGAATTGAACTCAGGACCTTTGGAGGAGCAGGCAGTGCTGTTAATCACAGAGCCATCTCTCTAGATGTATAGGCTCACAACCAAAAAAAATCATACAGAAGAATTGTTAGTTTACAAGTCCAGAAGATTCAGAGGTATACAGAACAATATTATAGAGGTTTCATGGTCACAGTAGTTTGGTCGAGGAAGGAAGAGTGTGAAAATTTAATTGAAAAGGGGATTTTAGTAGTTGGATTTAGAGGAAGTTTAGTTTAGAGGAAGAAAAAGAGTGAAAATTTAAGGACTAACTGAAATGGATATCTAAAATACTTGAGACTAAGGTTTTTCTTAGATCTGTAAACATTCCTTCTCAGACTTTCCCTGTGGGGAGCATTTATTGACTGTATTGAAGGAAAGTGTGAGGGTGGAAGAAAGGTGTTGTTTATTTATAACTTTGATGCTGAGCATCAGATTTTATTGTGGTTAATAGCTGTACATCCACTGAATTTGGGGTCAACAGGATAAATGTGGCTGTATCTCAAAAATCTCATAGAATGGGACTTTCAGTAGTCCAGAGGTTACAGGTACAGCTAGATTTTTCAAAATGTAGATCAGTCCTTAAAGTGAAAATGAATAGACTTTTCTCCATTTTGAATCATATTCTTTTCCCTTTTGAGTGACTCAGGCTAATTAAATGCTGTTCATGACTCACAGCTACCACCTACTAGGTTTCACATGAATCAACAGTTAATCAAATTCATAAGTCTTCCAGAGAGGTTATGAATCTGAGAATTCTATTATTCTATTGTTTTTGCTTAATTTTCCCCTTTGTGGAATATGGGAACCTGGAAAATTGTTGCTCATATTCATCTTTCTGCTCTTTTTAATTTAATGAACACTTATTAAGCACAATCAAGAAATCTTGAAATATATTTGGCAAAAAGTACATCTTTATTACTAAACTATCATTCTCATTATTTAAAATTAGAACTGAAAGAGATCATAATGTGATTCTTTGGTATCATATAATCTATTGAAAGAAAACATGTTGACTTCAGTGTTTCCAATGTCTTTGAACTGGAAAGATCAAACTTTCCATGACCTCTAAGGTTACACATTCTGTCTGACACCGACAGGATGAGACAAAGGTCTCATGTTATTTCTAAAAAGAGAACCTGTAAAACAGAGTAGAAGGGAGAAAGTTAAATCAGTGCCATTCAATCTGCTCAAGACAAGTGATCTGGTAATGTTGGCTTGGTGTTGAAGAGATCCATTGTGAAAATAAGAAAAGATAGATTCTAAACCCAGTGGCTTTTAACATATATTCTAAGGACCCTATTGAGAGCGATAACATGCATGAAATCTTGAGATCAGCTGTAGGAGAAATTTTTAAACACACTATGATGGACTGATTGATTATAAAAACTACTATCATAAGTGGATTTTGGTACATGAAGTGATACATTCATGGTAATTCCTTGTACAGAAAAGAAAATCATGAGAAATTTATTCTGTAATTTTCCCTGCATCATTCAGAAATAAAGTATATCTTCTCAGTTATTTCTGGCTTCTAATACCAGATATGATCACATAGAGGCATGAAAGAGAAGAGCACTTTACATATGACTTCCCTCTTGAGTAATGAAGAGTTGTATACAAGCAGGTAGAATAAAATAGAAATGTGCTTAGAAACCTCGACTTAAGTACTGACTGTGATTTATTTTTGTGTGTGTGATTTTTTTTCCTTTAGTGTTTTTGAGACAGGGTTTCCCTGTATAACAGTCCTAGTTGTTCTGGAATTAGCTCTTGTAGACCAGTCTAGCCTTGAACTCACAGGGATTTACCTTCCTTTGTCTCCCAAGTGCTGGGATTAAAGGTATTCACTACCATTGCCTGGCTCTTTTTGTGATCTTAATAAAGATTTTTTTTTGAGTTTTATTCTCTTTTGTGTTTCATACTTTACAAAAAAGAAAAAAAAGCACCTTATCTTTTAGAGCTCTTGTAAAATAAGCAGAAAAGTGTTTATGAAAGGGAAAGTACATCCCATCCAAAGTAAGAAAATTCTAAATGGAGAACTTTTAAGAGACATTGAGGAGCTAACTACATCTTTCTATTGTAGCCTTTGTCAATATCTTGACAGGAATAACAAGATAAGATCCTCCTGATCCAGAGATCTATATAAAAGGCTTTCTTGGGTCATTCTGGTTTTAGCTTTAAAAAGTTAAGCCTTGTTCAACTCATAATCACTAGTGTAAGTCATATTTATAAAGGTTCTTCTATTTTTCACGAGACATAATGAATTTGAAACACATGCTCCCTGGTGTTAAGCCCCACTTCTTTACTGTAAGGGATTGAAAAAGATAGGCTCAGTGTTGACAAATGTCATGGAAACACCTATTTTGCTCATTTGTAATTTATAAATTTTGTTCTAAAGGATATCTGAGTAGGGTTTTTAAAGTTATATGCTTGGCATTAGTATGAAATAGCAATTTCAGGGTATTTTAGTAAACATAGTGCACGAAAAAGAAATCTAATTGTTTCACGTCTACATAATTGATGCAATACAACCAGAAAAAAGAGGTTAGTACTTTAGGGTTATTTCTTTGAAGACACACTGTGACCATGGCAAGATATTTAACTTAGGGTGCCTGCTTACAGTTTTAGGGGTTCAGTCCATTATTATCATGATTGGGAGCATGGCAGCATGGAGAGAGGTGTAGTGCTGGAGCTGAGAGTGCTACATCTTGTAGGCAACAGGGCTTTGGCTGACACACTGGGTGGTACCCTGAGCATCAGAAACCTAATGGTCACCACACAGTAATACAGTTACTTCAACAAGACCATACACACTCCAACAAAGGCACACCTTTTATAGTGACACTTCCTATAAGATCATGGAGGCCAATTCCATTCAAACTACAGTGTTGAGGCAGAAGTGCGCTCTGAGTTTTTTTTTTAATTATTGTATTATACACAAAGGACTAGACAAACCCAGGCTTGGTCAGCTCTATTCTAGGTAACACATTGCTGTTTTACATCACTGTTTCTCAATGGACTTCTTATAGACCAACAGTTTGCCAACAGAGTGAGTTAATGGTCCTTTGTCAAGGACAGAATGTGTTAATTATTTAAGTCAGTATCTTATAAATAGTTCCATGGAGTTTTTCATAAAGTATGGAAAAATGGTCACTTAACATAGTAAACCCTTTTCCACATTAGTATGTTTTGTTTATAAATGATAATTGTAATATAAAATTAATCAGATTTTAATATTTTTACCATATATTTGTACAAAATTATGTGTAAAACACAATAATTCTTTAAAGAACATACACTAACAGACACACATACCCACACACAGTTATATTACTACTCTCTATCCTAAATACTCCCATTTATAAGGGAAATGAGTGAATCACAAAGTCTTTAACATGGCACACAAAGACTTTGTCAGCCTGGCCTCTGGTATGTACCCCACATCACATCCTGTTATCCCATTTCCTGAAACTGTACTGGCCTCAGCTGAGTTAGGTTGTAGGAGAGAACAGTGTGCCTAACTTTGGATTATGTGGGGATATAGTATCTACCTTTTGCAGGAAATCAGGTAGAGCGCAGGTACTAATAAACAAATGGTAGCTGAGATAATTTTTCTTGTATTACCTTTGGCTTTCTGCTTGTGGCCATTCAGGTTTTTTAACTTTACTTTCTAGAATTACCTCGTAGCAAAATTAGCCATATGAAAATCAAAGACTCTTTCTTATCTGGAAGTCAAACTAAGACAGCCTCCATCACAAGTTTCTCACCCCTCCTTTCTCATCCCTGTCTTTTGACAAATTTCATTTTTGGGAATATAGTTACAAATGAATACTTCCACTCCCATATGCTACTTTGTACACATAGATTATGACTATTTCACTGTTTTCCAGAGGTCCTGTATTATACTCAGTTCTGCTGATCTTCATGTTACAGCTTAGGTATCACTTTTCCATGATGTTTTTATTTTTAAATAAAACATCATGGAAAGGAGATATCATGGAAAAGTGATACCTAAGTTGTATAGATATATTCTATTCAATATATCTATATATATTATAGATATATATATATTCTAAAGAAACATCATGGGAAAGTTATTATGTGTATATATGTGTGTGTATGTATGTATATATGTATGTATGTATGTATGTATGTATGTATGTAATATGTAGGAGGAGGGCCCACTTGTTTGTCCCGGGGTTCCAGCTAGCTTAGCCTGGAAATAACCACACAGAAACTGTAGTAAATAAATCACTGCTTGGCCCATCAGCTCTATTTTTTTATTGGCTAACTCTTAAATTAATTTAACCCATTTCTCTCAATCTGTTCATTGCCACATGGTAGTGGCTTACTGGATAAATTCCCAGTGTCTGTCTTTGGCAGATCCATGGTGTTTCTCCCACTCTGCCCTTCTTCATAGCAGCATTCATTTCTGTTTTCACTGCCTACCTAAGTTCGCCCTATCAACATGCCAAAGCAGTTGCTTTATTAATTAACCAAGAAAAGCAACACACAGAGAGGACCTTCCACACCATTTATATACATACATATATATAATGATATATGTGTGTATATATACATACATACTCATAAACATATATATATATATATATATATATATATATATATATATATATAATCTTTCCTAGGAGTTATTGCACATTAAATTATATTTCCATGCCCTGATATACTTGAATAACAAGAAAATATAAACTTTCTTGATATTTTTAATCTTTGACACATGTTATATATGGTATGGAAGTAATTAAATGTGAGGAAATGTGTTCTAAAGTGCATTTATCAATAACAACTCCATATAGATGACAGTAATGATACAAACCCCCTCCAGAGCAACCACTCTCAGATATTTACTCATTCTGTCCTCAAGTATTTTTTGTCATTGTATTTAATCTTTATTTACTAAGAAGATAATTCTGTGTATGGATATAGTTGTGGATCTGACAAAACAGCACAGAACAATGTATGATTGAATTCATTTATTCTATGTGAAGTACAATTTATTTCATATGGCAGGCTTAATAATAACTTCTAGGATTAACTAGTTAAATACAGCGTTGTTCACGCCCTTAATGGCCCAGAAGAGAGACTCAGATGATGAAATAAGTCTGTTTCTGTGCTCTTCATAAGCAGAAGACTTATGTCTAGGTGTAACTCAGAATAAGGCATCATAGTGATAATCAAGGTTTATTGAGAGTTTATTCCTTTTACAACACACATTTGACTGGAGTATCTCCGTTATTCATAACAGCACTCTGGCCTATAGAAACCATTGTCTTTATTGTGGTGAATGTAAATTTGTACCAAAGGAAAAAATAAGACATAAATTCTAAAGCATGCAATGAAGATAAACCAAGATAAAGGGGAAAAAAGCTGATTCATAAGTGGAGATCCATTTTAGAAATTTTTAACTGAAATTTTTGAGCATATATTAGACTCTTGATGCATTTCTCCAAATGTTATTTTTAGTACATACTCATCTATAAATTATAAAGTTTATCTGAAATTATTAAATTTTTAGCCAATCAAAATATATATGTAAAGAGAAAATGAAACTTCTTTAAGTATGACGTGAAAAAAAGAAGCTGCCGAGAAGATTTATTGCAGATTCGGACATTAGAGAATGCACAGTGTGCATGCTTGCCTTTCTTTATGAATGCTCCCTCTTTCCTGAGCAATTCTGTATAGTATACATTCTGTTTCTGGAACTAAGAATTCTGCTAGATGGTCCCCTGGTCACTAGAAACTCTTCACAACTCTCAATTCTGCATAATTAAATCCTTATATATAACTTTAGATGCTGAGAGAGATGAAGATAAGGGATTACAAGATGACTGAATGTCCAGAAATAGAGACTTATACTAATGACTGATTATTATTTTTTTCATTTTCAAAGAAAATATATTTATATTATTATAGGATGTAAACAACACAGTAAAATGTCTTTGAACTTAATGATAATATTATCAGAAAATGAGGGAATGAGAAGCAGAGCACTGAAAAGACCTTCAATCAAATGATAAAATTTTTAAGAAAGAAGGCTGATAATAATGGCAAGAGACAAAATTATTCCATCAGAATTGAAAAAAAAACAGCTTGCATTGACCTAACATTTGTAAAAAACATAAAAACAATTTTAAAAGTGTAGTGAGAACTGTAGTAGGTATATATTAGCTAGTTTTGAATAAGAATAAAAAAATAAAATTTTGATAACAAAAGCAGTGGTAAGACTCCATTCATATAAACCTTGATTATATACACATGTGGAGTTGCCTAATAACAGACAACAGTAATAAAAATAAATTTATTTTTTATTTTATGAATTTAAAAGACTGTGTATCTATCATCTTTTGTTTATTAAGATCCAATTTCTTGGAACTAATGTCTAATTAATATTACTGTAAGCAGGTTTATATGGTTCAATGGGATTCTCTCCTACATCTTTCATGCTCCTTTTTTTCAAAGTGTGACTTAATGAATTATTTCTGTTTACATAAGCTAATCACTTATCATTACTCTTATATGTGAAGTTCAATATATTTGAATAATCACATAAAACATTTTGGATATTTACTTTACTTTGTTAAGTTTTTTATTTACTAGAAGAAATAAATTTAAAGTACTGCTTGTAAGATATAAAAGAATATGCTGACAGTTTCATTTAGGTGCTTTTAAAATGTGTGACTTTCATTTTTTTGTCAAACCTTTTTTTCCTCAGTTTGGAATTTACCATATCCCATATGGTGGAGACTCTCACTCCTAAAATTTTCCTCAATCTTCTTATTGGTGAAATGTCTTCCAGATGCATGGATTGGAACATGCAGCTAAAATGTTCCACTGGGTTTTCTTCTTCACTAGAAATTACATTTTATTAAGCATATGAACTCCTTTTCATTTTAAGGTGCTCGCCCAAAAGAAGAAAACACATTGTTTTAGAGATATAATCTTTATATAATCTTTAGATGGAAGGAAATATGTGGAAAATTACAAACTCTGTCTTTAAACATGGACAAGGTCATTCAAATAGAACATATGTGTATGCATTTGTATGCATATACATTTTTTATAGGTAAAGACATTAAATCAATCACAGCAATGCAGCATATGGTATGACAAATATTCCTCATAGAGTGACCCTTCAGGAAAACTAGATGATCAATTCTTCAATTGTCAAGAGTACTACAGAAGTAATACCTGGTCTATGCAAACATATACTCACTTGAAAATCATCCTATAAGAAACCCATTCAATCCTTTTACAATTAAAAGTGGAGTGAAGCAAAATTTCCAATAACACTTCCTTTAATTAGCTACTAATGTAGAATGAGATATGAACCACCCACAAAGTTGCATGTCTGTAAATAAGAAAGAAGTAAGAAGAGTCTGATGATAACATTTATTTCCACCTGCTATGGGACAATAGTTTTGGACTCAGTAAAATTTTGTCACTTGTACTGGTTTAATAAAATGCTGATTAACTGGTAGCCAGTCAGAAACTATAATTGAGACACACAGTACAGGAGAATTCTGGGAAGGCAGAAAGCTCAGTCTGCAGTTGTCATCCAGACGAAGAGAAAGCAAGATGAGAATGTCTCAGTGATAAAGTTACCAAGCCACGTGGCTAGTACAGAAAAAAATTATAAGTTAAGATATAAAAGTTATTCAATAAGAAAGCCAGAGATAATAGATCAACCAGTTTGTATTTAATGTAAGCCTCTGTTTTTTGTTTTATTTTTTGTTTTTTTTTGTTTGTTTGTTTTATTTTTGGTGGGGGGAGACTGAACAGCTGTGGGACTGGGTGAAACAGAAACCTCTATCAACAAATGCTACCAACATGGATAACTACAACCACATAAAACCTGAGAGAGCTGAGAGAGCTTGGGCAATAATTCTAGACATAAAAGAATAGAGTTGAGCACAGCTTCTTGGTAGCAGCATTTTGTTGGATGTGTTCTGTTTGCTAGAAGCAAGTGTGTCTCATTTAAAAGGCTTCCTGACTCAACTTTAGCTCAAAAACTTTGCAGCCCTTTAATGAGGCCTCTCCACCAAAGACTTAAGTGGTTCTTATGAATACCTAACACCATGCTTCTTGGCCGTGGCAGGGACCTTGAAACTACATAGACTTGTGGCAATAAACATGGCTCCAGCTAGTACCTCAATCATGAAACTAGACTCTCAGAAAACTAAGGAATGACCGGTGCTTTAATGTGGGTCTCTGTCTCTGTCTCCTTTCATCACCTGATGAAGATTATTATTCAGGAGGATGCCTATATGTTTTTCTTTGGATTCTCCTTCTTATTTAGCTTCTCTAGGATCACTAATTATAGGCTCAATGTCCTTTATTTATGGCTAGAAACCAAATATGAGTGAGTAAATTCCATGTTCCTCTTTTTGGGTCTGGCTTACCTCACTCAGGATAGTGTTTTCTATTTCCATCCATTTGCATGAAAAATTCAAGAAGTCCTTGTTTTTTACTGCTGAGTAGTACTCTAATATGTATATATTCCATACTTTCTTCATCCATTCTTCCGTTGATGGGCATCTAGGTTGTTTCCAGGTTCTGGCTATTACAAAAAGTGCTGCTATGAACATAGTTGAGCATATATTTTTGTTATATGATAGGGCATCTCAAGGTCCAAATCAGGAGCAGAAGGAGAGAGAGCATGAGCAAGGAACTCAGTACCGCGAGGGGTGCACCCAAACACTGAGACAATGGGGATGTTCTATTGGGAACTCACCAAGACCAGCTGGCCTGGGTATGAAAAAAACTGGGATAAAACCAGACTCGCTGAATATAGCAGACAATGAGGACTACTGAGAACTCAAGAACAATGGCAATGGGTTTTTGATCCTACTGCACATACTGGCTTTGGGGGAGCCTAGGCTGTTTGGATGCTCACTTTACTAGAGCTGGATGGAGGTGGGAAGTCCTTGGACTTCCCACAGGGCAGGGAACCCTGATTGCTCTTTGGGCTGATGAGGGAGGGGGACTTGATTGGGGGAGGGGGAGGGAAATGGGAGGCGGCGGTGGGGAAGAGACAGAAATCTTTAATAAATAAATAAATACATATAAAAATAAAAAAACAGAAAACTAAGGAATGGGTTGGATCCAGCCAACAAAGACACAGCTTCCTAGCCATGTTGCTTGGCAAATTAAAGACTTATCTGGTCAGAAAAAGAAAGATATACAGTAAAGATAGGTTCAGATAAAAAAAAAACTTCTAAAAAGTTTTACAGTGTGTTTTAAATTTATATAGGCTTGGGAGAGAAAAGAAAAAAAGATAAAGTTCTTAAAATAAAAAAAGAGAGAGTAGTTGGTTGAGATGGCACACACCTTTAACTGCAGCACTTGGGAGGTAGAGGCAGGTGGATCTCTGTGAGTTTAAGGACAGCCTGGTCTACAAAGTGAGTTCCAGGACAGCCAAATATGCACAGAAGAACCCTGTCTCAAAAAAACCAAAATTAAAAAAAAAAAAAAAGAGAGTTTAAAATAAAGCCATATAAAGAGGCAAAATACACAGAAAATCTGGTTACTGTATATTATTATGTTGTCTTTGAATTGTTTGACAAGTGTGGAAGAAGCAACAGCTGCTAAAAGATATTTGATTCTAAATACTTCTGGATTAATCCAACAAATATTATGAGAATGACTTCAAACTTTAAGTCAAAAGATATGTTACTTTGGAGAAGAGGTTTTGCTTTTGTTTTCACAGGAAATAAGAAGTTGTGGTTTCATTCTGCATTAAGAAAAATCAGGTTTTATCAAGGAAGATTCCCTCAAAAAATCTCCAATAGCAGTGCATGGCCCATATGAATCAATATTTCAGAGGACCGCTGCTGGAGTTTCCTCTGACTTTTACATCCAAAACAACCTCAAAACTGCTGACTGAGATGATCAAGGCTCACAGAATATTCTAGTCATGACTTGACCATGATCTTAAATTTCCTTTAGTTCCCCATAAGATTATCAGTGCCCCCAATCAGCAGAAAAGAGCCTAGAAAACTATGTCCACTTTCCCAATTAATGGATTATGGATGTTTGTCTTTGTTTAGAGTCTTGGTTACAAGTTGTTATGGATAATGGACAGTACAAAAGCTAAACATAGGAGATTAGATTTAGAGTTCTTGTACTGAAAACAAAAGGGGTGCTGTGGGCCAAGGTTCTTGTACCCTGAAAAGATTTATTACTTGTACTGGTTTAATAAAATGATGATTGGTCAGTAGCCAGGCAAGAAGTATTGGTGGGGTTACCCAAACAGAAGAATTTTGGGAAGAGTAAAGATTCAGTTTGCAGCTGTGACCCACACACACAAAGGAAGAAGATGAAAATTCATCACTGATAAAAGGACCAAATCATGTGGCTAGCACAGACAAGAATTATGGGTTAATATGTAAGAGTTAGTTGATAAGGAAGCCTGAGCTAATAGGCCAACCAGTTTATAATGAATATAAACCTCTGTGTGTTTCTTTGGGACTGAATGGTTGAACGACCAGCTGGGACAGAAACTTCTATCAATACCCACCCAAGGTTATTCAACTGGAATTTTTTATTGGACCATATGAGTGTAATTTTGATGGACTACTAAGTTATGCAGGTGTTGATATTCCTAGAATTCCAGTGGTAAAGCCATCAAGTTTGATAGTTAAAATTATGTGATTTTTCAAGCCATTCTATGATTTTTAAAAACTTTTCATTGTATTAAATCAACAAGGTTTTCTTTAAAAGGTCATTTGACTCCTCAATGATACCTATGGTTTATCAAATGTTATTTAAACTGAGTTAAGTTATGTATAGGATCATATAGGTTTAATTAGAGACTTTCTTGTGAAATATTAAAAGTAACCAAGTAATTAGTCCATATGGGGCTACAGGTTGAGGTCAACAAATGGAACTAAGAACACACAAATGAATGTACTAATTTGGATACATAACAAATTTAATTTATGAACTGGGTGAAATATACACATTTGGATTGAATTATTTTATTCCTACTGCTGACCTATTAACACTTATTGCAAATACCACTTACAAGGACTCATTCAAGAAAGGTCTCCTAGTATGTATGTCCTGTGTTTGAAAGGGAAAATATACTTCTTTAGTTTATCAAGTATATGTTTAAAGAAAATCTTTCATTCTTATTCTATATGTACAATTTTTCTAGTTATAAATGTTTCTTTGGGTTATTTCATGAAAGTTTTTATACTGTAGCTTCTAATAGAACATGTCATTAACACCACTTAGTCTTTATCTATATTTTTCTTTTCTTGCATGTTAATTCTTAACATTCCATATGTCATTCCTTTATATTTAAGTTTCCCAATTTTAAAAGAAAAGCGTGTTCAGGTGTCTCATCACTAATTAGGCGTCTTCTTGAAAGACCAGGATGGAAACCAGGTCAGATAATCCATTGAACTCATTCATTGTCCATGGCCTTGATAAGGTTTAGATCAGGAATATTTCTTCAATTCCATTATTCTGAAGGCTTTGTCTGAAGGTAGTGGGTTACAGAAGGTGTCAGAACCCTGAGAAGGTAGAACCTAGTGAACATAAATTAGCTCATCAAGTCCTCATACTTGAAGAGTACACTAAATTGCTAAATTATTACTTTTTCGATCTGCTTCCTGAATTCTGTAAAATAAACAGTTTCTTCAGAAAATTACCCATGCCTCACTATTGACCACAAAGTGACAATGAAAATAATAATCAACAAAAACTATGAGGCAAAATATACCTTTTTCCTGCTGGGTTGCTTAACCTCTGTCACCTTATCAGGGTTACAAAAATGAAAAGTGATGCTGAAAACAGATTCTTATGTTGATTTTATACAATACTTAGGAAGCTTTTGCAATTGGGTTGTGGAAAAAATTGGCAATTGTTGAAAAAGAAGGTTCAAGAAATCTATAAGTGTTACAAACAGAGTACAGTTGAAAAGTCTAGTGTAACTAGGCAGTGTGCTGATTGAAATGTAGGTTGTAAAGGCATTTAGGAAACTTCAGGTATTGACAAGAGCATGTCCATTGCAACACAAAAGTACATTCATTTTGGTTTGAAAAGGAGGGCCAGTGGCACTTTGCTTGTACTGAAGCACTTAGGTAATTGTTTTCCTGAGATTAAATGTCCTTGTGTCCTGTCACGAAAAGTTTAACAAGTCTTTGCTACCATGTTCAGTAGTATTGGTGCATGTGGTGATGCTAACACAATGATGACTCTATGATGCTAGTTTTCTAGATCTGTGATATATATGAATTTTAGAGTCTCACTGAGGAATCCTTGAGACATGGAATCTTTAACCAGGATTGCAGGTAAACAGAGATGCAACTGTGTGACTGTGTCTGAGCCTCTGCTCGCAATCTCTGACAGGATAATAAAGGAAACCAAAACATCAGTGGAGACTCCAGACAGTTAGAAGTGTCAAATATATGAAATATGATGCTTTCTAAGGAAAACATCAGTAAGCAGAGTTTAAATCAATCAATCAATCAATAAATAAATAAATGGCCATGTGGATTCAAACTAGCAAAGTCGCAGGAGTAGTTCTAACCAAACCCATGCTATCTAATATTCTCATACTCTCTAGCCTAGATATCAAGATGGGATTTAGCATCTTTTTTAGTTTCTTTGGCTTTTTGTGCTCAATACTGTTTTTTCCATAATTTACATGCCATCACTGTTGGAGTAGAGATGTGAACTTTGTATTTGCTACATCATTGTATTATAAAAATATGAAACTCATTTTCTATAAAAAGAAAATTACAGATGACCATGGTAGTGTCTCAGAGACTTTGGATCTGAAAATTTCTTGGACTGTTAAGATTTTTAGAATCTTAGAAATGATTTGAATGCATTTTATATTGTAAGATATACATGAGCTATTTTGAGTGCAGGCAAAATATATTCTTTTGTATCTGGAATGCTCCCACTGTAGAAATAATCCAAGCATTAAATTAAATCTTGATATTCAGTCTGAGGAACTATTGAGAATTAGTAAAAAGATCCTGAAGGATGTTTGGTCTTATAACCTTGAGAGAGAAATTGTGACACTTGTCTCTTTCCCATTCTCTGCTCTTTTGTCCACTATTAGTCCATTCGCAAAACATTTATATCCCGCGTCCAAGATAGAAGAATCAAATAATTATGGTCCAGTCTCTCTGACACATTCCTCAATCAGTAATAGTATAGGCAACATATTCTCTTACACAGGACTCAGGATAAAAAGTCTTAACCTTTTTTTTTTATTTCCATCAACCCTTTTTAATAGATCATGTACTATAACTTTTGGTCTGCTAATAAAATTACGTGTTGGAACTTAGTAGAAACACTATGAAAATCAGTATGAATATACTCATAAAGTTAAAGCTAAACTAATATATGAACTGGTTGTATCATTCCCAGGTATATAACCAAAATAATATAAGTCAGCTGACTTGTATGAGAAAATTTATTAAGTACAATAAATAGCCAAGACATACAATTAGCTTCTCTGTCTATCAGAAGATGAGGGGATAAATAAAATGTGTCATATAGTCTCTACTTATTTCAACTGTAATTAACAGCAAACATGTCATTTGCAAGAAAAATTGATGGATATGGAGATTTTAAAAAAACTAAGTAAGAGTAAGTCAAATATTGAATTTTCTTTTGTATGCAAATATAATATATGACATGAAATCATAAAATAGACTACTTTGGGAAGAAAAGGGGGCCTAAAGGTAAGTGGAACAAAAAGGTAAATTGATGTAAACATGTAAGAAAGCTATGATATGCATGTAGGAACACATTATATTGAAATCCATTGTTTTATATACTCATTTATTTCTTAAAAATAAATATGAACTCTTTTGTTTAAAGCATTAACTATGAAAGAACATCTCCTGTATTAATGATAGAGGTGCTGGTGCAATTTTTTTCCTGTTGCTGCTTATATTTGTGATTATCTTTAATTATATCACTTCTTCCTTCTTTTTCCTTCCTTTAAACATCATTTGAACTTTTCCCCATTCTTGTTCAAATCTATGGCATAGTTTTCCTTTTTAACAGTTTAAAATAGTTTATATTATTAACCCTAAGTATAATTATCTTTTCCCTTCTTGTGCTGAAAATTTCTCAGTGGTGTTCACATGAGCATAAATTTAAAACATATTTTCATATTTGCATGGTTCTGTTTCACCCTATGGACCTTAACCTCTTGTTCTCTTGTTCTTAGTTTTCAGAGTGTTAAAGTGAACCATTTATACATCTTTCAGTCTTTAGAGCTTAAAACAGTGGGTGAAATGCCATTATTTATTAGATAACTCCAAACAAATACTACTAAGACTTTTATTAGATGGGTTCTCTTTTTTTGAAGAACAACAACAATAAATGGAGGAAAGTTTGTACTACAAATACAACTACATATTTAATGCATTTATTTTACTATTTGCTAAAGTAAAGCATTATATTTTATATTATAAAATTATAAATGAGATGTTTTCAGAATGTTAGACTAAGAAAAAAATTATTGATTATTTTATGTTAAAATACAAAAGAATAAGCTATTAATAAATTGCATCAGAAAAATGGAAAATAAACTTGAGAAACAAAATATTTTTGATATCATTAACATTTGCAATGATCTCAGCTGATGGATTGAGCACAATAGGGTGTTTCAGCAAAGCACTTGCATTGAAATATGGAAACAGATAAATCACACTCTCAAGAGGTGGTTAAACTCTACTTTTTATCTACATATAGCTGTCAATGTGATTATTATTGTAACTAATTTTTGATAAAAATTTTCAAAGAGAAAAACACTAGTTAGGGAATAAGATTTTCACATGATTGTGATGAATATTGCAAATAATTGTTTTTAAATCTGCTCTTGTTCATTTCCCAAGTCACATTTCTGTCTGTGAGTCCCTAATAACATATTCTGCAATCTCATGAACTGAACTCTGTGGTTTTATGACCTTAAAAAGTCATTTTTCAAAGAGTAGGAACAGGTTTCTTCGAAGGAAAAATAATCATTTATTTAGTTATTTATAAAAACTGGTTCATGATCTTTTCTCACCTAATAGGCAGAATAGTAAATATGCTTACTTTTCTGTATAATTTAAAAGTCATA
Organism: Microtus agrestis; assembly: GCA_902806775.1. NCBI lineage: Eukaryota > Metazoa > Chordata > Mammalia > Rodentia > Cricetidae > Microtus > Microtus agrestis. The sequence continues at coordinate 95,230 of CADCXT010004242.1, read as the reverse complement.
TTCCATTCTTGTATTGTTTTCAATTGTGTTTCTTTGTTTTGCGTTCTATGTATGTGTATATCTCTAAGAAACACATTTAGCCCATTTGCTATATAAAAAGAGACCACAAGCTTGATTGTCTATGTGACAACTGATCTGATGTTTGTTCTAAATGTATTAAAATCATTTTTTTCAAACTCCATGTTTTAGAAGTCTGTTGTTATAGATCTGTGATACTTTTTATTTTTTAATTCTTCTGTAGTTAAAACATACAAGTTTTGGTAATCCCATAGGTCAGGCTAGTTTGGATTGATAACTGTATATTATTAGGTTTACATATTGTAATTTACAGTTTTAAGTTATGTGTGCGAATAAGTGTTGAAGTAGCAAACAATAAGAACAATATTGTACTGCAAAAAAAGTGATAAGAATTTATATCTTTAAAACACTCCTATACTTCTAAAATCAAACTAACAGTTAGAATGACTCAGGACCCAGTTTTGACTCCTCTGAGAGGAGTTCTATTTCTGCTACACAAATTCCTGGGGTACAACTCTGTTACTCAGTATTAAAGCCTAAGACATTGGTCTTTCTTTATTCTATCTCAGGTAGACTCTTAACTCTAATATTTATTTCTTACCTGACAATTTCTCAAAAAATTTCAGGTTCTTTGATCTGAAAAAAAATGTTTATTTGTGTTATTGCTAATGTTGGCTTAGTGTATGTACCGATTTGTGGATTTGTGAAGGTGTGTGTAGGTACCCAGGGAGGTATTAACCATCGGATTCCATAGAGCTGGATTTAAAGGTAGTTGTAAGCTACCTCATGTGTGTACTGGGAAGTGAAGTCAGGACCTCTGGAAGAACAGAATGTGCTCCTAATGACCAAACCATCTCTCCATCCTACCTTCAATTATTAAAGAAAACCCAAATTATTACAATTAAAACATTTCTAAATTTTGCAGAAATACATATTCTGTGTCTGGGTTACCACACTCAAAATAATGTTTTCTAGCTCCATTCATTTTCCTGTAAAGTTCAAGATTTTTTTCTGCTGTATAGTACTCCATTGTGTAAATGTACCACATTTTCCTTATTCGTTCTTCGGTCAAGGGGCATTTAGGTTGTCTCCAGGTTCTGGCTATAACAAACAATGCTGCTATGAACATAGTTGAGCACATATCCTTGTGGTATGATTGAGCATTCTTTTATTTATACCCCAAAGTGGTTTTACTGGGTCTTGAGGAAGGTTGTTTCCTAATTTTATAAGAAATCACCACCCTGACATCCAAAAGGGCTCTACCAACTTGCATTCTCACCAGCATTGCATTTTGTCACATAGGGGACCTCACTGAGAATAGACATCACATATTTTTCTAGGCTGACTGAATAATGAGTTCCAGGACCTGTCCTTATTTGCCTTTTTAGGGTCTATGAATGTCCATCACCTTGCTTGGCTCTTTAAAAGTGTGCTAGGAATAAGAATTCAGGTCTTAATGTTTTCACTGCAAACCCTTAACTGAAACATTTCCACAACTGCTGAATATTCTAAGTTCTAAACTTTTCCAGATGATTATATTAAAAGATTGTTGCTAATCATGACTTATCTTGATTTATCCCCTACTTTTACTTATTTACTGTTATCTAGATTTTGTACATGACTTATTTAATAAACAATAGCTTTTCTACATAGCTATCTGTATGCTGTGATCATTTGTGTAATAGCTGAAAGATATGTTCGATATGACAAGTATACATGAGAATCTGTGGATATTTTTCTACAACAAACATACAAAATGCACAGAAACCTGCCTGTACACACACAGGATAAATATCTGTTTTTCAATAACAACAAATATCACCTATGACTCTTATGTCTTTAGCTAAATTAATAGAAATTCTTAATCATAATGTAATATTGTAATACATACAATGACCCCAATTCCAATGAATTCCAATTTATATGATTAGACTGCCAAAATTTTACATTCAAATTTATATTTTTCTATGCCAAACAATCTTTATAGTCATATAATTTTGTGGCACCTTATTCATTCAGTCATTCAATACCCAAGAATCTATGTATATTGCATAATCAGGAGTATGAATCATAAAATACATAATCAGATATATATGTGACAGATAATAAATATAAAAATATGTTGCAACATATTCAATTTAAATTTTTATATAATATATTATTATAAAGATATATTCCATATGATATGCAGCAAACCAGTAAAGTCAACCTAAATGCTTTGAGATACACATAATGTTTTATTGAGACTTTTTTCTGCATTTCTGTAACTTTCACTGTCATTCTTTCATGAAGTGTTGCAATTTACAACAATCCATATAATTAATTTCTTTGATAAATCCAGATATCCAGCAGCTTGAATACCACTAACAGGCTTTCTCTTTAACCTGGAATACATCCTCTAAATTTTTCTTTCCAACTCATTCTGGCTAACACTAATATATGCAACAAATCTCGCTTCTCTAATTTTCCATTTACCCAAGTTAACTTATTTTATTTGTTTTTGAGTTAATAACATAATTATAGCATTTTTCTTCTTGTTTCCTCCCTCCAAATTCTATCCTACATTCACTTCCCCATTTTCCTTTAAATTCATGGTGTTTTCCCACTAATTGTTATTGCATATGAATCTATACATATATTACCAAATATATTCTGCTTATTTTATATACTACTTGATTATATGTTTTCAAGGCTCACAATTTGACACTGAACAAATTGGCATGTTCTTCCCTAGGGAAATCTACCTCTCCATGTCCCAGCTTTCACTGGATCCCTATATTTCTTTATGATGAGGTGAAGACTTGTTGTGTGCTTTCCTTTGCCAAATTTCACATTTTCAGCAGTGTCTACCTTGTTCATCTCATGTTTGTGCAATTATGTTGGTGAACTATTATTAGTATAGGTTATGATATTATTAGGTGTCAATTCTATTACTGTGAAGAGACACCATAGTCCAGGCAACTTTCACAAAAGAAAACATTTAACTTGGCACTTGTTTACAGTTTCAGAGTTCAGTGCATTATCAAAAAATGGTTGGGAGTATGGCAGCACACAGACTACCAAAAGAGAAATGTAAACACAAAGTCAGTGACATATCCTTTGATCTACAATGATATTTTGCCTGAAAGCTATAATAGGGCGATGGTGGCACAACGATTATGGGAGTGACCAAACAATATGTTTTGTTTTAAGGCCCACTTCACTGGATGGAACTTATACCGAAAACTACTTGGGTGACCAACAACCAGAGACTAGATAGCACAGGAGGCTAAAGGAAAAGCAAATGTTGATCGTCTAAATAACAAACAAAAATTCAATAATAACATGACTCCTAGTAACATTTTGCTATACTCAGGTGAGTGATTTGCTCAGCTATAATCAGAAAAGCTTCCTCGTAGAGCAGATGGGAATAAATGCACAAATATTTAAATAAATAAATGCACATAGCTGAACATTGTGCCTAAATGGTATTCTCCATCACATCCCTCCTTTTAGAGCTCAGGGAAAAGGAGGCAAAAAAAAGTGTCAGAGCCAATGGAGATGAAGGGCATCAAGAAATTTGGCTCTTTAAGACAATATGATTAAAGTTCATATGAACTCACAGATAGTTGTCTCACAGAAAAGGGCTTACAGAGTCTGCTCCAGGTCCTCTGCATATATATGAATGTTTTTATGGAATTTCTGAGTATGTGAATGAGTGGGTCTCTGATTCTTGTGCCTTCTCTGGAGCTCTTTTTTATCTGTTTGTCTTTTTTCACTATGTTGTGATAGTTTTTGATTTTTCGTGTTATTGCTGTAGGAAATCCTACAGCCAGTAGCCTTTAAGTTACTCACCCACTTGGGTGTGGCCTCACATACTATAAATTTGCAAATGTAAAGAGCACATGTTAGCTCTCTCTTTGGACTGCTGTATTTGGTTCCTGTTCCCCATTCATGCAGAAGACTGTGATCTGTGAGTCTACCTCTAAATATACAAGCATTTATTATACTCCATTCTGAGCTAGTGTGGGATTTCTTTTTAGCACCCATCATCATTTTATATTTTATTTTTTTACATTTTACTATTATTCCTTAGACGCCTGTATTTTTCTGATGAGAAACAAAAAAAGTACAAGATATGGATAGGAGAAGAGGTGAGGAAAATTTGAGAAGAGTGAAGGGAGGGGAAACCATAATCAGGATAGATTTTGTGAGAAGGAAATCTATTTTTAATAAAACACCAAATAAAAGACATTTGAATTTATAACCTATGGTCATGAAATTTAAGCAGGAGCAATCAAGTATATAGATTGTTTTAGAGCAGCTGAAGACCTTGGTGTATTGACACATTCTTGAAACTAGAAAAGAAGCAGCATTCTTTCAATACTAATACAAACTTAATCCATTGATGGGTGAATCTAATTCAAACTCTAATTTAAGAATCATATGAACTTGTAAAGATATTAGTAACTGTTCTATATATGCTTTTTTACTGATTACATTTTTTACTCATATTTATTGAACTCTACATTTTTCTCTGCTCCCCTCCCTTCCTTTTCCCACCCCCCTTTAATCAACCCCCAAGGTCCCCATGCTCCCAATTTACTCAGGAGATCTTGTTTTTTTTTTTTCTGCTTTCTACTTCCCATGTAGATTATCTATGTAAGTCTCTTTTAGTGTCTGCATTGTTGTCTAAATTCTCTGGGACTGTGGTTTGTAGGCTGACTTTGATTTGTAAAGACACCATAACCATGACAACTCTTATAAGTGAATACATTTAAATAAGGACTTGTTTACAGTTTCACAAGTTTAGTCCATTAACATTCATTATAGCCCAGAGCACAGCAGCATGCATACAGTTGCTAGAGCAGTAGCTTATAGGTAAATCATTTTCTGTAGGTTAAAAATGGAACATTGGGCCTAGTGTGGGCTTTGGAAATCACATAACCCACTCCCAGTGACATACTTCCTCTTATAAAGGCAAACCTTCTAATTCTTTTCATGTACAGCCACTCCCTGATCATAAAAAATTCAAATATATGTGACTATAGGGGCTATTGCTATTCAAACCATATATATTTATTATTATCTGCATTTTGAAATTGTGAATACTGTTTCTGGGTGTATGTTTTCCTTCTCACTAGCTCCATTTCCATAGAAAACTATGTAAACTTCATTAGTCTCAATATTTCCTTGGTGATACATCTGTAATAACACCTATATTAAAGGTATAATTTTAGGATTAAATAATAAAAGCATTTAAAATTATTTGCCTATGATAATTATTTAATTAAGTAGTTCCTTTGAATGTTTGAAATAATTTTTACATTATGAATTTAATCATATAGTGAAATATCTATCAATATTGTTACTTTGGGGTCTAAAAACTATTACTATAGTTGAAAAATAACTTTGTAATTATGCTACAAATATCTATATATTTGAGACCAATGATACTTGAGACCAATGATACAAAGTTCACTCTTAATTCATTAATATACTTCTTTAATAAAGAATCTATTAGTCAGAGATCTAACATTAAATTAACCTATGATATGCTATGATAGAATATATCTCTTTCTGTCTCTTTCTCTCTCTGTCTGTCTCTGTCTCTCTCCCTTTCTCTCTCTCTGTGTATTTGTGTGTGTGTGTGTGTGTGTGTGTGTGTGTGTGTGTGCACATTTGAACTTTGTCTTTAAATCCAGGTACAGAGCCCTCAAAACCATTATCATTTCTAGAGGAAAGAGTTTGTAGAAATATATTTTCTTTTGATTTTTAGTGTTTGTCACTGGTTCTAGACATAGGAATTTCTGTAGCACTTGAAATTTGCCTTGTGATTTATATGAGGAAAATGTTTATTATGTTATTAATAAGAAATGTTCAACTTGCTGTGACTTTATCCTAATTATGTGAGTTATGGTTGGCTTGATTAGTTTAGGATATAGCCAGGCCTCCAGAGGGAAAATATGATTTAGAAAGTAGGAACCTTAAGCACTTATTAGGTCAGTGCTCCACTAGGTACCCAGGTCACACATTCTCACAGACCTACTCCTGCCTCTGGAGAGAAGAGGGGTTCTGGATTCTAAGTCAATTACTAATAGATAGTAATGTAATCAATCTTGTCTGTGTAATGAATCTTCATAACTATCCTTAAACTGTTACGGTATACTTAGAGCTTCTGGGTTTGTAATTGCATTCATATGTCCATTTGAGGTCAAGAGGGTAGGATGTCTTCATTCCACAAAGTCAGAAGCTGCAGTACTCATATTCTTTGTAGAGTTCAGTGTAGCTTCTTATCTAGCTATTCATCAGTATACTTGTTAGTAATTATGTTACCAGAGTTTTCTGGGAAAATTCCGACTCTGGGAGTCTGAAGAGACAAGGTTCAGTCCCATATAACAATACACCAAAGAAATGAGTTGTGGAGTGAGGGCAGATAACTGAAATTTAATCAATGCACTGTGTTGAGCAATGGAAATAAAAAAGGATGAGTGCAATTACAAGTTAGACTTCTATGGAATGATAGGAACTTTGAGTAATTGTAGGATAAGGAAGAAAGTGCATGGCTGGCTAGGGCATGTTTTACTGAAAGATGTTGTCAAGGGGGAGTTGTTGAAGGAGACTGCTTGTTTATTTATACCCAAAATAATAACACAGAAAGTATATTACTCACTGATTGACCCATGATCTCTAACTTGTTATTGGCTATGTCTTATATATTAATATAACCTATTTCTAGTAATCTATGGCTGTGGCTTACCAGGTAAAGTTCCAGTGTCTGTCTCTGGTGGGGCTACATAGCTTCTCTCTGACTACAACTCTTTTCTCACATTATTCATCTTAGTTTTCCCTGCCTAGCTCTGTTCTATTTTCTCAACAGGCCAAGGCAGTTACTTTATTAACCAATAGTATTTACAGCATAAAGAGGGTAATCCCACATCACCTCCCCTTTTCTGTTTAAATAAAAAGAAAGGTTTTAACTTTTGTGTAATAAAATCACAAATAACAAAGCAGGTATCAAGCAATAATTAAAGTACAATATTTATATTTACTTTATCATAACTAAGGAAAACTATAACTCTAAGTACTTCAACTCTATCAAAGACTCCAGAAGGGTATAATACTACCTAAGTAAACAGGAAGCACATTGTAAAGAACTTCCAAAACTCTAGAAATGACAGAGACATCTCGCTATCTGGACAGTCACCTAATTTTTTTTTTCTGTACCATTGGGCCATCCATTTTCAGCCTACAGACCTATAATATCCAGCAGACATTTTCACACAGGAGGAAATCTCAAAGACAGTTAAACCTATATTAGCAGTTTGTCAGTCACTTTTTTCTGTGTCCTGCAGAATGTCTAGCAGACTCTTTTATGAAGCAGGAACCCAGAAGGATTGTCTCACCTTTAAGCAAATTTATCAGTCATTCTTCTGTGAGTCCTGCATATCCAGTTTGCCCAATATACCATCAAGCTCTCCAGGCAAGAGAAGTCTCTTGCCAAAATGGCTATCAAACTCCACGAGGAGCCTCTTCAATGGCCATCTTCCTCTTGAAGTAGATCGATGCTGCCAGGAGAAGATGTGTCTCAATCTCATGAAAAGTTCTAAGTCCTTAAATTTTAAATGGCATATTCTGTAGGTCTCTGAAAAATTTAAAAAATACCTATCTAACTGTAATATACTTCTGTATATCTAGGAAACCTAACTAACATGACTAAAAGCTTGACTATTATAGATGGCAATCAACTATCCTGTATTTCTTAATTATACATTGCATTTCTAAATGAGCTGCAGAAACAACACTTTAATAAAGATTGGAAATGCATGTTCACATTATAACAAAATGGAACTCAAATTTGTATCAATAATCTAAGATCTACACCAGTGTAAACCTCTATAGAATATCCACTTTTAAATGTAAACAAAAATTTATAAACAATATTTGGGAATAAGGGTGTAGTTCTCTCCAAAGTGCTTCCTGCTGTTTATTGGGCCAAATATTTTTTTGAGGGATGTTCAAGGTGACTTTTCAGGGTTCCTGGTTCAGCAAATCACATTAGTTTGGAAGCAATCTACATGTTCTCATCTTCTATGGAAACAAAAGAGGAACCTCTTTTTCAAAGCAGCATATTCTTAGACTGAGATTTTGAAAACAAGATACCCTAATGTATATATGTTGGGTAATTAGCTTCTTCACAGTCAAACATTCAAAAAAAGACACAATAATTTACATAATCCAGACTCTCTGTGTATTCTACTTCTTTATGTGGCTTATTTATTTTAAATCTATTACTTGTTAATATTTATTTTATTATCTTTACTCCTTTAATCTGTGACTGTCTATACTCTGTCTCTTTAAGGACGTTACCTTTTTTTAAAACCATTTATTCTTTTTATCTTTTCTCTCCCAAGCCTATGTCCATTGATCCAATACTGTGGCCCATTTAGAGGTCTTTTTTTAAAAAAAAATCTGCATGGATGTTCTATTGGGAACTCACCAAGGCCAGCTGGCCTGGGTTTGAAAAAGCATGGAATAAAACCGGACTCACTGAACATAGCAGACAATGAGGACTACTGAGAACTCAAGAACAATGGCAATGGGTTTTGATCCTACTGCACATACTGGCTTTGTGGGAGCCTAGGCAGTTTGGATGCTCACCTTACTAGACCTGGATGGAGGTGGGCGGTCCTTGGACTTACCACAGGGCAGGGAACCCTGATTGCTCTTTGGGCTGATGAGGGAGGGGGACTTGATTGGGGGAGGGGGAGTGAAATGGGAGGCGGTGGCGGGGAGGAGGCAGAAATTTTTATTATAAATAAATAAATAAGAAACACCAGGAAAAAATCTGACTCTGTCTTTATTGTGTATCTATAATTATTTTCTGACCAGAAGTGCTTCTTAAAATGCTAAGCCCTTCTTATGAACTTAAGCAGCACACTGCTAGGGGAAATATGGCATTACCTGCTTGTCCCACTCAGTCCAGCTTGGTGGAGCTGTTTGCTGCTTCCGAGAGTCATGCTTACACCCTAATCTTTAGGCACATAGCCAGCCTATTTTACCCTTAAGAAAGTTGTAGTACTCTGTTCACCAACTCCATTTAAATGTTTCATTGCTAGACCTCCTGAGAAAGAGTTAAAGTTTGTACTGACAGCATGACCCAGAAAGCTGGCATTTCAAAATTGTCACATTTTTTCTGCTCCTGCGGAATCAGGAAAACCTGTCTTAAAGGAGTTGTGGCACACAGGAGCAAAAGGCTGGCTACCAGGAGCCATGCTTAACTCTGCTCTTTTGTGTCTAGAATTCCTTTCCAAGATTTCTCGGGTTTTAAGTGGATTTTAGTTGGCCGCATGGGTGCCATTTGTTAAAGGAGTATGCTTATTTGTTTTCCAGTCACCTGGCAGCTCAGATCCAAAATATTCATAAAGAAACTATACTATTATAACATTGCTTGGCCCATTATCACTAACTTCTTATTGGCTAACTCTTAAATCTTAATTTAACCATATTACAAATAATGTTGCTATGAACATAGTTGAACAAATGTTTTTGTAGTATGGTTGAGCATCTTTTCGGTATATTTCCAAGAGTGTTATTGTTGGATTCTGAGACAGGTTGGTTTTCAGTTTTCTGAGAAACTGCCACACTGATTTCAAATGTGTTTGTACAAGTTTGCCTTCTCACCAGGATTGGATGAGTGTTCCCCTTACTCCATATCCTCTCCAGCATAAGCTTTCATTAGTGATTTTGATCTTAGTCATTCTGACAGGTGTAAGATGGTATCTCAAAGTTGTTGATTTGCATTTCCCTAATAGCTAAGGAAGTTGAACATATATATTAAGTATCTTTTTGCTATTTGAAATACTTCTGTTGAGAATTCTCTGTTTATTTCAGTATACCTTTTTAATAATTGAGTTAATTAGACTTGTACTCTCTAACTTCTTGAGTTTTTTATATATTTTGGAGATCAGTCCTTTGTCAGATGTGGGTTTGGTGAAGATATTTTCCCATTCAGTAGACTGCCTTTTGTCTTATTGACTGTGCCCTTTGCTTTACAGAATTTTCTCAGTTTCTGGAGGTCCAATTTATTTATTGTTGCTACTAGTGTCTGTGCTACTGGTGTTATATTTAGGAAGTGGTCTCCTGTGCCCATGCATTGAAGACTACTTTCCAGTTCCTCTTCTATCAGGTTCAGTATAGTTAGATTTATGTTGAGGTCTTTAATCCATTTGTACTTGAGTTTTGTGGATGGCGATAGATATGTATCTCTTGTCATTCTTCTACATGTTGACATCCAGTTATGCCAGCACCATTTGTTGAAAATGCTTTATTTTTTCTTTGTATAATTTTAGCTTCTTTGTAAAAAGTCAGGTGTTCGTAGGGATGTGGATTAATATCAGGGACTTCAATCTGATTTCATTGGTCACCCTCTCTTTTTTTTTATGCCAATATCAAGTTGTTTTCATTACTGTAGCTCTGTAATAAAGCTTGATGTCAGTGATGTTGATACATCTGGAAGTTTCATTATTGTACAGGATTGTTTTAGCTATCCTTTTTTTCCATATGGAGTTGATTGTTTTTCTCTCAAGGCCTGTGAAGAATTTTGTTGGTGATTGTATTGAATTACCTTAGGTAGTATTGCTATTTTTTTCTATCTTGATCCGACCTATCCAAGAGCATGGGAGATCTTTCCATTTTCTTGTATCTTCTTCAATTACTTACTTCAAAGACTTAAAGTTCTTGTCAAAGAGGTCTTCTACTTCCTTGGTTAGTGTTACCCCAAAATATTTTATGTTATTTGTGCCTATTACAAAGGGTGATGTTTCTTTGATTTCCCTCTCATCTTCTTTATCATCTGTGTATAGCAGAGCAACTGATTTTTTTTGTTGATCTTGTATCCTGCCACATCACTGAAGATATTTATCACTTGTAGGAGTTCTTTGGTAGAGTTTTTGGGGTCACTTATGTACAATATCCTATCATATGCAAATAACAAAAGTTGGACTTCTTCCTTTCTAATTTGAATCCCCTTGATCTCCTTATGTTGTCTTATTGCTATTGCTAAAACACCAAGAACTATGTTGAAGAGATATGGAGAGAGTGGACAACTGTACCTTGTTCCTGATTTTAGTGGAATTTCTTTGAGTTTCTGTCTATTTAATTTGACGTTAGCTGTCAGCTTGCTGTATATTGCTTTCATTATATTTAGGTATGATTCTTGTATTCCTAATCTCTCCAAGTCCTTTATTATGAAGGTGTTTTGTCAAATGATTTTTCAGCATCAAATGAAATGATCATATGTTTTTTTTTTCTTTCAGTTTATTTATATGATGGATTACATTGATAGATTTTCTTATGTTGAACCAGCACTGTATCTCTGTGATGAAGTCTACTTGCTCATGATGGATGATTTTTAGATGTGTTCTTGGATTCGGTTTGTCAGTATTTTATTGAGAATTTTTACATCCATGTTTACGAGTGAGATTAGTCTGTAATTCTTTTTCTTTGTTGAGTCTTTCTGTGATTTTGGTATCAGGGTAATTTTAGCCTCATAAAAAGAGTTTTGCAATGTCTCTTCTGTTTCTATTATGTGGAATACTTTGAGGAGTACAGGCATTATCTCTTCTTGGAAGTTCTGGTAGAATTCTACACTAAAACCATCCAGCCCTGGGCTTTATTTTTGATTGAGAAGCGTTTGATGACAGCTTCTATTTCCTCACAACTTATAGGTCTATTTAAATTGCTCACCTGATTTTGATTTAATTTTGGCACATGTTATCTATCTAAAAAAAGTCCATGTTTTTACATTTTCCAATTTTGTGGAGTGTTTGTTTTGCAATAAGGTATAATGATTCTCTGAATTTCCTCAGTGTCTGTTTTTGCTCAGTGTCAGAAAATGGGGAATCAACCTACCTCAGTATCTGGCAATAGCAGTCTTGGGCATATACCCAAAAGGTGCTCCATCCTACTATAAAAGCATTTATTCAACTATGTTTATAGCAACATTATTTGTAATAACCAGAACCTGGAAACAATCTAGATGACCCTCAACTGAAAAATGGATAAAGAAAGTGTGGCACATTTACACATAAGAATATTATTCAGTAGTAAAAACAAAGATACTATAGATTTTGCACACAAATGGATGGTATTAGCAAACACTACCATCATTGAGGTAACCCAGACCCCAAAAGATGAATATGGTATGTACTCATAAGTGGATACTGTCTATAAACAAAGAACATTGAACCTATATTTCATGATCCTAGAAAAGCTATGCAATAAGGTGAATCCCCCAAAAAAACATATAGAGTCACCTGGAAATTGGAAAAAGACAGATCGCCTGACAAAATTGGGAGCATGAGGGTGGGGGGATAAAAGCAAGGGGAGAAGGGAAAGAAGATGGGGATAAGGGGATGGTTGAGGAGAACTTGAGGTAAAGAGATCATGAGAATGGAGGAAGGACAGATATGAGAGCAAGGAAAGAAATATCTTGATTGAAGGAGCTATTAGGGGGTTATCAAGAAACCTGGCTCTGGTAAAATTCCCAGGAATCCACAAGTATGACCCCAGCTAGGACCCTCAGCAATAGAGGACATGGTGTCTGAACTGGCCTTGCCCTGTATTCAGACTGATGATTATCTTAAATATTACAACAGAACCTATCTCCAACAACAGATGGAAACAGAGGCAGATTCCCACATTAGAGCACTGGTCTGATCTCCCAAGGTACAGTTGAAAAGTAGAAGGAATGAGAGTATAGGTGAAGAGACCAACATCATGAAGGATTTGTCTACTGAAGTAGGTTACCTGAGATACTGGGAGCTCACCAACTCCAACCAGACTTGGAAGGAACAAGCATAGGACCAAACTAGTCACTCTGAATGTTGTTGACAGTTGTATGGTTGGGGCAGACTGAGAGGAAACTGCCAGTGGCACTGGGATTTATCTCTACTGCATGTACTGGCTTTTGGCTATCCTATTCTCTTTAGATGTATACCTTGCTCGGCCTAGATGTAGTAGGGAGGGCCTTGTACCTTCCACAAAGCAAAGTGCCTAATCCTCTCAGGATTAGAGGGTGATAGGATGGGAGGGTGTGTGGAGGAAATGGGATGAGGGGAAGGAGTGTGATGTAGGAGGGACTTTAAATGATGTGGGAAGGTCATTTGTCTATCTGTTGCTTGGCCTGATAGGTCAGAACATAGGTTGGTGGGGAAGACAGAACAAGATGCCGGGAGAAAGAAAGCATAGGTGGTCAGACACAATGGAGCAAGCTGCCAGGTCAGACATGCTGAATCTTTCCCAGTGAGCCACCCCCTCATGGTGCTACACATATTATTTAAAATGGGTTAATCAAGATGTGAGAATTAGCTGGTAAGAGGCTAAAACTAACAGGCCAGGCAGTGTTTAAAAGAATAAGATTTGTGTGTTGTTATTTTGACTGTAAAGCTAACCATGTGGGAGCCAGGCAGTACAAAAAGCAGACCTGCTCTCCTCCTTCTATAGGAGTGGGAATTTGGATTGGTATTAAAAATACTAATCAAAATAAAAAAAATCATAATTTAATCCATTTCTAGTAGCCTGTGTATTGTCACATGGTTGTGATTTACTGGGTAAAGTTCTGGCATCTGTCTCTGGTGGGATTATTTGACTTCTCTCTGACTCCAACTCCTTTCTCCCAGCATTCAGCTTAGATTTTCCCTCCTTCCTCTGTTTTACCCTATCACTAGGCTAAGGCAGTTGTTGTAATAGGAACGGTGGGGCTGCATCCCCAGCATCCCGGCCACCTGGCTAGCTTATGCCCTGAAATAATTACATGGACACTGTATTCGTTAAAACACTGCTTGGCCCATTATATCTAGCCTCTTCTCGGCTAACTCTCGCACCTGGACTAGCCCATTTCTAATAATGTGTGTAGCACCGAGGTGGGCTTACCAGGAAGATTCTAGCCTATGTCCATTCTGGGTGAGAGCTTTATTGCTCGCATCCCCCCGGGAGAGGGGAGCATAGCCTCTGAGCTCACTTCCTTTTCCTCTGAGCATTCTGTTCTGTTTACTCCACCCACCTATGTTTTAACCTATCAGGGCCAAGCAGTTTCTTTATTACTTAACCAATGAAATCAACAGATTGATATATGACACTCCCACATCAGGAAGTTACTTTATTAAGCAATAGTATTCACAGCATACAGAGGGGAATCCCCTATCAGGAACTGACTTCTCATTGTCTTAGTTCTGGTTGTGAGAAGTTCTACAGCTATTATTACTGTCATCACTTGTTGGACTGTGTTTCCTTTGTGATGATTGTTTGTGCCTAAGTGCAACCTCAGCTTCTATCATGAGATAATGCCTCCCATCACCATTGATTTATCACATTATAGGGTCATTAGCCTTGCAAGATTGTAAGTTAATTGGAGATGATTTTTGCTCCTTATTGTATCAGACCTTGTAATCTAAGATGACTGGAGAATAATGATTGAGGAGGAAAAAATATTAGATAAGCAAAACAGAGACAGTGAGGAATAAAATGGAGTTGGTTAGGCCAATGCCCTCTTCCATCCTGACAGTAAATTAATTGGTTTCCTACTTTTTTAAGACATGCTATCAAATTACAAAACCTAAGTCATGGTTGTTATTTGGGACCTCATCATTCCAACAATTCAGTTTGATGTTTGTACCTTATTTACCCTGTTCTTGTGATTAGAATTTACAGAAAGGTTTTCCCTGGCTTTGTGAGCTCTTGACACTGGCACATAAAGTTCATTGCAGATATTAGAGTCTGACTTGAATTGAACTAGAAGAAGTCTCTATCTAGACAGTAAGATAATGGGTAGTTGCTGTGAAAAAAACACTCACATATTTGGCATTAGAATTATGTTAGTAACAAAAGAGCTGACATCACAGCTTAATTAATGTGATGTCATTTATACAGGATAATCTAAGTAAATTTATACTATTCTAAACTTTTTTTCAAGTTGTTTTGATAGAACAGAAAACTCTCAACTCAATTACCATCATGGTACATACATCTGCTTACTAAAGGCCCAGTGTCTTTGTAATTTATTTCTGAGTGTTTCTCTGGGAAGTGTATATCTTTCTGTGGATAGGAGAGACTATTGCTTTGTGCTTTGTTAATATCTTTAGATGTTAGTGCCTTCCAATGACCTTTGGTAAAGAATATGGTGGTTTGTCTATTTGACATAAATATGTGGCAGTTATTATGTCTCCACAAAACCATTTTCTTACTCTGGAATTCTTAGGGAGTATCAGGAAATGACAACTCTGAAAGGCCAGGTCTAAGTTATTATAAATGGTACTTCAACTTTTATATTTAACATAAAAGTGATGGGATGAGATTGGAATGAACTGGGAAGGGTAGTAAACATTTATTAAGTACTTGTGACACTGACGGTCTTCATGAAGGTTAACTTAAAATGATCAATTTCAAAGACAAAATGGTGTGGTTAACATTTTTTACCTTTGCTGGCACTTCAGGAGACCTTCAGATACAAAAGTTGAACATAATTGAGCACCCTGTTTCATCATTTGCAGCTGTAATGAAGTATCTTATATGAGGTGGTTAATGACTAGTAGAATTTTATTTTTCATAGTTTTATGGAGTCTAAAATCAAGAAACTAGCAGCTGGTATGAATGGCTTGCACCTTTTTTTCAGCTCTTTACATAGCAGGAGAGTCTGGAATTCAAAGTGATGAATTTCCTTCATTTAGGAGTAAAGAAATTTAAAAGTCAGACAGATTTCTGAAGCAAGGGCCTTTCATAACAACATTTATAACATTCATCAAGGCAAGTTTTAAATTTCAATCTCTTATCAATAGTCCACTCTACTCAGGACAATTAATGTGGAAGACTGAGTTGTAATATGAGTTTAAGATGGACAGAAACATAAAAAAATCACAATAATATTGACAAAGGATAGATTTTGCAAATGATGGAAGAAAGGGAAAATGAGAGTTTCAAAGATAAATACTTAACACATTAATAAAATTAAAAGACATTCTTTAATCAAGAAAAAAGCCCTATCAGAGAATAATTTTAGAGTTGTGATTTAATAGATCTTACTGTGATTTTATTTTTTCTACTCTTTGGTGAAATTTGGCCCTTATTAGTGTTTTCTAAATACAGTTTTAATTATACAATATAAAATATGGCAATGTAATTAATAACCAAACATTTTATATCAGAAATATCTGCCAAAAATAAAAGTACTATCTGGTTATGGAGAGATGGCTCAAACATGCAAAGCACTGGCTGTGTTCCAGAGGATCCAAGTTCACCTCCCAGCACCCACATGACATCTATTAACTGTCTGTGTAACTCTAGCTCCAAGGTTTTGAACACCCCCACATAGACTTACAAGCAGGATAAACACTAATATACATGAAATAAAAACAAATACAATTTAAAAAGTAAAAGGAGTATAAGAATGAGTCTCAGTCACACATAAAAAAAGTATTGTTACTTCACAGCCTTCTCAGAACATTGTTGGTATAGAGAGGTATAAAGTTTGTAAGGGTTGGAAAGCCCACAAAGCAAAGTCTGGTTATCTTTCACAAAGGAAAGTGTCTGGAAAATGAAGCAGATAGGAATGGATTCTACAGTCCTGCTTCATCCATTTCCAACATTCTGATGATAGTGTGTCACTGGTATTTTCCACTCTTCTAACTATTATTATGATCTTAAGTTCCTATGAAAAACAGAGTTAGTAGGACTAAAATATTTTCTCTGGATAACTACAACAGTTTCAAAGTCATAAAAGTGTTTAGTTTTTATTACTCTGCCTTTATCAATGTACTTTTATTTATCTATAGTTTCATGTTTACTTCCTGTACATGAAATGAGGAAAATTCCTCAATCTCTACTCTTTCATTGAGGAATAGATAATATCCATAGTAATGTAAGATCAGAAATCTTAGGTAAAACACACTTCAACTCTTAAAGAAACAAATGTAAGGCAGTAAATAAAACCAATTTTCATGCAAATAGAGGTCATATTTAAGGTAAACTAGACAACAAAGACATGAAGGACTTGATAGGAAATTGAGACTATTTCAAGAACTTTAAGTCTTTGAAGAAAGAAATTGAAGAGGACACCAGAAAATGGAAGGATCTCCCTTGCTCTTGGATTGGGAGGATCAACATAGTAAAAATGGCAATTCTACCAAAAGCAATTTATAGATTTAATGCAATCCCCATCAAAATCCCATCAAAATTCTTCACAGATCTGGAGAAGACAATAATCAACTTTATATGGAAAAACAAAAAAAACCCAGGATAGCCAAAACAATCTTATACAATAAAGGAACGTCTGGAGGCATTACCATCCCTGACTTCAAACTCTATTACAGAGCTACAGTATTGAAAACAGCTTGGTATTGGCATAAAAACAGAGAAGTCGACCAATGGAATCATATAGAAGACCCTGACTTTAACCCACAAACCTATGAGCACCTGATCTTCGATGAAGGAGCTAAAAGTATACAATGGAAAAAAGAGAGCATCTTCAACAAATTGTGCTGGCAAAACTGGATGTTAATCTGTAAAAGAATGAAAATAGATCCATATCTATCACCATGCACAAAACTCAAGTCCAAGTGGATTAAAGACCTCAATATCAGTCCGAACACACTGAACCTGATAGAAGAGAAAGTGGGAACTACTCTACAACATGTGGGCACAGGAGACCACTTCCTATGTATAACCCCAGCAGCACAGACAGTAAGGGCCTCATTGAATAAATGGGACCTACTGAGACTGAGAAGCTTCTGTAAAGCAAAGGACACTGTTGCTAAGACAGAAAGGCAACCCACTGACTGGGAGAAGATCTTCACCAACCCCACAACTGACAAAGTAAAAACAAAATCACTAAAATACTGTAAACTGGAAAGGGATGTATTTTTAAATATTTTATCTGGCTGTTCTGTAAAGATTAAAAAAAACAGAGAAACAATAAGAGGAAATTGGTAAAATGCCAAGGGAAAAATAAATATAGTTTTGTCTATAGTAACTTTGGTAGATGTGGTTAAAATTGGAGGAATGAGAGGTTTGGTGTTCTAGAGTTAAAGTTCAAAGAAATATAAAATCATCTGAATGTACCGACTGTGAAAACAAGCATCGAGAGTAACTTCTGTTATCATTGATAGTTTTGAGAACAATGACTGAAGAAAAGCAGATTGCAGGACTAATTAGAGAAGAAATAGACACCATATGGATAGGTATGAGGGTGAGAAATTTTATTGCCAAAGTGATAGGATGGTTACTGGGTGAAAAACAAGGATCTTGGGGGAAAATGTGTTTTTTACTGTTTATATTTCTTTTGGTGCAATAAGAGATGCACTTAATTAAGGATATACAGAAAGAATAAAAGAATTATAACCTATATCTGGATTACTTACTCAATATGTTGTTTCTAGATCCATCCATTTGCGTTTGATGCTAAGTGGCTAGAGTGCAAGGTTCTACAAAAGCTCTTCTTCATTTGTGTTATAGAATACGTTCATGGTATTGAATCTAGGAACGAGCTGTGGACTCTGTTAACTCTCTAAGATCTCTGTTACCGAAACAAACCCAGAAGTACCTTCTTCCTCTTAGAATGCTACTATCAATGTTGTTAATGTGTTTTAAAATAACATAAATGCTCTAACATAAAAAGACTTTTAAGACTAGCAATATAAGAATATACTTTAGTTTCATTAAATGTTCATTTCAGTTACTTATAATCTTAGAAATAATCATCAAATAATATAAACTTTTAATTCCATTATCATATATAAGTGATTTGACTTGTAGATACTATTTTTTAAATTTAATTTATTTAAGCTCTGCACTGTTCTCTGCTCCCCTCCCTGCCTCTGCTGCCCCCTTCAACCATGGACCCAAAGTCCCCATGCCCCCAGTTTACTGAGGAGACCTTGTCTTTTTCTCCCTCTCATGTAGTTTAGATCTATTATTTCTCTTTTAGGGTACTCATAGTTGTCTAGGGTCTCTGAGATTGTGATTTGTAGGCTGGTTTTCTTTGCTTTGTGTTTAAAGATCACTTATGAGTGAGTATATATTATAATTATCTCTCTGGATCTGGGTTACCTCACTCAAAATGATTTCTAGCTTCATCCCTTTGCCTGCAAATTTTAAGATGTCATTATTTTTTTCTGCTGTGTAGTACTCTATTGTGTAAATATACCACATTTTTCTTATCCATTCTTCAGTGGAGGGGCATTTAGGTTGTTTCCAGGTTCTGAATACATCAAACAGTGCTGCTATAAACATATCTAAGCACATGTCCTTGAGGCACGTTTGAGCATTCTTTGGATATATACCCAAAAGTGGTATTACTCCGTCTTGAGAAAGGTTGTTTCCTAATTTTTTGAGAAATCACCACACTGATATGCAAAGGGGTTTTACCGGCTTGTACTTCCACCAGAAATGCAGGAGTGTTCCTTTTCCCCCACAGCATCTACAGCATAAGTTGTCATTAGTGTTTTTGATCTTAGCCATCCTTACAGGAGTAAGATGGAATCTCAGAGTTATTTTGATTTGTATTTCTCTGATGACTAAAGGATGTTGAGCATTTCCTTAAGTGTCTGTCAGCCATTTTAGGTATCTTTGTTGAGAGTTCTCTGTTTAGGTCAGTACCTCATTTTTATGGGATTATTTGTTCTTTTGATGATAAATTTATTGAGATTTTGTATAGTTTAGAGATCATTCCTCTGTCTTATGTGGGGTTAGTGAAGAGATGAAATGACAGAGACTTCTTTTTTAGTCATAATTCCTTTGTAGATACAAATATTTCCTTGTAGATAATGTTTTTTAGTCACTAATAGATTCATAAAGATATAGATGTTCAGCTTCTATATTAAATTAGAGGGATCTAAACCTAGATTCTACTTATTAAGTGACTTTGTGCCGGCAGTGATAGTGCAAGCCTTTATTCTTCCCTGCACTCAGGAAGCAAGCCTAGCAGATCTCTGAGCTTGAAGCCAAAGGCCAACGTGGTCTACAGAAGGAGTTCTGTTATAAATACATTTAAAACAGAAAAAAAACATGAAATCAATGAGTGTCAGTGTTTACATAGTGTATGACTTCTAAAGAATGACTTATAAAAAAGACTAAGGTCAATAACCAAGTTAGCCCACCAATAATTAAAGAGCAAATAAAGCACAGAACAAGCACAAGAGAGCCATACTAAACAAAGGAGCACAGATTGAAGAAATCCAAAATTGTCACAAATATAGACCAAAAATATGTTTCTCTAAAGTCTATAAATATTTAATAGGTTGACTAGTGTGTTACCAACAATTTACTAAATAATATCAGCAAAGGATTTTTATGTCACATACATCAGAAGAGTAAAAGATATTATAAAATATCAATATTTATAAGCTCAAGTTCTTAAATAAAATTCAATTTCTAAAAGATGTAAGCTATCAAAAAGGTCAAAGAAGAATGTATAGTTGAATAATGGGTCAAAATACACACATATTTAAATCTTTATCTGAAGTCACAGATAAAACATATGTGAATAAATACAACATATAGATATATAAATATATAAATATTTATATATGCTGAAATAACACAATTATATACTATGAACATATTAAAATATAACAGTATAGACATAAAATCTATTAGTTGTATTATTGAAAATTATCACACCAAAGAAAGCTCCAGGTTTTGAATTCACTTGTAAATTATAATAAAGTATTTAACAAGGACATATGTTCAACTATGTTTATAGCAGCATTGCTTGTCATAGCCAGAACCTGGAAACAATCTAAATGCCCCTCAACCAAAGAATGGATAAGCAAAATGTGGTAATTTATACAATAGAGTACTACACATCAGAAAAAATAGCAATATCTTGAAAATTTTCAGGAAAATGGATGGAACTAGAAAACATCATTTTGAGTAAGGTAACTCAGACCCAGAAAAACAATTATCACAAGTACTGACTCAAGTGGTTTTTAAACATAAAGCAAAGAAAACCATTCCTCAAATCACAATTGCAGAGAACCTAGACACCAATGAGGACCCCAAGACATACATAGATCTAATCTACGTGGGAAGTAGAAAAAGACAAGAATTCCTGAGTAAATTGAGAGCATGGGGACCTTAGGAGAGGGTTGAAGGGGAGGGAAGTGTTAGGGAGAGGAGAAGAGAAAGATGTAGAGCTCAATAAAAGTCAATAAAAAATTAAAAGTAAAATAAGTAAAGAAAGAAACATCATTGCTCTGGACCAGCCCAACCCTATCTAGATTATGGACAGGGTTCTGAGGTTTTACACACATATCATAAAGAAATATAAAGTTATAGAGAAAAAAGTCTGTCAAAACCTGTAAGAAGGGTAAGAAGTTTGCAAGTGATGATGACCCAAGTCAACAAAATTATTAATGGCACAGATCTTTTTGTAAGTCTTGAATGTAGAAGGAGAAGAGCATTAGACAGCAACATTACATGAAACTCAAATTATAAGTTCCTCTTAGTAAAGTACATTCTGAAAAGGCAAACAAATATTATATTTTAGTTAAATTTATTCTGCTTTTTTTCCTCCTATATCCTCCCTGCTACCTTCAAATTCATGACATCTTTTTTCATTAATTATTATTGTATGCATACATGCATTGGTATATACATATAAATTCTGCCGCATGCATACAATGATGTTTTTTTCTGTGCAGTTTAGAGATCAAGTTTCCTTGATAAGGGTAAAAACTACATTTATCTATAGGTGTAACAAAAATTGTTAACAAGTTGGTATTATGGCTTTTTCTGGTTTAGCAAATTAATGTTTGTCCTTCAATAACTATGACTACACTAGCAATGAGTACTTATCTAGGTTTCTATTATGAGGTATGGCATCTCTCTTGTTGAGCAGGTTTTAAGTCCAATCAGCAAATTGTTGATTACTGCTAAATTATGTGTACCCCATAAGATTTATACCATGCTAGTCACTGATGTGGTCCACAGGTGTCATACCTCTGTTCGGCTGTTGATTATAACACTTCTTTGGATGCTTTCATGTAACCTTCTAGAGCTATGAAATCTTGTTCTTTTTTTTTTAGCATTCCATCTCCAACTGGTACACGTTTATTCTGTTCATGATATGCCTCCCTCACTTTTTTTATAAGCATAGTGTGTGATTTTTTTAAATTTATTTATTAAAGATTTCTGTCTCTTCCCCACCACCGCCTCCCCTTTCCCTCCCCCTCCCCCAATCATGTCCTCCTCCCTCTGAGACCTCAAGAACAATGGCAATGGTTTTTGATCCTACTGCATGTATTGGCTTTGTGGGAGCCTAGGCAGTTTGGATGCTCACCTTACTAGACCTGGATGGAGGTGAGTGGTCCTTGGACTTCACACAGGGCAGGGAACCCTGATTGCTCTTTGGGCTGAAATCTTGTTCTTAATTTTAGAGCCAAATCTAGTCCTTAATTATTAAAAGGTGACCTACACATTCTGCCATTAGAAATTACCAAACCAGAAGAAAGCATTCTACCACATGTAAGTAAGATGTGATAAAACAGGATTCAAGATCTCACCTTCACATATGTACAAACACACACAGACACACACATACATACACACACACACAAACAAACCTCTAAAATATATGTGCATACTTATCACATTATCTTCCTAATTCATGAAGAAAAGACATGAAAAATTTCAACAACCATCTCTAAAATATATTCCTTAGTAATATATGGTCACATTCTAGTCACTCTAAAAGGTATAAAAGCAAGCTGTTCATCAATAATAATTGTCAGCAAAATAAATCCCTTGGATCAAGAATAGACAACATACCATATTCAGTTGTGTACATGAAGTTTTAATCAGTGCTATGAGTCTGTATTAATTATTTTTGTCATTGTTGTAAACAAATAAAATTATTATTAATAATTAATAATAATAACAACAGCATTTTGGGTTAAAAGTTAAGGGAAGTAGGTCCTTTAAAGAAGGCATAATTGCAGGAATGTGTATCTTACATCCACAACAGGATTACAGTCAGGACAAAAGCAGAGAGCAATGAATGCTGTTGCCTAGCTGGATTTCTCTATTTATGCTAACATAGTATATATTCATTGTTCTACTAGCATAGTCTAGAAGAGGCCTCACAGGCATGCTTAGAGATTGGTCTCAAAAGGTGATGAAAAATGGAATATATTTAACAAGATTAAACACAAAAGAAATTATTGGCATAAATAAAAGAGAAAGCTCCTTTATTTTCATATACAAATACTAATGAGTACATAAAATATGAACTAATAAGTGAATTTAGAAATTCTAAATATGTGTGATATCTTTATTTAAAAAGTAGTAAGTCTTTCTATGGCTTGTGTCTTATTAGTCAAATTTTCATATTTGACACACATATCAATTCACTTTTTAATAAGAAAATATGATTTGCCAAACTGATATTAATCATTATCAGCATTATGTCAATCCCAGATAAGTTGGTTATCCCTTCATTTAATGTTTCCATTTTCAAAGCATCCATTGTGGAGCCGTACTGAGTCTTAACTTCCCATCTGCGTCATTGTTTTCCATTCTTAACATAGGAAATACTTCTTTGTTTATTTCTATTTTTAAATCTAACTCACCCCTTAAGAATTCTAAGGTTTCTCACCAGTTCTGCTGATGACCACAGTATAGGCAGAGCTATGCAAATAAAACTAGTAGCAAAAATGATATTTGTCTGTGTAGGCAGGAAGGGAGAGAAAGGTGGGGTGCCCAGGGCTGGGCAGTCTGTGCTGCATATCTAAGCCAAGGGCTACTGCACCTTGTCATACACCATGGGTGAAGGGGGAGTAAGTTACCTAAAAGCAGATATGAGGAGAAAGGAGAAGTCTGTAAGATGGGACTCTGTGGGAAGGCACAAGGACACTTGCTGCAAGTGTGGTGGGCAGCTGTACAAGAAATGCAAGGAGACCACTGTTTTTTTTGTTGCTTCACCAGACTGCTGGATAGAGGGCACAGGCAGAGTGTAGCCAGGAAGAACATACCTGCTTTCACAGTAGTGGGGCTGAGAAAACACTGTGTGAGCACATGAATGGCCTGAACAATGACATTGCCTGCTGCTGAGTCTGGCCCAACTGCCTGTGGTGTCTGAAGGTTGCAGCAGGAGACTTCTACAAGAAGACTGCAACGAAACTGTCACAAGACTCCCTGAGAGTGTCTGGGGTATGGCGGAAAGTCAGCAAAAGCTGTAGTTGATCTGCCACTTTTGTGGCATATACAGCAGCTACTTTCATTGTTCTAATTAGAAATAAAACCCATGAGTCAATATTAGGGTATAAATCTGAGAGATCCCCAAAGTAACAAAGAAATGATCTGATAACCATCTTATTCATCATCCAAGATTGAGAAGACCCTTGAATCATTTTTTAGCTCCTTATTTCTTCTGTTGCCTCTATGTCTTTATCTGGATTGGCCAAAAATTTCTATGATTTTTTTTTGTCCAGATGAACATGGACTCTACCCTCTGAATAAGGTTTAACATTTATTAGCAGTCATTGATTGACAATGTAAACAAATCTCATGCAAAAAGGTATAGCCACTGTTTTTAGTTGTATAACTACTGAATAGCTCCCAGGTTCTAATATACAGTTCCAAACCCATTGTCACACATACAATTGTGGGTTGAACAAATTAATATAAACAATAATAACAAAAACAAACAGAAATGAAAATATGAATGAGGAAAAGAAGATATCTCAGGTAGGAAATAAATTTTAAAAAGTTGGAGGTCACAGAAATAAGAACATAGTCTGCATGTGTATGAAGTTGTCAAAAAGCAAATTCAGTAAATTTTTTAAAAGGTGCTAATAGTACATGGTCTTGAGTACATTTTGTAGATGGATTCACCAGCTTATGAGCTAAAATAATACTAATTACACTGATGATATTAAAATGAGCTTATTAATACTTGAATGATGCTGAATCATAAGGGCAAATAAACATCAACTTCATAAAGATATGGCCAAGTTTTACCCATTAATAGCTAGTCAACCAAAAAAGTGAAAACTAGAGATAATAAAGGTAGAAAACTATTTTCTCAGATCCTATAAACTGTGGGATACTAACTTTATGCATGTTAGAAAAGAAAAGTCAATATAGATGAAGAAAACATTGAACAAATTAACCAATGAAATGAAAATCCAGACTCTTCACCAAACTATCCAAGATTCGTAACAATGTACTGTAACACCAATGTTCATTGAAAATCTGCCTGAAAGTTATGCTATGTGCTATATTGATGGCACAGTTCAACCTGTGATTAAAAAGCTAATATCAAATATATATTTTCTGTTTCATCAAAAAAGAAGTGAGTGCACAGTAGTAATGAATATAGTAGGTGATTTGGTGTGATTTCCCATTTGCTCATACATCCCAGGCAAACAAACAAACAAACAAACAAAAAACAAACAAACATTAACCTAATGTTTTTTTTTGTTTTGGCTTCAAAAATTTTATAATTACTTAAATGTGCTATAAAGATATCTAATTGCAAACAACTTTCTCAACTTTCTCGTAATACATATTGTTAGCATTCTGTCACTCAAACCATTTATGATATATACTCCTTATTACATTGCACATATTAAAAGGATAAAAAACAACTAGTGTTAACATTCAAAGTCAACTGTTTACACTGATCCTTGCAGTAAATTATTTTTCCCAGCTGATGAGTTTTGACAAATGGTAGTATTTAAAAATTCATAGTCAGAGTTGTAAATTTATCCTAGATTCACTACAGAGTATGTAAGTAGTTCCTTAACCAAGATATACATTGTCTTAAAAATAGCATCAGGATTAAGAAACAATAAAAAGAGGAAATGAATAGAAAGAGGTTTTATTGTACAGATGGTGCCTTGCTATTTATCACTGAGCCACAAACAATTATCTTAGAAATATTGAGATTAATGGGCCCATTTAGGAAAAGAACTAATTGTGAGAGGCATTGGGATAAATCTGAGCTATTTTCCATATCAAAAGTTTTCTCAGGGGCAACTGCATTTTCCATAGAGTTATAACCAATCCATTAGTGCCAGAATTGTTCCCTGCTTTCCTATAATTTTAGATTTTTTTCATTTTATGGTAATGTGATCACTATGGGATGATGAGGTTATACGGAGATAAATCTAGAAGTGAGCACTGTCTGAGTGGGGCCAATTTCTTGTATCACTTCTAGAAGTTGTTTCCCATTAACATCTCAATTCACTCTTTGTTCCTCAGAGCTTAATACAAACCAGCCTGTTTTGGTAGTAGTTTCCAATTTATAAATATTCATGAACAGCACACATTTTAAAGTATGGTTTGGATTTTTACCATGCTGATAATTGAGGGATTTGATTCCACCTTTATTAAAGTCAAATTGCAGCAAACGAAGGCTGGCAAAGAAGCTTTATGGCAAGGATACAGGCTCGGAAACTGCAGAAGGAGTTAATACCAGAAATCTCTGACACTGAGTTTAGAAAACATAGAGTGGTATAAGTATTATCTCTCACATTAACTGAATAATTCTGGTAAAAGTTTCTCATTGCCTCTTCCTGTGTTTGATGAGGTGGGATTTCAGATTCTGTGTTCAAATTTGTTCATGCATAAAATAATTTATAAATAGGAGCTACAGAGATTTCTTAGTGGTTTATGGCATTTCTGCTCTCACAGAGGACCAACACCCACATCATGGCTCATTCCTTTCTCCAGCTTCATTTTCACTGGACATGATACTCTGCTCTGTCTTCTTTGGGCATTGCAGGCACATATGTGATGGACATACATGTATATAGGTTCTCACACACATAATATTAAAATAGGCCAAGATTTAAAAACAACTGTAGACAACAGGACATGGTATAAATTTTTGCTTTTTTGTTTACTATAAACTAGGAAAGGGTCAACTTCTCACTCAGAGCAAAGATATAAGCATGTCACTATCAAAATCTGTGAACCAGTATACAAGTTGTATCAAAAATTTCCATTTAGTAGTCAAAATAAACCAGTTCAAAAGGAAGCAACTGTTTAAATCACATTATTTGTATTTAAAAAAAAATCTCACCGAAGTCAAAACTTATTTAGAATACTCTCATTTGTCTCCTCAGTTGTAGAAGATTGCCTGTTCATTCCTGGCCTCCCACATTTCCACTCCTCTCTCTCTCTCTCTCTCTCTCTCTCTCTCTCTCTCTCTCTCTCTCTCTCTCTCTCTCTCTCTGTCTCTCTCTCTCCATCCCAGCCTGGCTATATTCTGCCCTACTATATGACAAAGCATATAGTAGGATCACATTAATGGGTGGAATGAAAGCAGAAAAATAAAATCATTAAAGCAAATGTTATCATAAATAACTTAGATACATTTCAAATATGGGTTTAACCTTTGTGATTAGCTACATTCAGATAGAGAAGACATTCATGAGCAACTGATATTTTAACAAAATCCTTAAAATCATACTTTCCTTTAGTTTTACTTAAATCAGATATGATGCTACTATTATTTCATGTCTATTATTAATAGGTCAACCAGATCCCCTGCTCTGACAGGGCCTGACCTTGAAAATTGACTAAACTAGAAATTAATTGCATAAAATTCTCAGGGAAAATGTAGAGAAAACTTTAATGGAGAATCTATATGCTGGTAAAAGACTGTGGGCAAGGATTTTATATACTGTGCAATGAGTCACATACATTTTCTTTTGCTACAGTTTATTTTGTGTCTGCTAAGAGTCACAACAGAAGGAAAAGAACCCAAGTGAAAGCACAGAAAACAGAGAACTGTTTGTTCACGCACTCAGGAATTCCATAAAAACAGGACACTGGAAACAATATGGACCCAAAGGATTTGGGACAGATGTCTGCAGGCCCTGTGCCACTGTCTCAGTCTCTGGTCTGTGTCCATACATATTTTGATAAAGTTGACTTACAGGGCCATTTTTCTTGATGTCCTCCATACTCTCTGACTTAGATTTTTTTCTTTCTCCTCTTCTGCAGGGTTCCCTGAGCCTTTACAGATGGGATTTGTGATAAGATATCCCTTTTATATTTGAATGTTCTGTATGTTTTCTGGCTGTGGTATCTGGTACAGGAGGAACCTCCTCAGAAGATGGCTGTACACAGATGATTAAGTAAGAAGGGATCAGTTTATTGCTCCATTTTTCTTTCTATTTTTTTCTGCCAGCAGCATTTTGTTAAACTCCAGGGCCATGGATTATCTAGCCTCAGATTATGTGTCAATTAAGCAATATCAGATATGGCTTTTATCTCATGGTGTGGGCCTTAAGTGAGATCAGATATTGTTTGGTTATTGCCAGAAGCTCTATGCCACCCTTGCACTAACATATAGTGCAGGCAGGACACCATCATCATTCTAATGACATGTGGTTGTGTTAGTGTTTACATTTCTATTTTGATATCTTTCAGAGTACCTTCTCATATCAAAAGTGCTGGAACATAGGGATGAAGGTTCAATGTAGGCACAATCTCTCTTTTTCATGTTAAATGAGTTTTGTAGGTAATTTATTCAGCAATGGAACATTTTGTTTAATCTGTGATGAGCAACCAATAAAATGGGTTGTTTGGGGATTTCCATGGGATCCCATTGTTATAGCAACTCAATTAGATATAATTCAATCCTGCTACTGGAAGCTTCATTTGGTGACAAGAGATGCCCAGTTGGAATTCTGACTCTCTAATAATTTGCCAACATTATTTGCGGTGAACTCCCTGACCAGCAGGAAGGAACAGCCACCAGATGAGGATTATTCTCAAATCACGTTTTATTGGAGCCTCTTGGTTGAAGGGAGAGCAGAAAGCAAGGGGCCCCGAGCTCTGAGCTGCAGCTGCTTATATAGGGAGTCTGCCTAGCAACCTTTGATACTTCAACTGTTTCTCTGGAGACCCACTGGCCGGAAAGAAAGCAGAGGAACATCCTTGTCAATTATAGACCACAAGCAAGTTCCCCTGCCGGTCAGGGGGAGTGTGGGCAGCTAGATCAGAACAACTCACCCTGTTTTCTGGTGGAAGAACTGCAACCTTAATATGGAGTTATTTATCAAGCTAGGCCGAGGCCAAATGCCATCTTGTAATGGCAGCCACTCAACTCGGCTCACAGCAATTATTTAGGGCTCTTTCATATATATATGGAAGCTTCAAGTGCATTAGGTTTCTTTGTTACACCTCAAATAACAAGTAATTATAGCTTTATCCCCTATATTTTCTCTTTTATCCTCTTCTCTCCTTTGCCTCTTCATTTGATCTCACATTTCACTTCACCCCATCATCTATAACTATCTATTCTATTTCCCTTTCCTAATGAGATCTGTCTCCTCAACTCCATGACTGATAACTAATCTACGTAGATTGTAGCTTGGTTTTCATTAACTTAATAGCCAATATACACATATACACACATGCATGCCATATTTCTATTACTATATCTTACTCAGGCTGACTATTTTCTAGTTAAATATATTCACCTGCAAATTTCATTTCTTTCCAGTGACAGAGTAGTTCTTTGTTGTGAAAACATACCACATTTTCATCATCCATTCCTCTTTTGTGAGACATCTAGGTAGCTTCAAATTTCTGGGTATTATGACTAAATCAGCAATGAGTATGTTTGAGAAAGGGTCTTGTGATAGGATAAAGCTTTTTGGTGTGTACCCCCCCTCACACACAAAAATACAGAGAGAGAGAGAGAGAGAGAGAGAGAGAGAGAGAGAGAGAGAGAGAGAGAGAGAGAGAGAGAGAGAAAGAGAGAGAGAGATACTATTGGTGTTATATTTATTTTATATGTTGGACAACTACTACTGAATATGAGACCTGCTGTGCAGTGAATAACATAACCAGTACCACTCAACTGGGACAAACTAATGTTCTCTATTCCAGAAATTATAAGTAACAGTTAGTTGTTAATATTTTCCCTAGTGGTTTGTTTTTCATTTATTGATTCATTCATTCATTTAGTAATTTTAAGTATAATAATGTAATATAGAAACAATCACACCAAAGGTAGAAAAGGCAAAGCAACAGAAGAAAAAAGGCCCAAGAAAAGGCACATGACTCAGAGACTCACTAATTTTCACACTTAAGAGCCAAAATGTTTACCCAGAGGAACTAGTGCTGACCTCTGCAGGCCCTTTCAAATATGCCCCCTTGTCCTTATGTGTTTATATGACCGTTGATGGTCTTGACTTAGAAAGCCTTGTTTATTTAGTGTCCTCCATTCACTCCGACTCTTATACTTTTTCCAACTGCTATTCTTTAGAGTTCCTTGATGCTTGAGGGAAGTAATTTAATAGAAACTTTCTCTTTATGGCTTAATGGTTCAAGGCCTACAAATTTGACTGCAAACTATCTGGCTGTGGTTCTCTGTATCTTTTTCCATCTGCTACATTAGGAAGAGGAAACTTCTCTAATGATGACTGAATATGTAACTGATCTATGAGTAAACAGAAGATCATTAAAGATCGTTTTCATTATCTTTTTTTTCTAGACCTTTAGAATTTTATTTTACCTTACGTTTCTGGGCTATCTAGTCTCATGTATTTGGATCCCCAAGCAGTATTGTTTCTGTCTCATGAAGTGGACCTTAATTGAAATCAGACATTGGTTGGTTACTCCCACTCCCACAATCTGTGTGCTCCTGTTGTCCAGAAATATCTTGCATTAAAAAAAAACTGTAACAGATCAAAGCATTATGTAGTTGTCTTGGTGTTTATGTTTCTCTTTTGGTAGAGCACTGAGTATTTTCCTGTAGTAAAACTTGAAAAATTGCTTGAATAAATCTATGTGGGTACTACCTCCATTACATTATTTACAAGTAAAAGTATTTTGACTCCTTCCTTTCAAATTTGTATCCTTTTGATTTTCTCCAGTTGCTTAATTGCTCTAACTTAGACATTAAACAATATTTTGAATAGGAAGAGAGCAAGTAGACAACCTTTTCTTATTCCTGATTTTAGTTTAATTTCTTTGTGTTGCTCTTCTTTCAACTTTATGTGGTGTATTGGCTTATTGCAAACTGCCTTTATTATGTTGAGGTATTTATATATGGGAGTTAGTATTCTCTTTAGGGAGTTTATTATGAAGGGGCGTTGCATTCTGTTCAATACTTTTCAGTCTAAATTGATGATAACAAGGTTTTTGAATTTTGTTTAATTATATGGTGTATTATATTTTTTCAATTTACTTATCTCAAGCCATTCCTGAATCTCTGGAATGTTGCTTACTTGATAATGGTGTATCACCTTTTTGATGTGCTTTTTGACTTGGCTTTCATGTATTTCACTGAAGATTTATGTTTCTATGTTCATAAGGGAAAATGACCATTTTTTTCTCCTTTTTAATGTGTCTTTATGTGTTTAGGGCATAAGGACACATTTATGTGTCCTCGTAAAAAGAGATAAACATTGTTTTGTATAATAATTTGAAGAGCATTGGCATTAACTCCTTTAAGGAATTTTAGAAGAATTCCGTGCTGAAAGTGTGTGGCCCCAGACTTATTTTGTGTTTGGAAACTTTTATGACTTCTACTATTTTACTTGGAGTGAATTTTATTTCATTTATTTATCTGACATTGATATAAATTTGATGAATGGGATGAATTCAGAAAATTATTCTCTGTATTTCTTAGTGTCTATTATTATTTCCCCCTTTTCATAATTTTTTCCACATTTGAATTAATTTGTATAAGAGTTTACTATTCATACTGATTTTCCTTAAATAACCAACTCTTTGTTTCACTGATTCTTCTAATTGTTTTGTTGTTGTTAATGTTTATAGTTCATTGACTTTATCCTTTAGTTTTATGACTTTTACTATCTCCTTCTCGGGTATGATAACATCTCTGTGTTTCAGAACGTTCGGGTGTCCTATAAGAAACTATTATAAAATCTCTCTCTCTCTCTCTCTCTCTCTCTCTCTCTCTCTCTCTCCACACACACACACACACACACACACACACATAGACATTTAGTGCTGTGAGTCTGTCTGTTAAAAACATCGTTCAATTTTAGAAATTCGTTGAAAAAAATTTAAAGTTATTTTTCTAATTTCTGTATTGATCCAATTATTATTCAGTAGGGTTTTTTTCAGTTTCCTAGTATTAGTTTTCTTTTGTAGTTTTTGAGTATCATCCTTCTTGGTCAGATAGAGTGCAGGAAGTTGTGTTGATTTTCTTGTTTTATAGTGAAACTTGCATTGTGTTGGAGTATGTTGGCAATTTTGGTAAATGTTTCATGAGGTGTGAAAAAGGTATATTCTTTTATGTTTGGATAAAATGTTCTGTGAACATCTGTTAAGTCAAATAGCTCTATCATTTCTCTGTACAGTTTTTGTTTAAATAAATTATCTAATTTTGAGAGTGGGTTACTGAAATATTCCATGATCAGTATATGAGGATCGATATTTGATTTAAGTGACTCTGATGATTGTTTTACAAGCTTTGGTTTCCACTTATTGCTGAATAGATATTAAGAATTGCAATTTCCAGTTGGAGCATTTTTCCCCCTTTGGTGAATATGTCAAATCATTCCCTAATTCTTCTGATTTTTTTTGTTTTGAGGTTTATTTTTATCAGATTTTAAAACAGCTTTAACATTTTTATTACATTCCTTTGCTTTTAATATTCTTTCTATCTTGTTACCACATAGTGATGCCTATATGTCTATAGTTCATATATATATATATATATCCAAATGTGTTAATTTAAGATGGAAGAGCTAGCTAGAAGTACACCTGAGCCATCACTCATAGAGTGTTGTAGTTATTATAGTTTATGTATGATTATTTGGGTCTGAGCAGCTGGAAAATAAATGTGCAGTCTCTGATTGCACATTTTAATAGATACAGCAGGATTTAATGCAGCATGTTACAGAAGGACTGATTTATTTTTAAATCCATTCTGAAGTTATTAACCAAATAGATATCACAAATATTTACACAATATTTTACCCTACAAAAAAAATACTCATTCTTCTCAGGACTGCACGGAAATTTCTCCCAACCTGAAAGCACTTTGGACATGAAGCAATTCTCAGCAAAAACAAAAAAAGAAATAATAATATCTTAAATCATATGGGAAAACCATGGGTTATAGCTGTATATCTAAAATAGCAAAAAGTTTAGAAACTGAGAAACTCTCTACTGAATAAAACGTGGCTCAAGAAATTAAAGGCTTTCCAAAATTGAATAAAAATGAATATACATAATACTTGAACTTATGAAACTAAATAAATGTTGATTTAAAAGGCAAGTACACAGCAATAAGGGCCTACATAAAATTTAGCTGATCTTATATTAGCAACACAGCTGAAATCTTTAGGACAAAAAGAAGAAATTAAAACAGATGGAGTAGGTGGGAATAAATAATCAAACACAACACTGAAATTTATAAACTAGGCACAATTAAAAAACAGGGTTAAGAACCAATGACAAATAGTTTGTTCTTTAAAAAAATTGTAACAATTACACTGATCAATAAGGAGGTTGAGCATGATCTTAAGTGTCTTTTTGCCATTTGAATTTCTTCTGTTGAGAATTCTCTGTTCAGTACAGTACTCCATTTTTTAATTGGGTTAATTAGCATTTTCAAGTCTAGTTTCTTGAGTTCTTTATATATTTTGGAGATCAGACCTTTGTCTGTTGCAGGGTTGGTGAAGATCTTCTCCAAGTCAGTGGATTGCCTTTTTGTCTTAGTGACAGTGTCCTTTGCTTTACAGAAGCTTCTCAGTTTCAGGAGATCTCATTTATTCAATGATGCCCTTAATGTCTGTGCTGCTGGGGTTATTCGTAGGAAGTGGTCTCCTGTGCCCATATGTTGTAGAGTACTTCCCACTTTCTCTTCTATCAGGTTCAGTGTGTTCAGACTGATATTGAGGTCTTTAATCCATTTGGACTTGAGTTTTGTGCATGGCGATAGATATGGATCTATTTTCATTCTTCTACAGGTTGATATCCAGTTTTGCCAGCACCATTTGTTGAAGATGTTTTCTTTTTTCCATTGTAAACTTTTAGCTCCTTTATCGAAAATCAGGTGTTCATATAATTGAGGGTTAAAATCCAGGTTTCATTTGATTCCATTGGTCGACTTCTCTGTTTTTATGCCAATACCAAGCTGTTTTCAATACTGTAGCTCTGAAATAGAGTTTGAAGACAGGGATGGTAATGCCTTCAGAAGTTCCTTTTTTGTATAACATTGTTTTGGCTATCCTGAGTTTTTTTGTTTTTCCATATAAAATTGATTATTGTCCTCTCAAGATCTGTGAAGAATTTTGATGGGACCTTGACAGGGATTGCATTGAATCTATAAATTACCTTTGGTAGAATTGCCATTTTTACTATGTTGATCCTCCCAATCCAAGAGCAAGGGAGATCCTTCCATTTTCTGGTATCCTCTTCACTGTTTTTTTCTTCAAAGACTTAAAGTTCTTTAAAAAAAAAATTTTAACAATTAAAAAAAAACAGTTCCAAATTACCCAATATCAGAAAGAACACTAAGTTTAGATAAATGTGGGAGGTTATCAATATAATGGATTTCAGGTTGTCCTATAGAGGTTCAATAAAAAAAAAACAGTGTGATACTAGTACAAAACACATTAAAAATGGAACCAAATCAAATGCCCAGTCATAAATTCACACACCAATGCCACCTGATCTTTAGTAAAGCACCCAGAAATATATAGAACAGAAAAGACAGCATCTTTGGCAAATGTTGCTGGTCAAATTGAATAGCCGCATGGCAGAATGTTCCCAGAAAACTGAGTCAAGGCCCCCTCCAATTCCCTAAGCTTTTCTGGACATCCAGCCGGATGTGTTCCAGGCTTCTGGCTTTCTTTGCCCCATTTCACCCTGCCCCCTCAGCCTGCCTTTTCATCTGTGGGGTCCTTCGATCCCCCAGCACAGCCTGCTTCAGGTCGGAGCGGAGCTGAGAGCCTTCTTCAGTGCTGAGGGGACATAAGAGAGGGCAGACCAAGAAAAACTCACAAGTACAAAATCAGCCTCAGCAAAGATTGGACCAAGATGCCAAGACTCTGCTGGCCTCAATTGAAGGAAGGGATGGGCAGGTGCCAATGCAAGAATTTCTCCAACATCCTGAAAATCAGCATTATAACACCAGTTTCCAGTGAACATGCAAGAAGAAGACTTGAACATCCTAACCTAGAAAAACTAGGAGAATTTGACTTTATACATAACCTTTAAAAAATGATGAAGACCCTTAAACAAGAAGTGAAAAACTCCCTTAAAGAAGTGGAAGAGAAGACGAACAAAATTTAGGATAAATTTAAAAAAAAAAATCTCTCAAAGATACGCAAGAAAATCAAGAAAAAAAGCAATCAAACAGGTAAAGGAAATAGTTCAAGACTTGAAGATCAAAATGGAGGAAATAAAGAAAACACAAATTGAGGGATGGCTGGATATGGAAAACCTGGGTAAATGAACAGGAACTATAGAGACAAGTATAACCAACAGAATACAAGAGATAGAAGAATGAATCTCAGGAGCTGAGGATACAATAAAGGAAATAGACTCATTGATCAACATAAACAGCAAATCCAACAAATTCTTCATGAAAAATATCCAGGAAATCTGGGACACCATGAAAAGACCAAACCTAAGAATTATAGAGGTATAAGGAAAAGAATTCCAGCTCAAAGACCCGGAAAATATATTCAACAAAATTAGAGAAGAAACTGTGCCAACATAAAGAAGGATATTCCTATGGCAGTACAAGAAGTTTATAGAACACCAAATAGACTGGATCAAAAAAAAATCCCCTCAACATATAATAATCAAAACACAAAACATACAGAATAAAGAATGAATATTAAGAGCTGCAAAGGAAATAGTTCAAATAACATATAAAGGCAAACCTAACAGAATTCCTACTGACTTCTCAATGAAAACCATGGAAGCCAGAAGGTCTTGGACAGATGTACTGCAGAAACTAAGAGACCATGGTTGCAAGCCCATACTACTATACCCAGCAAACTGTTTTTTCACCGTTGATGGAGAAAACAAGATATTCCATGACAAAAACAGATTTAAACAATATGTATCCAAAAATCCAGCCTTACAGAAAGTGATAGAAGGATAACCTCAACCAAGGAAGCCAACAACACCCACAATAGCACAGACATGTGACAACCCTCCACCAACACAACTCAAAGTAGGGAAACACACAAATACTACCACCAAAAAAATAACTGGAGTTAAAAAACACTAGTCATTAATATTGCTTAATATCAATGGAATCAATTCACCTGTAAAAAGACACAGGTTAAGAGAATGAATATGAAAACAGATTACAACATTCTGCTGTTTATAAGAAACACACCTCAACCTCAATGACAGACACTACCTCAGAGAAAAGGATTGGGAAAAGGTTTTTCAAGCAAACAGATGTAAGAAACAAGTAGGTTTGGCTATCCTAATATCTAACAAAATTGACTTAAAACTAAAATCAGTCAGAAAAGATGGAGAAGGACATTTTATACTCATAACAGTAACGATTCATCAAGATGAAGTCTCAATCCTGAATATCTATGCCCCTAATATAAAAGTACGCACATATGTAAAAGAAACATTACTAGAACTGAAATAACACATCAAACCCCACACAGAAATTTCAACACTCCTCTCTCACCAATGGACAGGTCAGAGACAGAAATTTAACAGACAAATAAGAGAATTAACAGATGTAATCAAATGGACTTAGCAGACATCTATGGAACATTCCACCCAAAAAGGAAATAATATACCTTCTTCTCTGTATCCCATGGAACCTTCTCAAAAATTGATCACATAGTCTGTAACAGAGCAAACATTCACAAATACAAAACATTTGGAATAACCACCTGTATTTTATCGGATCACCATGGAGTAAATTTAGAATTTAACAATTCCACCCCCAGTAAGCCTACAATCTCATGGAAACTGAACAGTCAACTGCCTAACCACCCCTGGATCAAGGAAGAAATAAAGAAAGATATTGAATCTTCCTAGAATTCAACAAAAATGAAGACACAATATACCCAAACCTATGGGACACTATGAAGCAGTGCTAAGAGGAAAGTTCATAACACTAAGTGCCCATCTTAAAATGGAGAATGCTTACATTAGTGACTTAACAGCACAGCTGAAAGCTCTAAAAAGAAGTAGACATGCCCAAAAGAAGTAGAAAACTGGAAATAAACTGATGGCTGAAATCAATAAAATAGAAACACAGAAAACAATCCAAAGAAACAATGAAACAAAGAGCTGGTTCTTTGAGAAAATCAACAAGATTGACAAACCCCTATCCAAACTACTCAAAAGGTGGAGAGAGAATAGTCAAATTAACAAGATCAGAAATGAAAAGGGGGACATAACCACAGACACTAAGGAAATTCAGAAATTAATAGGTCTTACTACAAAAGCCTGTATGCCACAAAATTGGAAAATGTAAAAGAAATGAATATATTTTAGATAAATATCATATACAAAACGTAAATCAAGACCAGGTGAACAATTTAAGTAGACCTATAAGTCATGAGGACATAGAAGCTGTCGTCAAAATCTCCCAAAAAAAAGTACCCAGGACCAGATCGTTTTAGTGCAGAATTCTATGAGAACTTCCAAGAAGTGCTAATACCTATACTCCTTAATGTGTTCACATAATAGAAACAGAAGAGTCATTGCCAAACTCTTTTTATGAAGCTACAGTTATCCTGATACAAAAACCACACAAAGACTCAAAAAAGAAATCAAATTACAGACCAATCTCACTCAAGAACATCAATCAAAAATTTTGAATAAAATACTGGCAAACCAAATCCAAGAAAACATCAAAAAATCAACCATTTTGATCCAGTAGGCTTCATTCCAGAGATACAGGGCTGGTTCAACATATGAAAATCTATCAATATAATCCATCATATAAATAAACTGAAAGAAAAAAATGATCATTTCATTAGCTGCTTAAATTTGACAAAATTCAACATCTCTTTATGATAAAGGTCATGGAGAGATTAGAGATACAAGGATCATACCTAAATATAATAAAAGCAATATACAGCAAACCAATATTTAAGATACTTAAGGACATGTTCAACTTCCTTAGCTATAAGGAAAATGCAAATCAAAACAGCTTTGAGATACCATCGTACACCTATTAGAATGGCTAAAATAAAAAAAAAAAACACTGAAAACCTGTTGGCAGGAGAGGCGACAGATGGAGATAGAGACAGGGACCCACCTTGGAGGACTGGACTGAGCTCCCAAGGTCCAGTTGAAGAGCAGAAGGAGGGAGAATATTATCCGGGAAGTCAGGACCATGAGGGGTTGGTTCACA
This sequence comes from Microtus agrestis, assembly GCA_902806775.1. Lineage (NCBI taxonomy): Eukaryota > Metazoa > Chordata > Mammalia > Rodentia > Cricetidae > Microtus > Microtus agrestis. The sequence continues at coordinate 56,889 of CADCXT010004242.1, read as the reverse complement.
AACTGAGACAGTGTGCCTCAGCTAATGGGAGCTCAGCAAATCCAGCTGGACTGGGACAGAAAGAGCATGGGATCAAACTTTTCCTTCTGAATGTGGCTGAAAATTGAGGCAGACTGAGAAGCCAATGATAATGGCACTGAGATGTGTCTCTTTCATGTACTGACTTTTTGGGTTCCATTCTATTTGGATGCATACCTTCCTAAGCATTGATGTAGTGACTAGGGCTTTGGAATTCCCACAGTGCAGGGTACCCTGCCCTCTCTTCGGAAAGGATGGGGGAGGGTGAGTAGGGGAGCAGGAGTGGGAAGACGAGCAGAAGTGGAAATTTTGAATGGTATTATTTATAAAGTAACAAAAATTAAATAATGTCTTCTCTGGGAATGGCAAAAATAGATGGTTTCAAATTTCTGGAACATGTAGGAGATGTGCCAAATGCCAACATAGGTCCAATAAGTGTAGATCAACAAAAGACAGACAAGGGACCCAATATCATTGGGAAACCCTTAGGGAACCTCTTGGAGGCCCCATGTCAAATGTGGTCCAGTCATTCCCAGTCTCTGTGAAAAACATGTGTTATGAGGAAAATTTAAAAATCCATTGCCTCTTCTAAAAAATCATACTGTTCTGCATGATGAAATAGACATGAAGGATGGATTGAAAAACTTCAGTAGAAAATGGGAAACATATATTTTGGCAGAATTCTGGAAATGATTAAAGACCAAAACTAAGATTAAAGATAAATAACACTGACATTGAGGGTGTAATGGACACAGATATGGATATGACTATCATTACTCCTGAAGCTTGGCATGACAATTGTCTCTTCAAGAGGCAGATGTTCATTTTCTAGGAATTGGAACCCCATGTAAAGTGAAACAAAGAATGAGATGTGGTTAGTGCCAGAAGGAGAGAAAGGAGGGGAAAAACTAGATAAACATTTTTGAAGTCCCAAAAACTCATGTTTCTGGGCATGATATTGTAAGGTATTATAAACAAATGTCACCAGCCGTCTAGACTGCACAAGAACACAAAGCAACCAGCAAACCTTCAGAGGAACTAATGGTCCAACCTTTGAAATAGTTAACTGAGATACCAATATGAGTCAAATAATTGCCTTTACCAGGAAAAACTCTTTGAGCAACTAGATGTTCACCATATTGAAGAATTGACCAGCCCTTGTAATTTTCCTGTATTTGTTGTTAAAATGAATCTGGAAAATGGAGAATGATGACAAATCTAAGAACTGGCCATAAGGTCATTCACCCTATGAGCCTTTTACAATCTGGAATTTTTTTGTATTCCTTATTGCCTAAAGTAAGGCCTTTTATTGTTATTAATTTAAAAGATTGTTTCTTACCTATACCTTTACAAGAAAACGACAGAGAAAATTTGCTTCAACAGTGCTTACTTATTATAAGTAAGCACTAGAAGATATAAGCCTACTAGAAGACATCAGTAGACTTCCTACAGGGAATGCTCCATCGAACACCATGTGCCAATATTTTCTAAGTCAGCCATTGAAATTAATATGTAAACAAATTCCTAAATTTATAGCTTGCCATTATTTGGATGACATTTTCCTATCTGATTTAAATGTAGATGCCTTAGAAAGAATTGTTGAGGAAATAAAGTTTTGTCTAAATGTGTATTGTATATTCCTCCTAAAAATACAAAGGGTTTTCTTTCAATTACCTAGATTATAAAATTGGTTTACAGAAAATTATAAAACAAATGAACAAATTATGAGAGTCCTATTGTAGATTCCTAATGACTTTCAAAGACTGTTAGAAGACATTTTCAATCTAAGTGTGGCTACTGGGATAACAACTGATCTAATAATTCATTTAAGTGAAATCTTAGATGGTGAAAAAAACATAATTAGTTGCAGGAAATTAACTGATGCTGAGAAAGAATTAACTATCGCTGAAGAGAAATTACAGGAGGCACATGTGGATAGGGAGGATCCAAATCTGAATTGTATTCTAATCATATTTCCTTCCAGAATTACCTCTACAGGAGTGTTAATACAGAGGGAGGATATTGTCTTAGAATAATTTTTTTTACCACATAAACCAATAAAAATCTTATATGGAAAAGGTCTCTGGATTAATTATATAAGGAAAATTGAGACTTTATCAACTAGAAGGAATAGACCCAGCAGATATTATAGTGGCTTTTACTACTGATGAAATTTAAAAACTATCTGAATACAATGAATCCTGGGGAAGAACTTGTGCTAATTTTTAGGAGCAACTAATAAAAATTATCCCAAAAGCAATAGAGTTAACCTTATAAAAGAACTACTTGGATTCTACCCTCAATTGCATGTGATACACCAATACCTGGAGCCCAACATTTTATATTGATGCAAATAAATCAGGGAAGGCAGATTACAAATCAGAATATTTAAGTAAGATGGAACAAAGCCATTTAAACTCTTTCCAAGGTACTAAGAGATTTTAAAGAATTCCTCAATATAGTTACTGATTTGCAATATGCAGGAAGAGTTGTCTTACATACTGATACTGCTTAATTTATAAGAGATGATACAGAATTAACTTCTTATTTATTCCGGTTTAAGATGTAATCAGGAACAGGCTTTTCCCAAATATATATCACATATCAGACATCTGATGTAATATGAGTTTTTATGTCCTCCTGCACAAGGTAATGCAGAAATTGATTATTGATTGGAAGTGTGGTGAAGATCTAAGAATTTCACAAGAAGCATCATGTCAATAGTAAAGGTTTAAAGAAAGAATTTTCTATTACATGGCAACAAGCTAAGGATATTATAAAGAGATGGCCTACTTGCTCTTTCTGTATCCAAATACCACTACCTGCAAGGAGTATCCCAAAGGGTACTCAAAGGAAAGAAATCTAGTAAATGGATGTAGTCCACCTTAAAGAACTGGGAAAATTAAAATATGTACACCACTCCATTGACACTTATTCAGGTTTTCAATGGGAAACTGCCTTAAAATCAGAAAAGGCTGATTCTGTAATTATGCAGTTATTTGTCTACTTCCAATATCCAGTAGGATAACTATGTTTTTCTTTGGGTTCACCTTCTTATTTAGCTTCTCTATGATCACAAATTATAGGCTCAATGTCCCATATTTATGGCTAAAAACCAATAATGAGAGAGTACATCTCATGTTCTTCTTTTTGGGTCTGGGTTACCCCACTCAGGATAGTGTTTTCTATTTCCATCCATTTGCATGCAAAATTCAAGAAGTCATTGATTTTACCACCGAGTAGTACTCTAATATGTATATATTCCACACTTTCTTCATCCATTCTTCTGTGGAAGGGCATCTAGGTTGTTTCCCAGGTTATGGCTATTACAAATAATGCTGCTATGAACGTAGTTGAACAAATACTTTTGTAATGATAGGACATCTCTTGGTATATTCTCAAGAGTGGTATTGCTGGGTCCTGGGGTAGGTTGATCCCAAATTTCCTGAGAAACTGCCACACTGCTTTCCATAATGGTTGTATATATGTTAATAGGAATTCAAATTATATTTTTATATTAAATATACTCCCCTATTTTTGCTTACAAAATTTGTCATACTTACTTTATACTAATCAGGTTCTTTAGATACATAGAGATTGTATTCTACCTAGATAGGTAATCTTCAGCCTTTCAAAGAACTACTATAGAATATGGCATTTAAATGGTTCTGTTGATATGAGGCACAATTGCTCCTGGCAGAACCAATCTATTCCAGAGAGAATGTTGGGCACCAAAGACAGTCCACTCAGAGACTGTTTTCTCCTTGACAAAATTGGCCTTTGAGCAAGGAACTGCCCATACATCAACCACTTACAAAATGCATGGTGTCCAGACTAAACAAGCAGGATACAAGAAAAAAGACTGCCAAATTTGCCAAGACAGGGCAAGATGATTTTGAAAATTTTCCTGCCTTTGAAAATCATCTGTCAAGTTATTCTAGCCTTAGCCAAATTTGCTTACTCCAATAATACAAATGAGACTATGGGTGATTGGCCAGGTAGCCAATTAATTCTGTCATCTACTGCACATTTTAGAAGTTGCTTGATTGCTCATCCTGCCTATTCAAGTAATTTCTCATCCCTTTCATGGGGTTTAAGACTAGATTGTCATAGTTATTTTCCTCTTATGACTTTGCCAAGCCATTTTAATGTAAAACTTAGACTCCTTAGGATAGGATAATTATTAAAAGATTTAGCATATGTTTCTTTATTGATACTGTTTATGCTGGTTGTAATTCTAGTTTTTCTATTTGATATCTGTTTTATTGCTCATAATTTATATCAGGTTTTTAACTCTCCTATTCAGACAAAAGGGGAAGGTGATGGGAAATCTCCTCCAGGCTTTTGAGAGGACAGACCAGGTTGGGCATGGCCTTTGGTATTAAAATTCCCATGGGTCTGTCTGCTCACTCTCTCTCTCCTCACTTGTTTCACCTGGATGTTGGATTCCGTTTCTGTTCCTTGCTGTGATCTGTGAGTTCCCATTTGTTAAAGAACCCCCGATTATACCCTATTTAGAGCTAGTATGGGATTCCTTTATTCGTATTCCCCCCTTCTGACATGTTTACCATCAAGATGGTTTTCTTTTTTTTAAATTTTATTTATTTATTTTTTCTCCATTAACAGCTTTAATTGGGTGTGGGGCAATAGAACTATTCTTAGCACAATTATGGGTGTGGGGTTCCCTGCAGATTCCCCAGGGTGATGGTTCCTGTAATGATTTTTAGGGGGAAACGGCTCCCAACAGATCCCCCTTTCTCTTATATAAAGGCAGATAGTTATTACGTGGAGAGCACCAGTCAGAGTCAACCATGGTTTCAGATATAAAGGAGAAGGGACTGAGATAAGGAGAGACCCTCCTCTCGAGTGGTGAAGCAATTTACCTCTCCTGGGAACAGAGGGGTGCCTGATGATTCTTAGGTCGAGTGGGGACCAGGCCTTTTTTCTTTCCCCCTTACACATCCGAGGGTTCCCAGGGCCCTGTCTTAGGTTGGGGGATTATCCTGCCATAAGTCGCCCGTCCTTGGAGCTCCTCAAATAAAAGGCATCTAGCAGGATTAAAGTAAACAGATCACAGGGCACCCTGTCTTAGGCCATGTGGAGAGCTCCCTCATACCTGTTCCATGCCATGTTGAGCCAGTTTCTACAACCTCTGTATGGTGTGCTATTCAGGCGAGGATCCACACTAACTCCCTTCATTGGGCCCATGAATCTATCATTAATGAAAAGACTGTGAGGAGCTCCTCAAACAAAAGATACAATGATATAATTTTGGCACCAATAACTCCATCTCCAGACAAGAAGAAAGGGCTTTTTCCCAACCCAGTATTGACCTTTTAGTCTGGCCTATGGTATGTCCTCCTTCCTAAGTGCCTACTCCACATAAAGTTACATGTGCTGCCTGCCAAAAATTAGGGCAGTGTAAAAGGGATCAAAATATAAAATTTTTAATATATGCATTAAACCCAAACACTTTACAGCATGTGTCAAACTTTTCCCAACATCTATAAGCAGTTACAAATATCATTAGATCAATTTCAGTAGAAGTACAATGACATACATTGTTGTTATCAAATACCACCAGTTCCAGTCTCTGAGCAACAGTGACAGAAACCCCCAATTTTCTCCCTTCTTAAGTGAAGAGAGGTTAATATTTTAATTAAAATGAGTTCTGTGTCCCAAAGTTTAAAGCAGTCTGATGTTTAGTCTGCAACTCAGCTCCAAAGCAGACCAGAGTTCAAGCTGCAGGAGCAGTTTAGCATTTGTGCTCCAGGACAGGTGGGGGAACCTGGGTGAGGCGAGCTGGATTCAGCTACATGAAGCACATCCTGGCACTTATGTCAGCCGGGTCTCCCTGGACTCTGGAGTCAGAATGACACCCTGCAGAGTGGTATAGCTGGTTTTGTTAGCAGGCACTCCCTTCCTTGGGGGCAGGGAAGACCGGACCAAGGACCTCTCCTCAATCATCTCTGGGAGTCTGGAACTCTTCTGTGTCCGCAGCCTCGACATCACGTCCAGAATTTATTTCAAGATGGTTTTCAACATTAGATGCCAAATGCTTTTCAAAGTAATCAAACAGAACAGTAAGGTGTTTTGAATTTTAATCTTCAAACAAATTGTCTCTAAAGAGAATTTCAAATTAGATTATGTTTCTTCTTACCTAATTATTCTGCAGAAGGTAGACTGTCATTAGTTGTCTTTCTTATAATTTATTTCCTTAATGTCTTTTGTTAAAATATTTCTTCAATTTAACATAACAACAAGTTAATATATGTGCTCTATTTTCAAATGACATTCATTTCACATGGCCTACTAGACAGTTCTGCCTATCTTAGTGTTACTATCAGACACAAGAGTGTTAACACCATATCAAGCTAAGGAAGAATGCTGATATATGGATGTGGAAAATATTATCACGTTTTTATATTAATTAATATGAATTTTTATTAATGAAATATATCCATTATTTTAAATTCAACAGTTTCTTACTACAGATTTGTTCATCATCAATGGGTTGTCCCATTCCTAATTGTGTGTTTCATGCTCACAGTGTTTCTGCACTTTATATATCTACTTTTCTCCATTTCTAGATATGCTAGATATTCTCCCTTAACCTATTAAATACAGATTGGATTGGGTCATTTATATGATCAAATTCATGGCTAATGTTCAAGGTTATAAATATTTGAGTCTATCTTGGTTTCCTAAAAATTCAATTTTCCAATATTGTTTAATTAGGCTACATAAAATTACTTTAATCTTTTATCAACAAGAAATTAATATCATTCCATCAATTTTTATCCTATACAACATTATAAACATTTAAAATCATTTATTTCACATAAACTTCAAATATTCTAAAATATTGACATCGTTTGTGTACTTGATATTATGTTAACATAATAGGCACATTGTCACAGAATACTTGGATGTCAGATGCAAGATTGTCACACCAAAATTCTGATTCTCCCTTTTGTTGTTTATAGCAAACTTTCAAGCTTATTTTATATGGAGCTTCTCACTTGACATACGAGTTTCAATATAATTCTTGTTTTATGTTTTTGTTTTGATTTAAACATCTCATATAATTGCCTTTATACTCTTTCCTGTATGTTTTCAGGCATGTGGAAGCCTCCTTTTATAGGGTCAACCCTTTTTTTGATTTCCTATCACTGTCTGGATTCCAAATGCACCCACTGAAATTCTTAAACAGTTCCCTTTACAATTGGGGTAAGAAATAGTTTAAAAAAATAGTTTCAACATTTCAGTGTTATTTCCGCAATCTTTTTTGTTTAAAAGAATGCAGTTTCTGTGTAATTATTTCAGGGTATAAGCTAGCCATGTGGGAGCCTGGGTGGCCGGAACACAGCCCCACTGCTCCTATTACTACAGAGTTGCACTTGAAGAAAGGATCTGATATTGACGTTTTGCCTCAAAATGTGTTATAAGAGGGAATAAAACTATATACACATATAGACACTCACATTTGCATACATGCATATGCATACACACTTGCACATTAACACATCCATACATCAAAGTTGTAAACACATAAATTCTTGAAAAAGAAAAACACATATATAGAGACATTAGAAGAGTACTGTTCATACCCACAATAATTCTTATGCCTAAAATCAACTAGATAAACTGCATATTTTACATATCAGACTAAGTTTTCAATAGACACAGTAAACAGCAACAACCAAACACAAACTACATTATACACAGCCAATAGCAGCAGCAGCACCACCACCAACATAACCAACGAAAACGCAGCAAAACAGAAAACACAGGCAACAGCAACAATCAAATACAAAAATCATTAGACACAGAGAACAGCATTCAGACACAAAATACAGTAGACATAGACAACTGCAACCAAATATTAAAAACAGTAGACCCAACCAGAAGTAAAAACCAAATACAAACAACAGTAGAAATAGCCAACAGCCCAACAGCAAAAAACAAATACAAATCACAGTAGACAATTAACAGCAATGAAAAGCACAAGCAACATTAGACACTCAGGCAGCATTAGACACAGCCAACACAACCAAACATGAGCAACAGAAGACACAGCCAACAGCAACAAACAATTGTTAGTTCATCTAGGAAGGATAAATTCTAATTTCAAGTATGATTAGATCAAAAACATCTTTTCGTATGTTCTTTGTTCTTTGATAATCTGTATTACAGTATTAAAAATCTTGTTAGTAACTTAGAAAGCACATAATATACATAGAAATAATATGTTTTGATCCAAATCAAAATTAATTTATTAAAAAGATGGTGTATTCACTAAGTAAAGACATCAAAATAATTTTTTTAACATTGTTCAGTAAACTAAAGGTATCTCTGAAGGAAGAAAACACACACAAACACACACACACACATACAAATCACCATTGTAAGCTGAGGCATGGCACTTATTGTCTGTAATTCCAACATTTGAGAGACTGAGGCAGGAGAGTTGCTATAACTTTTGAGACAGGTTGGACTATATAGTAAGTTCAAAGCTAGACTGGGCCGTGTGAAAAATATGGCGCTACCTTGGCTACACATAGATCCCCATATGAAAAAAGAAAAAAAAAAAAAGGGAGGGAGTGAATGAGGGAGGAAGAAAGAAAGAAGAGAGGGAGGAAGAAAGAAAGAAGAAAGAGAGGAAGGATGAAAGGAAGGAAGGAAGGAAGGAAGGAAGGAAGGAAGGAAGGAAGGAAGGAAGGAAGGAAGGAAGGACAAATAGGATTATATCACAAGCAGGTAAACTATTTTAAAAATGAAAAATGTTAACGCAAGTTCAATTATAAAAATAATAAATACTATTAGGTACATTCAGACTTAGACCTGAGTAGGCACAAGAATGAGTCGATGAAGCAGAAAATAGGAGAGTATATATATTTGAGTATGTGGAACAGAAAGAAAAAGATTAGACAAGTGAAAAAAGAAAAAGAGTTCGAGGATTATTTAGATTACAGTTCCAGCAGTGAGAGAAGTGTCAGAAAAATTATGGCAAAATTCTCAGCAGTACAGTTTTGGGTTAGAAAGTAATAGAATTATATATTCAGATCAGTACTAGAAATGGAAACAATTATGAATGAACAAACTTAAGTTGTTAAAATTCTGCTTTCAGAAATATAGAATAAATTAATATATTCCAAAGTAATATATTCCCAGAAGGGGATGGTGATACTAACATTCTTGACCTGAAGATATTATAGGCATCCTGCAGTTTGGGGTGAAGAGTGCTATTAAATAATGGAAACTTGCCCAAAAAATAAAAATAGAATCCCAGTAAAGTTAAACGTATGGGCATACATATATATTTTCAAAAACATCTTTTCATATTCGTTGTTCTTTGATAATTTTATATGATGTATTTTAATTATACTTAACCCTTCTGAAACTTGTTCCATAACCACCCCTATGTACTCTACATGTTCAAATTCATGCCCTTTTGTTGCTTCATTTAATATCCATTAGTTATAATATATGATCTCACGTAGTGTTGTATGTATGGCCTTTGATTGTTATACCAGAGATTAGTATAATTTTTAAAAGCTATTATTAATGTAAAGAAATTTTTCAACAATATATTTTAAAGAAGATTTTTAGAGTTTATGAATTATGGGCCTTTTTTTCTAAAAATCTTTATTTTCAGGTTCTACCACTCAAATCTTTCAATTACAAAATTATAAATTAGGAATAAACTATTTAATTTAGCACATCTTCTAAAGAAATATGATTAGCTTAAAGTTAGCATTACAATAAATGTGTAAATAAGCATGACATTCAGTTTGCTATGCATTTTCATAGATTAATGGGTTAAAATATTGGACTATACATTTTGGATGTACAATATTAAAATATTAACTACTTTGACTAAAATAACTACAACTATGACACAGTGAATATGAAAACATTTTTTACAGGCCATTAAGATCACCCTTGTATAAATTAAAACAGAAGTCAAATCCACTCTTCATAGTACCATTTGATAATGAAAATTACTACAGAGTACATAGATAGGCAAAAAGAAATGAGAAGGAAATTAAGTATTTAACTACAGTTCATATCTCATTATGCACATTCATTATTACACATTCATTTCTTTTCCTGTTATCTTTGGAATAACAATAGCTATATACAAAGTGTTCCAAATACATTTTATGCATTAAATATATATATACATATATATTTTTTTAGATCCATGGTACACTTACTTTCTGTCTTTTGAGTCTTGCTTTTACTGTTCTTAATTTCCTTATTTTCCAGCATATCATTGTGAAACTTAACATCACAGCCAAGATTGCAACAATGAAAACTCACCAGCTTTTCAGAGTTGTTCTTTGAAAGAACAATGACATCTTCAAACTTAGGCAAAAATACCTGAACTAGAGAATATCATCAATAAGTCTACAATATTACCATTGTTTATCTATCTCAAAATAATTTCAGTGTAGATGGAAGTTTTTGTCCAGCTTGGTCCCACAGTCATTAAGTCCCAAATAAAGAGAGACTTATATTAATTATAAACTGTTTCGCCTATTTGCTCAGGCTTATTATTACCAACCTCTTATTACTTAAGTTAACCCACAATACTTATCTCTGTTTAGCAATGTGGCTTGTTAGCTTTTCTAAGTTAGGCATTCTCATCTTGCTTCCTCAATGTCTGGGTGGTGACTGTGACTCTCTTTCCTCTTCTCAGAATTTTCTGAGTCTGATCATCCCACCTATACATTCTGCTTGATTATTGGTCAATCAGCATTTTATTAAAACAATATGAGTGAAATATCTTTACAATGTAAGAGAGCATTCTCCCACTATATTTCAGACTACTCTTGTTAATTTAAAAAGTAATCTTGGCTGAATGAGACACACATTTCTCTGGATTCCAAAACTCATTTTTGAGAAAAGTTAAGCAGCAGAGATTGAAAGTATAACATATGACACCATTATTTTATAAATATAATTTTAACTCATCAAAATGATTTTTACAAACCTGACAAATATGGACAGTGTTTAACTTAACCCCACATACAAAGATCATTGTCTCATACTAAATATAAAATATTTAAACCTTCTTTTTAAAATAGTCTACCTAACATGCACCAACAGTTTTACTTTGTAAATAAGCTTATCATATTTCTTAACATAGTTCTGATGTTTTGTTCTGGTTGTTTGGTTTGGTTCGGTATTTTGGAACATTATTTTATCCAGTAATCCAAGCTTGTTAGGACCCCATTCTGTATTTCAGACCAGTGTCAAAATTATGGCATTCCCAACTCACTTTTTTGAATGCTGAAATAATAGTATAAAGCAGCACAGTGGGTTCATTTATTTTTTATTATATAAAATTTTTATTGCTTTAAAGTCAGTTTATTGCAAAAATGACTAGCTGACTTTGAATATATTTGCAATTAATTGAATTATTATGAATACAATGAGTTCATGCTACACACAAATTTCAAACAAGCAAAATTCTCAATTCATTCCTTATTTCCAAATGATCTTATTAGCATATGACAAAAGCATGTTTATATCCATGTGGGTGACTTGAATATAACCTTGAAGATGCAAATATTAAACTATTGTTTTTCCTGAATTTGTGTTCAATTAAGAGTTATGTCTTAGTATAAAGTTAATAAATTATGTTATTAAAATATGAATTCACAGAGAAAAACAGAAAGATAAACATGTTTAAATGGGATTCTCTGGGACTCTACCGATGAATTAGTGGTTAAGAACATTTACTGCTCTTGATAAGGCCCTGTTCTGTAATTCCAGTTCCATTAAATCTGATACCCCCTTTTATGCTCCCCAGGCATTAGGCAGGCTCTTAATGAACTTGCATATAGACATACAAGCTAACACTCATACACATAAAATAACTACATCTAAATATTAAAAGTTAATTTCTCAAAGTGAAATTGAAACATTTACAGCAAATAATGTGATTTTAACAGAAACATAAAATAATTTGTATCTAGGCAAAATTTGTAGTACTGTTTCAAATCCAAAATGGCCAACTTTACCATTACTAATACAAAAAATTTTAATGTGAGAGATGATTTGACAGCATAAGTCACACTTTGACTATACTGAAACTATGCCTAAGCAGAGATTTGATTAAAGAATACATTATTCATCTTAGATATTGTTTAATTCTTTGGGAAAGGTGAAAGGTTTATGGAAACTAGTTTTATAATTAAGCTTTAAATTGCACATTTGCTACATATATATAAATATAAACTATATTTAGGACTATAAATTTATTAATAATGAATAATTCATTAAAGCTTAAGTCAAGCTATTGTTTTATAAATCAAAGTGGTTGCAAAAATTGTCAAATTCAGTAGATGATTTAGATTAAAATAATTCACCTTTTCCTCCGGCATTCAGAGGTTATTTGAATAGCAATGTTTACTTCTGCCTTGTTCAGTGTCTACTAATGAGTGAGGAATGATTCATCCTGTAGTGTACTTAGACTTTCTATTCATGCCAATTATTATATGCCTAATGTTTGAGAAGTCCTGAAAGTCTCAAGGTCTGGTCTTAGTACAACCCTCTTTCATGGGAAAAGCTGCATACTTTTTTCTTGGCCCACAATACTATTTTTTTCTGGCCTATTCTGACTTTCTTTATCACAAACTTTTATGCCAAAATATTTAATATACTGAAAAAGTGTGAAAGACTGAATAGAAGAGTTCACCATGAGTTATGTAAAGATTTCAATTGGTAAGAGCATTCACTCTTTAATCATAGCTCAAATTGATCTAAAGTTATGAAGAAATTTAATGATCTGTGGATACAAAGAATATTCATGTATGGATGAGAGGAAGTACAAAGATACAGCATTAAAGGTTATAAAAACAAAAAAATAGGGTCTGAGTGCACCATCTTTACTATTGGAAGTAATAAAACCCTTATTTGATTATTAAGTAAGAAGACTATGAATAAAGATGCGTCTTAGTGACACAATCCTTGCCTCATGTTAATGAGATGCTGTGTTTAGTCCCCACCATGACAAAAAGCATGACTTCATATCTACAAATATGTCTTCAGTAAAGAAGTTTTCCATTGCCAAGAAATCTATATTATCTTCTGTGTAGCCTATTGTTTCTGATACCACATATAATTGAGATTATGTCTGCATGTGTAGTTGCTGAGGCAGTTCATTTGCTAACTGCAAACAAATCAATGTAACTTATAATATTTCTTGTCCTGATGCCAGGTAACCTTGCAAGTCCCAGATCAAGTGACTTTCATATTAAAAGAAAGACTAGAAGCAGATTATTATGAAAGTTTTATATAGAAAGAATATGCTCTAACTACAGCTTCTGAGGGGAATGTTCTTTCAATTTTTTTCAGTCATCCCACAATGGCAAATTTACTGCCTTTCAGAGAGACAGTTGCAATGAAGTTCAAGGACAAGAGAAGTCATTTCCTATAGAGAATCCCTATCTGTCTTCATACACATCCACTCACTGCTCAGGAAAATAATAAAAACAGACTCATTTTGCTTTTCAAAAATGTATCATTCTCTGATTCCTCGATTCTTTGCAGTACATTTTCAGTTTCTTAGTAAGACTTGAGAAAATGTAACACTATCATCAAGGCAGTGATTTTATGAACATGAAATAATCCTTTTGATATCTAATTGTTGATATCTAATTCTGAACTAAATATAACACCTAAAGTGTCTGAAACTTGAGTGGCACAGTATGATTGCTACTATTAGATGCTTCAATGAGACAACTACTTGTCATCTTTTAGAGAAATTTATGTGATATTATACTATAAATTGAAGCCTGACGAACTTCATGTTGTGAACTTTTGTTCATTTTTCTACTTACTACATTCTCTTTTTATTCAAAAGCTAATTTATTTAATTAGTTATTTAATATTTTTGCTGTTTTTTGACTTTTTTCAATGTATTGATATATGTTACAGTGATAAACTAAATGATAAAAATCTCTTAGTTCAGAATTTCCATGTACTATTATTTTTATCTCACATTCTTTTCACATAGTGATATGATATGATATGATAAATATTGAAAAATTCACAATGATAATCTATTTAAACATAAGTGGTATTTTAGAGAATTTAAACAAGTTTTCTAAGAAACATTTCTTTATTCATTTTACAAATACAAATTGTTTTCTAGTATATTTAGATCTGAATTTTAAGGAAACAAAAGTAAATTGTGGATTGGTCAATCTGTGTATTCAAGTTATAAATACTCAGTTTTCACTTAACCTCTAATTGAGGTTGTATTTTATGTTAAATCAAATTTATTATTAAACAATATGACAAACATTTGACTAGAATTACATTTACAGTGATCCACACTAAAATTGCCCTTTCAAATTTGCCTCTTGGATCACTGCCTTTGTCATCTGATCAAAATTAGCATGACAGAAAATGCCAAGATTCATCTTATTTTTTTTCCTAAATATTATAAACACATCATTTATTTTCTTGACTAGTTGTTTTCTTATAACTACTAATGTATTATTCTAAAACACTGGTGATAATGATATTATATTGCACTATTTCAGATTCAAATAAAATTAATATTTCAATTAGAAGCAATTATTATTTCACACTATAAGAATCTATGTAAAAACATTTATTTTTATTTTTTAACAAAAAATAAGAATTCTGTCTAATTTAAACTTTATCATTTGCAGAACATATGGAGAACTGCTCACATAAATAAAAAACTTAAAAGACAGGATGAGCAGTTATGATATATATGGCTGTTAGACTTCATATACCTCTCAAACTGGTTGGTCATCATTTGCCTTAATTCCGGAAGTATAACCACATGCAAAATATCCCTTTCCACATTACTATTGTTCAGATCTTGTTCATTCATCAATTTCTGGGACTATTTCATAGCATATATTCTTGCTATACTGGTTTTATAAGCTATTTTACTACCTTTTCTATAACATTTCTAAGTCATAAATATAGGAAATACAATGTAGATGTATCCTTGTAGGATGGGTTCCAGAGGACAGACACATGTTCTTATCTCTTATTTGAACTTCTTAGCACCAATCTTCAGATATGAGTGTACAATGTGAAGTAAATAAAAATCCCAGGAAGGTAGAAACAGACTGTGGGAGGAGATACTGAAAGGAAAATAATAGGATACATATGATATGAAGAGGAAAATGGAAAAGCACAAAAGGGACTCCAGTGGGGGAAGTTGTGTAGAATTCAAGATGAAAGGAGATAAAGGAAAGAGAGACAAATAACATAAAAATTATTTTATAAGCCTCAAGAAATCACATTGTTTTATAATAAAATTATATAGAGCACATATAAATTTGTACAAACAAATACATACATATTTGGAAGTTACATCATTAAAGATGACAATGCTCCCTAAAAGAACCATTATTACAAAGCATTAGAAATCTCCCTTAGACAGTGTAGTAGAAGTAACTCCTAAAACAATAGAGGCTAGGTTTTTTTTCCCTTGATTGTCTCTTAGGTTGAAATTAAATTGCCTTTGTTGAAGGTTCTGAACCCTTGGGTCACGGGACTGGAATTATTTGATATGGATCTAGCCTGAAAGCTGTTTAGTTTCCATAGCATAAGAAAATACCATGTAAGCATCCAAGCTGGGAAGCTATTAGTAGGCTTACCCTGTGGTGACATCAGTGAACCATAGTAATGTCCAGAATGGCAAGCTAACCATAATGATTTAGTAAATGATACTCACATGTTGATCATAACCAGAATTTTTCTAATTGGACTCAAAGACTCACTCAACAAGAGTGAAACCATGCATGACAGTAGAAATGTAGCCAACTTTCCAGTACTAGTAACATCAAGGATTTTAAAAATAATATATTATGATTTCTCTAGACTAATACAATCCATAACAAAATTTTAAATGTTAGTGCCCTTCATTAAATAACCTCCTCTTTATAGAAAATGAGCTAATGGAGACTGTCATAGAGCCATACTGTTTTGGGTGTATCTTGTTTTGTAAAACCACAATTTTGTATCAATGGCCATTTGAGTTAAACAGCAAGCAGCCTTGCAACTTATGATTATGGGTATAGTAGTCAGCAGAAATGTGCCAGATGAGCTTTGAAGAGACAGACCCCAAAGAATATGTGTCCTAAAGACCTCATGCTGTTATTGAGCATAGCTCTGCTCATTGCTCTCATTCACAGTCCCTCATCATCTACGAACTGTATGAAAACTTTCAGAAGGCACCTAGGTCCTCCCTGGGCAGTATTACTGGTACTTACAATAATAATGATTGAATTTTTTCCAGCATTACTTCCGGAGCAGAGTAATGATTCAATCACCACCCTTAGAATGAATTGTATGATTCAGATTATTAGTAAAGTTAGGTGAATATGTTTTTGTCAATGGCTTTGATGTAGACAATTTTGGGGAACAATTTAAGTTTAGAAAGGCACAATTTGATAGTTGAGCAAGTGACCCTTTGAGATCAGGGACCAAAACCATTTACAGGTTGACTATTGCTGGCTGACATACCTTTCTTACTAAAATGGGTTGATCAAAGGTTATGGTTAATTCCCTGTACACATTTCTGCCTTCCGTTTTCTGATATGACTTAATAAAAGACTGTTGATGCATTGATATGTATTCTGAGGCTAAAAGTAGAAATGACTGATTGCTTTTTATATATAAAATTTAGATTTGTGATTCTTTTAAGATTTTTAAAACATTATCTTTTAAGATAAGTAATAATATGATTGATCCTTTTTTGTAACTATGTAAGCACCCTATAGGTTAAAAAAAATATGACTGAGAAAAATACTTTGCTAATCTGTAACAAGTCGCTTAGACATAAATGACTGTGGGTACTTGGGAAAAATTTGTTTCTCACCTGCAATAGGTAAAATGTTTAATCATTTAAGAGAATTGGGGAATATGCTATATTTTCCTTATATTCATTGCAATTATTCAGTTGAAAAATAGAATATGACCACATTGTAATTTTATATTGTTTGAAATATTTTGCTGAGAAATGAGGAAAAATTGAAGGAAAGATGCAAAGGGAAACATTAGCAAAGTGGTAAGGGAACAACTAAAGATAGCTACGGATGTGTTGAGTGTGTGTGTGTGTGTGTGTGTGTGTGTGTGTGTGTATTTGAATGCGTTTTTCTCTCCTTGGGTGACCCCAGAAAAAAAAAGCGTTGTCCTGTTCACTGACCTCAGAGAATAAGTCTTACTTCCACAGATAAAAAATGTCAATTGTGTGATTAACCACCGACTCCACACCTCCCCCTCAGTTTTTGACATGTTGAGAACTTGACCTTTCAGCTGCAATTTACCAACAAAATCTGGGTGTGAAACATTAACATTCTCAATGTTTTCTTTATAAGAAAATAATGGCATTCATTAATGGAGTCCCATACAATGATTGTAAGCATTTAAAATCTATTATTTAACAAACTTCAAAGTATTCTTATAATTTAGACACCATTTATATATTTGCCATCATATTCACATGATAGAAACTGTGCCACAGAACACTAGGATGTCAGAACCAATTTTCTCTCATGAAAATCTGACTCCCCACCTTCTTGTTTATATCAGAACTTCAAACCAAACTCAAATAGAGCTTCTGTCTTGAAGTACTGGTTTCCATTTAATTCTTGTTTTATGTTTTTATATCTCTTCATACTTTTTATATATTGCCTTTATATTCTTTCCTGTGTGATTACAGGCATATAGAAGTTTGATTTCATAATGCCAACAATATTTAAATTCCTATTAATATCTGAATATCAAATACACTCATTAAAATTATTAAAATAATTTTCTTCACAATAGGAGTAAAAATGTAAATTGAAAAACAACATGAATATTTCAGTAACATTTTCTAAATCTTCTTTGTTAAAAAAAGGTGCTTCTAAACATATCTCCTGATTTTATGAATTCACACAGTCTTGGAAACAGATACCTCTGTTTTAAGGTCAGTCTTCTATAATGCTATGAAATTTATAGTAGTTTACTATGTGACCCTTGGAATATTGTGTACCATAAAAGACAAATATCTCTAGAGAAAAAATAGAGAGAAATGGAGTATAGTATAGTTCTTGTAATGTTCACACAAAATATGAATAAAAGTGCAGAAAAAGACAGTGGTGACACATATTATTACTTCTAAAAATTATTTTTTGTGTTTATATATGTTATAGACATATTTCAGGTGTGTTAGTACTACAATGTAACAATGTTTCAATTCAAATATGAGTGGTGGATGAGGCAATAATATCAAGATATCATTAATATATTTAATTCATGAATGCAAAATTCAATAAAATAACTTTTATAGAATAGCATAGCAAATAATATAAAAATTTTAGTTATATTACATGAAGCTATCATCAACAAATTCGTTGCTGATACAATGTGATGCCGTTGAGAAAGAATCAGTTTGTCTATTGGGCTTTTTTAGAATGTTTGAGGAATGTTTTAAATTAAAAAGTCCTTTAAATAAAAACAAAATTTAGGAAAGTGAAAAACACATAGAATTAACTAGATCATTTAATGCAACATAAAAGACTGTTTTTAAAGTTATTTTACAGATATTTTGTGGTGTGAAAGATTTAGAACAATAATTTTTGCCATGGTAATTATGGACAGTTGTTAAATTTAGAGTCACATTTATATTGATCAAAATGATACTAGAATTATAATTCTGTTAGTTTCCCCTATTACTTAAATAGCTTTACATATAATGTTAATGCAGTTTAGGATTATATCTGTGTCATTTATCATACTATATTAATCAAATATCTCTCATATTAATTATTTCTCTCTGTCTCTTTCTTAATCTCATTAATCATCTAAGAACTGTTTATGAATTATCCATATATGCTTCATATACAGTGAATTTGAAGAGTAGGATAAATGATTAATGGAATCCATATTTGGCTAACTTTAGTGGGAAACTCTCGATAATTCTGTAGCCATATGTTCACATTAGAAATTTCTCCTCAGTTTCTTGTTATTGCATTATTAGTTCATGTCAGAGGAATGTGATGAAAAATCTCTGTGACTAAAAGTTTATAGGATTTCAACTTTAATTTTCACCTCAAAACTTAGATGTAGTCATCTATTTTTAAGAGTGTCTAAATTTCAATTTCTGCACTTGGAAATGTGAAACTCAGGGTATTAACAATGGTAAAATCAGCATAGCTCACTCCATGTGTTTTCTGTTCATATTTTTGTTTGTTTTCTAATTAGCTATTTCTTAATATTTAAGAGTGATAGAGAATAATAAAACACTCAAATAAGAAAGTGGAAGAAATATACAAATAACTACAACACTAACAAATTATTAACAAAACATATGCTTAATTATGAGTTTCATTTCCTCTTTTTTTCCCATACTTGCTTCTTCAATGTTCCCAGATAAAATTAAGTCTTCTTACTTAACATGTTCAGAAAATATGGCATATGTATTAAATGTATTCTCATACCAATGACAGTTGAACATAGTGTCTTCTAATGAGGAGTAATAGCAACAAGGTTGTTGTGTTGCTACATATAGATGTTATAAGGGTTGAAATTGCACATAGTTTCTAGAAAAAACAATTTGAGGTGTTTTGAAATTAGAACAGATGTCTTTATTATCAAGAACATAAAATGCAAAGTATTTTCTTTGCTAATGGCTCTGTAGTAGTTGCAGTTGAATTGAAAATAATATGGTAAGGGTCAATGTTGGTAGAAATTTCAAATATTCAGTAGTGGTAATGATCTGTAGATGGATTATCTGTCCTGAAAGTCAGCTACCAAATAACCACATGGGGATTTCTTATTAATTATGAAAGCTTGGTTAATAGCTTATGTTTGTTTCTAACTAGCTCTTATATCTTAAATTAATCCATTTGTATTAACTTACTTTCTACCTCATGGAATTTTTACCTTTATTCTATACTATCCATACTGTTTTTCTACTTCCCTCTTGCCTGCTAGGTAACTCCAACTTCTTCCCAGCTTTCTGTTTGCCCCTAAAATCCTGCTTTTTATACAACTAATTCAAGTGACATATCTTAACATTGTGAATAAAAATTATTCCACAACTTTTCTCACTTATGTCTAAATAAAAAGGAAAGTTTTCAACTCTAGCATAGTAGAAATATATACAATGAAAGAACTTATCAAGCGTTGTCTAAATGGAAAGAAAAGATATTAACTTTAACAAATATAACTGTATACAATAAGGACAATTATCAGGCATATTCTATGTTGATAAATTCAAAGTTTTGTACCTAATTTACTTTCTATCATAATTAAGGGAAACACTAACTATAATTATTTAGTCTTCCACGTCATCAAAGACCCATGTATGATATAATATTACCTAAGATACCAAGAGTATAGTGCAAACCAGTTCTATACCTACAGAAAAGACAGACATCTGACTGTCCAGATACATGTCCAGCCTGGACAGTTGCCACAAGGATTCTCGGTAATTTTGTGGCATCCACATTCTGCCTGGAGACCTAGAATATCTGTCAGAACTTTCTGTGAAGCAGGGAATTTTAAGGACCTACCCACTTTGATTTGACAAAATTCAGCATCCACTTTCCTGTGTGATTAGATAAATGCCAAAAGCGCTTTCTATAAAGCAGGAATTTTAGAAAATTTTCCCACTTTATGCTATACAAGTTATGATAGGAATTAATAATAAAAGCTCAGGGTCAGATATTGGGTAAAATGCTGACATAACAGGGAGGTAAAGGAACAAAACCACAGCTTCTTACTCCTCAACTTCCCAATCAAAAAGAGAGTGAGTTTCTATTTCTTCCCAACTTATCACTTCCTCTTTCCACCAAGTCATCATATTTTGTCTGTCTGTACAGACCTCCAGACTTCTATGGTTAGCTGCTGGCTAGCTCTGTTCTCTGGTCTTAACGGAAACTCTATTTGTACAAACAGGATATCACACATTCCCCCTTTTTGCCTAAAGATTTTAAAAAGAAGATTATGACTAATATAAGAACAACTGTATACAATAAGCACAATAACTGAATACAATACATATGTATATTTATAAATTATATAAATAATATATTTATTTATGACAATAAATGCATCAAAAAATCTAGTCCATTAGCAATTGAAAAGTTCAGAAAAAGTTACTTTATATTTATCCTATCTTAGTGAGCCCAAAATTTGAACCTAATTTACTTTCATTATAATTTGCATTGCCAAAACTATCTTTTTATGTCTATAACTCATACATACTTTACATTTCTTTAATTAATTTCTTTTCTTTTCTAAATCTGATGACAAGGAAAAATATAAATATAAAGTCTTCAACTCGATCAGAGATCCAATAAGGAAATAATATTACCTGAGTAAGAAGGTACTGCAAGCAGGTGATTTCCAAAAAAATTTGGAAAATGAAAGGCACAGCTGGTTGCCTGGACAGTCACCCAAGATCCCTTTACAATATTGGGACATCCATCTTTAGCATATAGGTGTAGCATAACTGACATACTTTTCTGTGATATTTTGAAGGACTGAATGAACTTATTTTGGCAATGTTCAGAAGTCTCCACTTTTGTGTTTTTCTTGTCCAGTTTTTACAGCATAATGTCAACAGTTGAAGCAAGAGTACTTTCTTACCTAGTGGCTAAGTACTGTCACAAAGTAAGCAAACTCCAGGTGGAGTTTCTTTGATTCCCATAATCTTTTCTGAAGTAGGTGGGTGCTTTCAAATGCAGATATGACTCATTGTCATAAAAAAATAGAAAAGAACCCATGTTATTAAAACATCCCTCATGTCATATTCTGTATATCTCTGAATTATTTGAAAACAATCTGTCTAAAATATGTTTCTGTTTAAACTTAAAAATATACCTAATATGACTACAAGTTTGATTATAAAAAGTGATTGATTGAAGAGGTGCATTTTATTGTCATCTTAAATTGATAGCAATAATGACTTTCATGGGCTAGAAAATTGTACTGCATTGTTAAAAAGCATGCGTTGGTACCATACCTTGAACAAGCTTAAAAATGTATGCAGTGTATGTTCTAAGAAAAATAATCTCAAATTTGTTTCATCATAAAATATCCAAGCCAATGTAAAATATTTAAAATTAGTAGTTTTTTGCTTTAAAAAATACAATGGTCTACATTTTAATCTTTTTATATCACCCTCATTTCTTTTCTAACCTTATATCCTATAATACCTATATTTCTTATTTTTTTCAAAGTAAGATTTGTGAATCTAATATTTTCTGTTCAACTTTCTTCCTAAAAATAATAACAACTTATAACCAAGATCTGTAAACAATGGCAAATATTTATAACCCAATGAAAAACCAATAACCTCCCACCACAACTCTTAGGAATGTTGTTCGCATATACTTAAATATACGTACTGCTATCTGGGGCTGATGGCATTTTTAGGGGATCATGAAAACAAAGTTTTGGATTAATTATCGAGTCCTGGAAGAAGTAGTTGTATCATTTGTTGTGCAGTCCAGCCTCGATAATGGGGAAGTAAAAGACTTGTATCATGTCCTGGCTAGAGTAGTCTGGCTAGCTGGATCATCTCAGCTACCACCATAAAATTGCCCTGAGCAGTTTGTATTCCAACGCCCATCTTTTGTGGTGTTTTTCAGCATAGTGGTGTTATTGTAGTCCTGGTGGAATCTGAGTTGTGAGGCCCCATCTTCCTTTAGGAGCCTTCAAATGTCACTGCTAGATATGGTCTTGGTTCACTGAGGCAAACTTGAACATTTTAAATGTCTTATGCAGTGGATCTTAAAGAATTTAAAAGATCATTACTTGTTATATACATCCAGACTACAAAAACTTAATTCCTATTTATCTGATAGAGACTAAAACCAGAAAGTATGTACACAAAGCTAGATAAAGTCTATTTTCTAGAATTAGTACTCTATATGATCATTAATATCAATATTAAAACTTTAAAATGTATTTTTAAACTTACAAATATATAGATAATGTTTATTCTCCAAGAAAAGCTCCTAAGACTCAAAATAGAACCAAGGGATTCTGATATTAGTGGGAATAAAGTAGTCCTTCAATTTTTGCTTTTCTGTTCATATCAGGTGGCTCTTCTAATGTGTGACAGATTTTGGACTTTAACAAGTATGTTTACACTCTTAACTCCAAAGTCAGGTATAATTTTTAATTTAACTGGGACTATAAATGGCCAATTGTATTATATGTCTGTAGAGAATAGCAGAAAACAAACATTATGAAATTATATTTTCTAGGAAAAGTAATATACCAATATGCCAAATGATTGCTTTTCTTTGGCTATTTTTTTCTTCAGATATCTCGTTTTTCGCTTTCTGCTTATTTAACGTTAAAATGTACCTTTCAATCATATAAATATTTTGAAAAAGTTTATGCCTCAAGAAAATATTCAAAGACTCAAAATATACTTTTACATTTCAATATGATCTCTCTATACTGACTTTGTACTTAGGATTGTGTGGTATACCTGTAATATGGTTAATATTATGAAAAGCCATATATATATATATATATATATATATATATATATATATATATATATATATATATATATTAGAGAGACAGAGAGACAGAGATAGAGAGAGACTCTCCTCCTGTGAATTTCCCTGCCATGTGGTTAGTTTCGCAGTTTCTAGTTGGTGTTCTCTGCTTGCAAGCTTTGTGTTCCCTGATATTCTGGTCACAAAAATACCTCTCTCCATGAACAGAATTGATTTAATTGTTCCTAATTTGTAAGGCATATTTCTCAGTATTTAAGGAGGCACCAATGTGGAACTGAGCGGGACTATTCAGGCCACCACCAGTCATCTCTCTGCCACATACCTGCAACTGCAACACCTCATGGACAAGAAAGATTATTATACTTACAACAATTTACTAAAATCTGATATTGTAGGTAAATTCATTTGAATAATAAATAAATCAATAAACTTGAAAGTTATATAATTGCAGACAATATCACTGCCCAGGAATTTAATAACCCTTTTGCTTATATTATAAATGATATCCTGCAAGGCTTAGGTGGTTTTTCTAATACACCCATTTATTTCTTATTGGGACTTAGCTTTGATTTTCATATTATATCCTTAAAATGGTTTGAAAACAAAGCCAAGAAAGAGACACTTACTGTCTTAATGGCTAACAATGAATATCTAACTATAAGATTTAAACCACAGAAATAGTTAGCTGAAAAATTAATGCCATTGAAAGGATAATGTTTATTTGAAAGGCAAAATTTAATCCATGTCCAAAGTGCTGAGAAATTATCTGAAACAATTCAAAGTGTTGAATTTGTCAATGAAAATCTATTTAAAAAGTTATAATAAATTAGCAGATAGAGTATCTCTCTAGGAAGAAAATTTTCATGCCACCTAAATTATATCCAAGGATGAGAAGTTATCATTAATGGAAAAACTTCATACTTTAGAATCATATTGCAGAATGTGGACCAGAAGTTATTTGTGTTGAGAAAATCATTAGGAATATTCACTGTTCAAGAGATTCAGGCTTTACAAATGACAGTGGTAAAAATATTTGAAATTATTGGAACTGATGTGCAGGGAGAGAAGGTACAATGACAAGATTTAGCATGTCAGAGTCAGAGATGATTTACTAAGAGTTTTACTAGTTACCCCATAAATAGATCTGACAAACATTAAAAACTAAATACACAAAATGATTTACAAAATGTAAAAGGAAACATGAGTATGAATGATTTAAAAGAAATTAATTAAGCAGTCATATCTTATGGCTTGCATTCACCATTTTAAGGGAGATGATAAAGACATGGGCTTCCATCAATAAGGCTACCCAACATGGCTTGCTTCAGTTAGTTTCAACAGTCCTTGAAGATGCGCCACAATTTTATAGAAATTATACTAGCGAGAAAAAGCAGAATTTTTAGAACAATAGGGAAGAGCACAAATATTTGAGGCTTTTCAAGGTCAAATTCTTGGCAATGGTTTTTATGTTGATCCATACAAGCAAGCTTATTATGAAGAACTCATGTTGTCATGTTGTCCCTATGCTATACAGCAGCTGTAAATGCTTGGGACAGGATATGAGAAGTAGGAAAGAGAATTTAATCATATACTATGGTTAAAGGGGGTCAAAGAGAACACTTAGTGACTCTTTACAAAGATTAACTAAGGCTGTACAAAGAGTAATATGACAATCAAGATGAGTACTTATGAAATCTTTGGCTTTGGAAAATGCAAAAGGATACTTGAACCTTTAAAGGTTAGACCAGCACCAATGGAAGAATGGATCCTGCATAAAATGAACATTCAGTCATTTGACTAAAATAATGTGTCTTGGGTAGGAGAAGCAATTTCCAAAGATATGAAAAGACATCAAAATGCCAAGTATATTAACTGTGTAGAATAGGACATCTGAGAAAGGATTATAGAAATGGCATTCCAAGAAATAATGACTTCTCTTGTAATGACAAAAAGACAATGTCTAAATCTTCTGGGTTATATAAAAGATGTGGCAGAGGCAAAGATTGGATCAAAAAATGTAGATTAAAAAGACAGTCTAGGCAAAATGTTTCTATAGGGAAGCTCCTTGGGGGTCTCTAGCAGGACCCTAGGTCAAATGTGGTTGAGTCATTTTCAGTCACTGCTGATGCCATGTCTTACCAGGAAAAATAAAAAAAAATACAGTTCCTGCTATAAAATCCATGGTGTTCTGGATGATGGAATAAATATGGAAGATAAATCAAAAATTTCATTAGAAAATAGCGAACGCATATTTAGGCAGACTTCTATAAATGTCCATAGTCTAAAGTTAAAGAATAATAACATTACAAGTAAAAGATTATAGGTCATGGATGAAGATGTAACTATCATTATTCCAGAATCTTGGCATTCAATTCGGCCTATTCAAGAGGTTGATGTTCAATTTTTAGGAATTTGAACCTATCTCAAATGAAAGAGAGCAAGAGATGGGTTGAACACATAGTGCCAGAAGGACATAAAGAAAGGGTGAGGCCATATGTGGTTAATATTGTAGAGATTTATGAGGTCATGTCTTGCTGAAGCAATGGAATATCAAGATTAATATTCCTGAAATCCCAAAAACTCATGTTTCTTAGAAGGATATTATAAGGTACTATAAAAAAGTTCTATCCACAATCTTTTTCTTTATCTTAAGCCTATGCACATTGTTAAGCACAATGCAGCCTGTTTAGGAATTGTTTTTTCATCTGAACCTTATGTATCTGTACCTTTTTCTGTCTGTATGATAAAAATTTTAAACTGCTGCATAGCATAGATCATGACAAGCTGGTCCTTCAAACACACAGGCTACACCAGAGAAACATGGCTCTATACCATGACCTGCATTAAAAAAACTGTACATCTAACACGTTATGATTGATTGTGATTTCGTTTGTTCAGAACTATTTTTTTAAACTTTCTTCATTGTTATATGAAAATATGTGTCCTGGATAATGGACTCTATTAATTATTAAAATTTGACTGATAGCTTAGGCTCGTTATTAAAATCAAATTTATTATCTCTATGACTAAATCACATCTACACACACACACTCACACATGTCTCACTAAATGTATTTCAAGTGAACATACTCTACTCATTTGATGATTAAATGAATAATATCAAAGATATTGGTTTGTCAAACTATTCTAAAATACTTTTTGAACTACACATAGTGATTCAACTACAATCTTACTATGATAAACACATTATTAGAGAGGGTATAGCAAGTTTTTCTTGAATGATTCTGTATAAAGGGTTAGGCTGTATTATGGTGGAATCCCATCATTGGCTCTGTGCTTACAAAACTGTTAAATGGTATTGATATCTATGGTTCTGTCCTATAGAGGAGAGAGAGTTGGGGAGAATAAAGAGAAGGAAAAAAGGGAAATTAGACATCATGAAGCTCTTTATGGATCCTTATAGTTTTATTTCACATAGCTGTGACAACATTGTTTCAAAAACTCTTCTGGAAATTGCTACAATGTTTAATGTATTTATAGGATAATATACTGTTATTATTTTATTTTCTTAAATCTTTAGATTGTTTCCAGGAAAGTACTCAAGAAAGTTCTGGTACTCATTCTTAATTAAACCACCTCTGGATCTGTATTTCTAGTAACAAATAACTAAACTACTATGGTTGTGATGATCATGTGAATCACTGAATTGCTTATTTCTACCCAATGAAATAACAGAAGCAAATTTCATATGATTCAACTTTACATTCTTTTTTTTTTTTTATTATTTCTCACTTGAGTATTATTTTGGTCTGTATCAGTGTAAAGAGAAACATGATTTTTTTTGAAAATCATATCTACTCATGATTCACCTTTGTCTATAATCTCCTTGACCCTAATGGGAAATGAAGCAGATTATAGGTCAGAAAGTGTAGAGGAAGGAACTTAATCACACCTCTAATCCAAGTTCTCCATTGTTTAGTTGTTGACTGAGATTTTCTGTCCCACTATGTCCCACATCCATTTAATCACAAATAAACACACAGAGGCCTACTTTAATAATATACTCATTGACCTATTAGCCCAGGCTTCTTATTAACTCTTATAACCTATGTTTAGCCCATATTCTTGTCTGCATTAGCCACATGGCTTGGTACCTTCTTGATGAGACAATCACATCTTGTTTCCTCTGTGTCTAGGTGATGATTGCTGACTGAATCTTTCTTCTTCCCAGGATTCTCCTGTTCTCCTTTCCCTGCTTCTACTTCCAGTCTGGTTACTAGCCAATCAGTATTTATTATAATACAAGTGACAGGGTACAGACCATTGTGCCAGAGAACCCTCCCCCTTTTATTTAAACAAGAACTCTGATTCAAATCTCCATTGTTTAGGTTTATTCCTGTTATCCAAACAACTTATAACCAACATTCTAAACAAAGATACATATTTATAGTCCATTTTTTGAACTGCCTCATTTAAAAAGATAGCAAGCCATGTGGCTAACACAGACTAATATAAATTATAAGAGTTAATAGGAAGCCTGAGGTAATAGGCCAATTTAAAATACCTTTATTTAAAATACAAGTGACAGAGTACAGACCATTGTTCCACAGCATTTAGTGATATATAGGATGATATCATTTTTTTTTTTTTGGTTTTTCGAGACAGGGTTTCTCTGTGGCTTTGGAGCCTGTCCTGGAACTAGCTCTGTAGACCAGGCTGGTCTCGAACTCACAGAGATCCACCTGCCTCTGCCTCCCAAGTGCTGGGATTAAAGGCGTGTGCCACCATCGCCCGGCGGATGATATCATTTGAAAACTAAATTAAGTAATGTAATGTTTAAAGTGACAAGAGATTGCAGCTTAAATCCTGTGACAAATCAGTGCTTTACAAACTAGCTATTTCAAGGAGGTCATTCTACCTCAGGACAGGGATGGGCAGACTGCAGTGTGAGCTATTTTTCCTATGTCCCTAGCATGTGACACTATCAAACATGTAAGTGTTTAATATTTAGTTACTGAGTTGGATAAATTAGATTAGATGAGAATTCAATTCCAAATTTTAAGTATGCTTATATTGAGTAATTAGAGCCAGACTTTTTGATGTCATTGTAATTATGAGTCTATATACAAGTAACTGGTAGATAGCTATCTTTATTTCTTTAAATGGATTTTTAATTTTTTTGTATCTCTTGGAGGTGAAATTCTATCCTTTGTCACTGTCATAGGGACAAGGAACAAGAAATAGACACAGTACAAAATAACATAATAGTGCATATATAGTTTTATCCTGCATATACTTAATAAAATTCTATTATTCAATCTCAGTCAACACTCTGATGATGTGATTTGGCTGATGTTAGTATTGTGATCTTGTCTTGTGAACATTGCTAAACCAAACTCACACCAGAAGTAGAGATTCAATAAGCTGGACCTCAATAATAAAAAGCAAATTTCAAGTTCCAGGAAGTGTTACTGAGATTTAATCTTTGTGATGACTTACAGAATTAATACAAGTTTCTGGTTATTGGGAAAAGAAATTAAGCCCATACTTTCATTAGGTTTATCCAAAGATTTATTAAATTGTACCATTGTAAAAACCTTTGTACTTCTCAAAAACCTTATGAAGAAAAGAGTAGTCAAGGTATATTGAAAGTGATTTAAGTTCTAAATAAAGCAAATGGCTGAATACTTAATATATATGCTGTTATTTTGTACCAAGTCTGTTAATTTTGTAAGGAGTCCTGTCTAGTACTTTGCCCCTGTAGCAGTTACACAAGGTAGATTGTTTACATTCAAGAGACAAAACAAAGAGATTTAGGAATCATTTAAGAAATATATATATATATATATATATATATATATATATATGTGTGTGTGTGTGTGTGTGTGTGTATGTTTTAATATGTGTGTGTGATATTTAAATAATCATAGGAATTCCTAATTAAGTACTAAACATCCCCATTGAATTGATAAAACATTAACAATAAAAAGATTTTATTAATTTAGAAATAAAAAGCAGCATTATATGATCAAATCCCATTTATAAATTTGGGTATACTGAATATTTTATTTCATCTGTGCTTTAGCATAAGGCTTTTTACACTATAGCTGGCAGATCAGTCATCTCTTTCATAAGTTTGTTTCTAGGCATGTTCTCTGTGTATCAGTCCCAGAACTTACTGTGTAGACAAGAGTGGTCTACTTCTGTCTCCTGAGCGCTCAGTTTAAAATGTTGTGCTACCCCCCACCTATCTGTTTTTCTAAGTAAAACATTATTGATTGGTAAGTTTCTATAGCATTTTTTATTTTCTTCTTTTGTAGAGAAAATTGAGTATCTGTGACAGAAATCTTATGGTCCAAATGATAAAAGTTATTATTATTAATTTATGACCATTATTATCTACTGACTGTTCACAAAATATTCTGGGGTTTTATGGAGTACTGATCACTGAACATCACTGATAATTATATCATTAATATTGTAAGTCCAATCCTTCAACCCACACTAAGCTTCTTCTGCAACTGTGAGGTCTAATATATCAAAATTTATATCATAACAAGTAATTCATATTTAATATCTTTATGAGTATTATATGTGAAATAAAATCTTTACAATTGTTTTTTCTATAAAATGCACATTTTATATTGAACATATTATTTACATTAATAATTTTTTAAATTTTTTATTGGCTAAATAATTAAAAATTATTTCATCAAATAGTCAAGATATTCTTTGGAAATTTGAGAATTTAAATATTTCTAATAAAATGCAGTCATTGTTATATTTCTTAGTAAATAATATTTGAATTTTTTAAATTAGTACACAAGGAACTAACTATCATTGTGATGTTTTTGTTCAAAGTATGTTTTAGTATATTATCCTTTATTCTTATCTCTTTCCAGCCCCCATTCCCAGTTATCTACTCTTATAACTTTCCATCCTCTTTGTCTCTTTTTTCTTTCCTGCTGCATGTATTCATATCCTAATCCCCCATTCTTTTTCATCACCCATTTTTATTTTCTTTTGGTTTCCTTTCTAGTTTTTCTAGCTTTATCCATATTCACATACACACACACAAGACGCACAGGCATGCACACCACTACGTACAATTATGTGAATAACAAAATTTTTGATCTTTCTAAATTTGGAAGTGCCACACCAACTCCAGTGTCATCTGTGTGACATGACATATGTCATTATGCTGGACGGAGTGACATGTCCCATGGGACTAGGCTTCCTGGAGGTCAATGGCAGATGGCCCAGAATTGTCCGCCCTTGGGGCATAGACGGGTTTCTCGATTAGCTGGCTATGCGGGATATGGGCTTTGCACAATCTCTTTTTATAATAATAATATTCTATATATCTACAAGACAAGGATTATTTCTTCAGGAACAGCTCTGGGACAAGGAAGCACAGTATGGGAATGTATAAGACTACAGCAGAACCTTTGTCATACATGGTGTGTATGATGAGCAAGGGTTAATGTTGATGGACAAAGACTGTTATATTATACTTTGAACTTTATGGATAGGCTTGCTAGATCCCAACCCTCATGGTGTCTTCTGCATAAGAAGATACTAAAAAGTATATTTCAACAGGTGCAGAGAACTGATTAGGCATATTTGGTCACTAGATGAAATAAAGAAAAGGTTAGAAAGAGGAAAGACCATGATAGTGATAATGAGACAGAAACTTTCTATTCTTAAGATGAAACCACTTGTCTGAGGTTTACATTCTCAAGGTCAAAATTTCCTTTTCTAAGGAATCTTTATGTTTAACACCTGTCCCTGATAATATGTTTTTCTTAAATATTGCTGATGTTACTAAAAGAAACTTTCATACTGTGCAAACCAATGATACATGACCTTCTGATTTGTTATTTGTTTGAATACTATATAATGAAAACATGAATTCAGTAAAATCACAGCAGATTCCAACCACTCTCTTGTGTGTTGTGTCTGTCTCTCATTCACCGAACTTGTGCCTTCCTGTTACCAAGACCCTGCTTCTTCCGCGGTCTGAGTAGCTCCCCTGAGCCAGTCCGTGGTAAGAAGTTTGGGTCAAATTGCTTTACATAATGCTTTTAAGATTTACTCATTATCCTACAATGTATTGATTTAATTTTTCTTCATACTTGAATAAGTTTATACCATTTATATGTACATGTGCTCATTATCCATTTGTCTCTCAGCAGATGAACACTTGAATTCATTCTATTTGCAGTAGTGCATGGACTTTCAAGTATCGACATTATAGAGTACAGAAACCCTGTGCATATACCCAAGTGTGGTTTAGCTGGGTCATAAAGTAGTTTTTTTGAAAATATTTTCAGAACTTTCTGTATTAATTTCCACAACAACTCTAAATTTTGCACTCCCACTGGCACTAAATAAGAGTTTCTCTTTCTCTACATCCTTGGCAATACTTGTCAGACTTATGAATAACAACCATTCTGAATATGGTGATGTGGTATGTTTAATTTACTTTTCCCTGGTGATAATAAATTTTTAAAGTCATAATGATGCAACACAGACCTATGAACTATCTTCTAAATTAATTTTAATCTTTAATGAAAATGTTTTTTTATAATTACCATTCTACTTTTTTCCAGGGATTCTATAATGCTATGAATATTCATTTGAGTTCTTCAATGAATATCAATTTTCATTTGTGAGGTTTCTCTGATTTAGCATATAATCAGAATAGCAGAGGCTCAGCTACAGATTTAAGCTTGGATAAGGCTATACTTTAAGAGCTCAAGACATGATGGTTTCACTGTCCTCCCATATGATAGCACCTATTTTGTCAATACTACCCTTTGCTTCCTGAATGCATATATAAAGTTAGTATTCAACAATAAAGAGAAAATTTAGCAATGTCAATAATATAAATAATTATTACACATAGAATTTTATCACGAATTCAGTTCCTGTGTATACATTTTTTTACTTCCAATCTTTATTTCTCAAATTATGCTAAAGTCAATATGTTAATGTTAAAAAATACAGTATAAAGCCATGTCCTATTACAATGAATACAAATCCCTAAACTTACTCGATTACATATTCAAGTGAATGGTTAGGGCAAAAAATAAAAATTATAAAACAACAACATGGTTACATTTGATTAAGCCTATATGTTTCTGTTTTTAAGCTATAAATTTCATGTATAACTGAGCATATTCACATGCTACTCTCAAGGCTATTGACTCTCTATAACCTGATGATGGTAAAGCTCTATTGTTGTAGGGAGCACAGGACCCTTTTGTTCCATCCTGCCTGGCTAGTTTGACCCCTGAAATAAACACACAGAAACTGTATTAATTAAATTACTGCCTGGCCCATTATATCTAGTCTTTTCTTGGCCAACTCTCATATCTTGATCTAACCCATATCTATTAATCTGTGTCTCACCATGAAGTCGGGGCTTACCGGGAAAGATTCAGCATGTCTGACCTGGCAGCTTCATGGCGGCTCAGCTCTATCTGTTGCTTTCTTCCTCCCAGAATACAGTTCTGTCTTCTCTACCTATCTAAGTTCTGCCCTATCAGGCCAAGCAATTTCTTTATTGATTAAATAATGAAAGCAACACAAATACTGAAAGACCTCCTAAACCACTCTATTTCTGAAGACAATGCATTTAGTCAAACATTGAAAAATGGAGCTGGTGTCTAACTGAAAGTTTCACACTACTGCCTAGTATTCATGGCACTAGGATGAGGAGAAAAGTAATCATCAGTATCACCCAGGCACAAATCCTGAGACTGATACTAGAGTCCTGCCTAAAAAATACACAGTGATAATCTTAAGACAACTGTTATGAGAGTGACCAATCACTTTTAAAATTTTAATTTAAGGCCCATTCTATGAAATGGTAACCACATTGAAACTATTAACAGGAATAGGAACTTTAGAATAGATAGGTCACAAGCATTTTATGTAGCACATACTATATTCTACTAAAGGGATGTTAGAATATCAATGATTCTAAAGGACATATTTCTATGTACTCTGAGATATCTCTGTTGGTGTGGGTGGTCCTTCTTTCCGTGTGTTGCTTTCATTGGTTAATGAATAAAGAACTGTTTTGAGCGATGGGAGGGAAGAACAGAACTAGGTGGGGAAAACTGAACTGAATGCTGGGAGGAGGCAGAAGAGTCAGGGAGATGCTTATGCTTTAGTAATGTTTCTTTGAGATCTGAAGGTGCATAGATGTTCAGAATTGAGATTTCTACTTGAGGAGTTTCCTTGTGAAAAATATGAAATATCCTTCTTTGTCTATTTTGATTAACTTAATTTGAAGCCTATTTAGTTAGATACTAGGATAGCTACACTAGTTTGTTTCTTATGCCCATTTGATTGAAAAATTTTTTCTCAACCCTTTACTTTGAGATGATGTCTGTCTTTGAGGTTGAAGTGTGCTTCCTGAATGTAGTGGAAGGATAGATTCTGTTTTCATATTCAATATGTTAGCCTGTGTTTTTTTCATAGACGAGTTGAGTACATTTATATTGAGGAATATTAATGACCAGTGATTGTTATTTCCTGTAATTGTAGTTTTTGCTTTTGGTGATATAATTATGTGTGTTTTTCCCTTCTATAGGATTTGCTGTTGTGAGATCATCTTTTTTATATTTGTGTTGGTGTAGCTTAATTTCTTGGGTTGGAATTTTTCTTCTATTCCTTTGTATAGGACTGAATTTGTGACTAGGTGTTGTTTTAACCTGGTTCTATCTTGGAATATCTTGTTTTCTCTGTCTATGTTGACTGAAAATTTCGCTGGGTGTAGTAGTCTTGGCTGGCATCCATGGTTTCTTATTGTCTATACAATGCTTGACCAGGACTTCCTGGTTTTCATTGTTTCCATTGATAAGTCAAGTTTAATTCTGATATGTCTGCCTTTATATGTTACTTGTACTTTTTTCTTTGCAGCTCTTAACAGTCTTTCTTTATTCTGTATGTTCAGGTTTTTTTTTAATTATGTAGTGAGGGGACTCATTTCTTTTTTCCAGTTTATTTGGTTTTCTGTAACCTCCTTCTACTGTCATAGGCATGTCCTTCTTTAGGTTGGGGGAGTTTTCTTTTATAATTATGTCGAATATTTTTTCTGTACCTTTCAGTTGAACTTCTCCTCCTTCTATGTCTGTTTTTCTTAGGCTTGTTTTTTTTATAGTGCCCCATATTTCCTGAATATTTTGTGTTATACTGTTCTTAGACTTAACATTTTGTTTGACAGATGATTAATTCTATTTCCTCTTTTGTATTTTCAATACCTCACAATCTTTCTTCAATCTCTTGTATTCTATTGTTTATGCTTGCTTTTGTCATTCCTGATCATTTACCCACATTTTCCATTTCCAGAATTACCTTGTTTTGTATTTTCTTTTTTGTCACTATTTTTGTTTTGTTGCAAGAGGAGTGGCGGGGCTGTGTCCCCGGCACCCGGCTGCCCACATGGCTTATGCCCCGAAATAATTACACGGAAACTGTATTCTTTTAAACACTGCCTGGCCCGTTATCTGTAGCCTCTTATTGGCTAGCTCTTACATATTAATCTAACCCATTTCTAATATTCTGCGTAGCCCACGAGCTGGCTTACCAGGGAAGATCTTAACCTGCATCTGTCTGGAGTGGGAGAATGATGGTGACTCCCTGACTCAGCTTCTTTCTCCCAGCATCCTGTTCTATTTACTCCACCCACCTAAGGGTTGGCCTATCAAGGGGCCTAGGCAGTTTCTTTATTAATAAGAAATCACTCCCACATCATTTCCCCTTTTTCTGATTAAACAAAAAAGAAAGGCTTTAACTTTAACATAGTAAAATTA
This sequence comes from Microtus agrestis, assembly GCA_902806775.1. Lineage (NCBI taxonomy): Eukaryota > Metazoa > Chordata > Mammalia > Rodentia > Cricetidae > Microtus > Microtus agrestis. The sequence goes on along the minus strand of CADCXT010004242.1, from coordinate 21,554 downwards.
CATATAACAAAACAGTTATCAAGTAAGAATTACAGTTACAATATTTATATCTATTTTATCTTTTATCATAACTAAGGAAAACTATAACTATAACTAACCATTCTTCAACTGCATCAAAGACTCCAGAAGGATATAATACTACCCAAGTAAAGAAGAAATAAGAAAACTCTAGAAATGACAAAGACATCTCACTGCCTGGACAGTCATCCAAAGGTCTTTTGTACCATTGAAGAAGGCATCCATCTTCAGCCTTCAGGCCCATAGTATCCAGCAGATATTTTCATCAAGCAGGAAACTTAAAGACAGTTCAGTCATTATCTGCTGTGTCCTGCAGAATGTCTCACAGACTCCTTCATAAGTCATGAACCCGATAAATTTATTGCAATATTGGCTACATATGGCCTTAATTTTCCTATTTGTCCCTCAGGCCCTATACATTCAACCCATCTCGTGCTCTGTCTTACTCGAGATAGGGTTCCAATTCCTAGGAGCTGAACATTTACATTCTGAAGAGGCCAATATGGATGCCAAGATTCTGGGGTAATGATACTTACATCAGCACCTGTGTCCAGCAGGCCTGTAATAAAAATGCCATTTACACACACTCTCAACTTAGGTCTTTGATCATTTATGGAAGTTTGCCAAAACACATGTAACTCATCTTTCTGATCGTTATTGTTTGTAACAGTAGGCATGAGGTTTTCTAATTGTCCTGACGAGGCACGTTCTCTGCAGTAACTGGAAATAACTGAACCATGTTTGCCATGGGGGCCTGTGAGCCCCCATTCACGTTTCCCATCTGTATTAGGTTGCCTTGTCTATCCCTTGTAGATCTGCATTCATTCGTCCAATGTCTGCCCTTTCCACATCTTCTACATAAACCTGAGGGCTGAGTCCTCCTATTTCTGTTATTTCTAGAAGATGCATTATTATTATTTCTTAAAATCCGTTGTCTACAATTCCTTTTCATATGACACATTTTGCCACAATTAAAACATTTGGTATTCTGGTGTCTCCTTTTACCATTGGAAATTGTTTCTTCTACCCATGCTTCAGTGCCATAATCAAGTGTATCAACATCCAGTGTATGCAAGACCCATTCTTCCAAGGGCGCTGATCTGAGTTTTAAAGGCCCCCAAATCCTTTTGCATTCTACATTTGCGTTTTCATAAGCCAAAGACTCGATCATTATATGTCTTGCTTCTGGGTCAGATATCCCTATTTGTACAGCCTTAGTTAGTCTTTCTAAAATGTCACTAAAGGGTTCTCTCTGACCCTGTTTAACTGTGACAAATGATTCCATTCTCTGTCCTGGGTCTTGTACCCTTTCTCAAACCCTTAAGCTGCTGTAGTACACATGGAGAGTGTGTTTTCATCCAAATTAGCTTGTTCCTGTGAGTCAGAAAAGAGCCCTTCACCTAGAATTTTATCTAGGGAAATGTCAATTCCCTACACTTTTTCCTGCTGTTCTAAAAGTTTAGCCTCTTGCCTGAATAAGCATTTCCATTTCAATTATGGTCCACTCTCAAGTACTGCAGAGCTCAGTTGGAGCTAGTCCAAGGGAGTTGCTCTGCTTGTCATGGCCCAAGATTTTAGCATCTCTTTAACAAATGGGCGTGCATCCCAAAAGTCATGACAACCTGTTTAATTTCTTTGAGATCATTCATACGGGTAGGCTCCCATGTATATTCCTTGATGACCCTAGGGTTTCTGGAACCAATCACCTTCTCTGTTGTTATTACTGGAAAGGCAGGTAGAGCTGCAGTTAGAGCTTTGTGGAAATTGTCCCGGAGGGATTTACCCACAGATGTAGTTAAAATTTGCCTTTCTACCGTTTGTTCTTCTTCATCAGAATTTAGAAATTCCTCAATCTTTTCAATTCTATTCACCATTGCCTTCTGCAATGTCTGTATCTCCTGTCCAGAATTATGTTCCAAAGCCTTCATTGAGGATTCTAAAGTACGAAGTTTGTCCATTAGAGATAAGTTCTCATCTTTGGACATAATTTTTATGGCATAAACCGTGCCTTATGTATTGACAATCTTTCCACCAATCTGTCATAAGCTTTAGACAAAATTCGATTATCACATTCAACAGTTTTGATTCTCTCAGTTAATGTTTCAGTTCCTACAGAAAGGTACTGAAGCTTAAGATCTAAATCAGCTGTTCCCTCTTCCATAGTAATGAATTTCTCCTTAATATCAGCCTGTAATGTTTCAGTATCTATAGAAAGGGATTGGAGTTTACGATCCAACTCTGCTGTTCCCTCTTCCATAGTAATGAATTTCTCCTTAATATCAACCTGAATCTTTTCTAAATTTTGCTCAGTCAATAGAGTCTTGTTTAACAAATATCTGTTATCTTCCTGTAGAACTTCAAACTGATGCTTGAGAAGATCATTGTCATGCTTAATAATTTTTAGCTGTTCAACCTCTGCCTTAAGAATCCTGGATTTGACTCCAATAGTTTTTAGCCATTCATCTTCTGCCTTAAGAATCCTGGATTCGTCTCCAATAGTTTTTAGCCATTCAACTTCTGCCTTAAGAATCCTGGATTCGTCTCTTAAAGACTTCATCATTCTTTTGTTGTCAAACCACCTAAAAAACCCTGCCCTGTGGGAAGTCCAAGGCCCTCCCCACTACATCCAGGCCAAGGGAGCTGTGCATACATATAGACTAGGGTCCCAAAATGCCAGAATGTGTCGTATAAACAAGTCCCAATGCCTTTATCAATGGCTTCTCAGTCAGCCCCCATTGTCAGCCACAATCAGAGAGTCCAGTTTGATAGTAAGTGATATTAATGACCAGTGGTTGCTAACTCTGGTTATTTATTTATTTATTTATTTATTTATGGTGGTAGAGTTTGTGTGTTTCCCTCCTTTGAGTTGTACTGATGAAGGGTTGTTAGATGTCTGAGTTATTGTGGTAATTTTTGGATTCCTTGGGTTGTGGTGTTCCTTCTATTATTTTCTGTAAGGCTTGATTTGTGGCTACATATTGCTTAAATTTGTTTTTATCCTGGAATATTTTGTTTTCTCCATTGATGGTGAATGAAAGCTTGGCTGTGTATAGTAGTCTGGGCTTGTGTTCATTGTCTCTTAGTTTCTGCAGCACATCTATCCAAGACCTTCTGGTTTTAATGGTTTCTTTAGAGAAGTCAGGTATAATTCTGATAGATTTACCTTTATAAGTTACTTGACCATTTCCCTTTGCAGCTCTTAATATTCTTTTTTTATTCTGTATGTTTTATGTTTTGATTATTATATGGCGAGGGGATTTTTTTTGATCCAGTCTATTTATTGTTCTGTAGGCTTCTTGAACCTTCATAGGAATATCCTTCTTTAGGTTGGAGAAGTTTGCTTCTATAATTTTGTTGAATATATTTTCTGGGCCTTTGAGCTGTAATTGTTCTCCTTCTTCTACCCTTATTATTCTTAGGTTTGGTCTTTTTATGGGGTCCCAGATTTTCTGGATGTTTTGTAATGGGAATTTGTTGGATTTGCTGTTTTCTTTGATCAGTGTGTTTATTTTTTCTATAGTGTCTTCAGCATCTGAGAGTCTTTCTTCTATCTCTTGTATTCTGTTGGTTATACTTGTCTCTGTAGTCCCTGTTCATTTACATAGATTTTCCATATCCAGCCATCCCTCGTTTTGTATTTTCTTCATTGCCTCCATTTCAGTTATCAAGTCTTGAACTGTTTCCATTATCTGTCTGGTTGTTTTTTCTTGGTTTCCTATGGTGTCTTTTAGGGATTTATTCATTTCTTCGAACTTTTTATTACTTTCCTCAGCCATTTCTTTAAGGGAGTTTTTCATATCCTCTTTAAGGGACTCAATTACTTTCATAATGTCTGTTTTTTCTACTTCTTCTGAAATAGAGTGTTCAAGTTTCCCTGTTGTATGTTCACTGGGTTCGGGTGTTATCATGTTGTTTTTCAGATTGTTGGAGGAATTCTTGCATTAGCGCCTGCCCATCTCATCCTTCAAATGCTCTCCAATGGATCTTCTTGTACAGGATCAGCGTCACTTGCTGACCAGGGACCTCGCAGACAAAAAGACTAGCTTGCTGCATGCAGGCTCAGTGAAACAAAGGGACTTCTGCACAGTTGCACTCACCACTTTATCCCCAGAGCTTCAGACCCAAAACAGGCTGAGTTGGGGGATCATATGACCCCACAGAAGGGAAGGTGTGCCTGGAAAGAAGCAGGGATGGGATAGGAAGCAATTTGTACTTTTCAATGATGATAAATATATGAACATATTTGTTACAACATATTGTCTATGTAATTGAACTTTGATTTAAAATATGTTCTATGTAATGATAAAATTTTAAGGTTATAAAGATCTATTCCAGATTAACAAAAGTTAACATTCTCAAACATACATCTCACCTGTTAATGTAAAGAGAGTTATAGTCAGGATGCTGCATAAAATAATGCTCCACAATCTCTCAGTTAGGGTCCAAATCTCCAGGCTGATTCTTCTCTGTAGTTGTAACTTATATATACCCAACAGCCTGCCCACAAATGATCAGAGTTCTTGTGAATATGGCACTTAAATGTTTAAATATTAAAAGGATTTTCATGACAGAGAAACATGTTAGCTCCTGGCAGCCACCCCACTTCCTCTAAAGAAGATAAATGGGTACAGAAGAATGTTCATTTATAAGATGTTTCATAAAGTGAAAGCACTAGCCAGTGAGCAAAACTGCCTTTCATCTAAACTGTTGAAGGTCTCCAGAAAATGGACAACAGGACATTGACGAACCAATAGCTTGGTTTCCCAGGGCAAGGTAAGCTGGTCTTCCTAGAGACTCCTAAACCACAGGATCTTCTGAAGCATGTCAGGGCTCATGCTGTCAGTCATAGGACTTGTTATGATTATTTTGTCACTTTAAGCCACACCCACTCCCTGAAGCCCCTCCTCTCATCTTGCCATCTTGGCAGTCTCTTTTCTCTCTCCCCCTTCTCCTTTCTCTCTCACTCTGTCCTTTTTTCCTTCTTGCCCCATCTCTCTCTTCTCTCTCCCCCCTTTCTCCCTTCTTTCTTTCCCATTCCATAATTCAACTAATAAATATCCAATTCTATTCTGTATGATGTGTCTGTCCACATGTCTCCCACCTGCTTGCTGTTGGGAACCTGTACCTTCTGGGGACTCACTGTCACCTGCCTAGCTACTCACCACATGGCTTGGCCCTGCCTGGGGCTAGTGGCTCTCCCGGTCAGGGAACCTCACTGTTGCCAGGACCAGCCCACCCCATTGCAAGCTGCTCGGGACCTGCAGGCAAAAATCATAATAGGACTGATGTTGTCCTAATGCCCCTGTCCTCAATGACCATGGATGACCCTGAGAAGTGGCTATCTAGGTAGCCAATCAAGTCACTGTCATCTTTAAATCAATAACGCCAGTAAATTTTATTCTTCTCAAGTTCTCTTATGCATTTTAATTACTGGTCGCTTTGCCAACCGACTTTTCAATTCTCGGTGTAGAATTCAGGTCACAGGCCTCATGCTCCTAGTTCTTTACCAGACTCAAAAAGGGTATAAACACACAAAATGATTTTTTTTATGAGTGTTAAAGTAATGTCATAATGATAGGGAATGAATATGTGCTTTTAGGTTTATTTATGTAAAGACATAATTACTCATGGGGTGAGTATCTAACAATGTTTTAGGGTCTAAGGATGTGATTTAAACTTTACAAATGCAAGTTATCAGACTTCTCTCTCACTATGCTGTTGTTCACATTCTTAACATTAATTAATAAAATTTTGACAAGCTATCTAGCATTGGCAGAGTACTACAACTACCGTAACTGCAAGACAAGATTTTAAATTCTCTTTGGTTGTTTTCTAGCTATATAACTAAAGGATGCTTTTCATTGTACAGAATACAATTGTCACCATCATTTCTGACAGGCATATACTGCCATTTCACAAAACAATTTTAGTACAGATTATGAAGAATAAAAATACTAATATGCTTAAAATTTATGCTGTCACAATTAAAAACAATTTTATAAGCTCCAGGTAGCCAACTTGGAGAATTCACCTCAAACATGTCAGATGTACCCATCCCTCAATTACCAAGCCCTAAGCAGTCCCACATTTTCCTGGCCCTGATACCCTCCTCTTCAGTCACCAGGAACTAAAGTTTTTTTTTCCTAAATTTAACCTTATGCTCTGTACTGCCAGCACATTGTCAGGTCCAGGAGACACCAGACAATTCCACAGAGCCTGGACAACAGTGAAAAACAGCAACCTTAGGATATGGCAGCACTCCAGCTGTCTCAGGTGACCCTATGCATGAAATCAGCAGGAAGAAGTCTCGAGAACTTGGCACTAAATTCGTTAAAGCTGCCATATTTTTTTAATAAAAACAGAAGTGAGAAATGTTAGTGTTCAATCATACCCTGGCATAGATTGTTAGAAGCAGATGGTAACCTGTCCCTTTAAAAAAGGCTAGCTCTGAAAGTGATCTGAAGGAGCAGGCAAGCAATCCCCAAATTATCTCCAGAAGTAAGCAAGCAAGGCCTGAGCAACACCTGGGAGAAGGCATGCAAAGCCCCAGTGACCTCCAGGAGCAGGTCTGAGTGATCCTAAAGGGGCAGTCAAGTAATGCCTGTATGACCTCAGTGAGCAGGCAAATGATCAAGTATAATCCAGAAGCAGTGAGTAACCAATGGGAGCAGGGAAGCAAGGCCTGAGCAACCTCCGCCAGTATGCAGGAAAGACCAAGCAACATACAGGAGTGCCTGATCAGCCTCCAGGAGTGATGAGCAACCTCATCTGGGGACAGACAAACAAGGTCCGAGTGATCTCCAAGAGCAGGTAAGAACGCTCAAGCAAACTCAGGGAGTACCAAACAACCTATGTGACTGAAATCATTGTCAGGAATTCACCTTGAGGAGCAAACATTTGAGCCTCTCACCTGGAAGAAGTGATCACCAGAGAGGCATCCCCAACTGTACAAATTAGAGGAAAAGATGGGTAGACAACAAGGTAAGAATACATTCAACAACACAAAGAGCAACAGGGGACTACTAAAAACTGCTGGTTCTACAACAGCAAGACTTGAACACCCCAACACAGATGAAGCAGAAGAAATTGACCTTAAAATAACATTAGAAAAATGTTTGAGGTCCCTAGAGGGGAAATGTAAAATCTCAAAGAAGTAGAGGAAAAGATAAAAAAAAATGGAAGAAATCAATAATAAGAAAAGCAAGAAATAGCAATCAAACAGATGAAATAAATGATTCAAAACTTGAAAACAATGTTGAAATAGGAGTGGGGGGGCAGCATTCCCAGCACCCCGGCCGCCCACACAGCTAGCTTTACCCAAAATAATTACACGGACACTGTATTCTTTTAAATACTGCCTCTTCTAGGCTAACTCTTGCACCTGGACTAACCCATTTCTACCCTGCTTGAGAGAGGGTGTGTGGGGGAGTGTGAGGGGATTGGGAGGAGGGAAGTTAGTGTAAACAAATGAAAGGAATTTTTTTTTAATTTAAAAAAGTACAAATTAATTTAAAATATTTGAGACTTATTGCTTCCTTAGTCTAAAAGGAGGTAAAATGAACTGAATTTTATATATGCGCAGTTGAATTTAAGTTGCATACACAGATACACGTAAAGAGTTCAAGCTGGTTTATATTGTTTACATTTACACATAAAAAAAGTAAATGAAAAGTGGGTGAGAGGAAGCTGACTTTTCCATCCCTGAGTCACATGTGTCACATGTCACATGTCACACAGATGTATAGGTCTTTGGAGCAAAGAAATAAAGTGGAGAATCCTATCCATCAGTGAAAATCAGATTTGGTAGAGATGTGAGAGAGCTTTTATAGATAGATAGAATCTTTGCATGGAGGTAGACTGTAGTGCCACTTAGTTGGGGTAGAATTGCATGAGTTTGGCTCCTCCCAGTCCAATCCTGGGGCAAAGTTTGTGGCTCCTCTCAGTCCAAACCTGGGGCAGAGTGTTGCAGAGGCAGCTGATCATATGATCGCCCATAGCAAAGATGGAGGTTTGATCATCTGATCTGATATCTTTGTCCTAAGTCAAGATGGCATAGGTAACATAGTCACCCACAGCAAATATGACAGTGAGGTCATCTGACCTGCCCTTAGCCAAGATGGTACCTAACCATATGTTGCAAGTCACTGAGAATCGATGTGTCTCACAGAGCATTTATACAGCTGGCATACAGAATGTGTAAAACACAAATTTAGAACAGAATTACATCCACGTAGCCAGACAATTTACACATTTTTTTCATACACCATGTAGACAGAAAAATACATTTTGTGTATGGAAGGGAAGGTGAAAGGGGAGAAGAATAGAGGGAGAAGGGGGATGAGGAGAAGGAGGCAGAGAGAGAGAAAAACAGAAAAGAGAGAAAGGGAGGGAGGGAGAGGGGAAAGAAAGAGAGAGGAGGGGGAAGGGGAGAAAGAAAGATCTGCTTGCCTCAGCAAAGGAAGGTGGAGTGGGGTTGGGGGGTTGGGGAAGTGGGCGAAGCTTTCTCTTAAAGGGACAGGACAGACCATTACAGACTGGAGCCTGAACACCTGAACACACACACACACACACACACACACACACACACACACACACACACACACACACACACACACACACGCACAGTTGAGAAGCAAATCCAAATCTTCTCTCATGGAAGCCTGGACAGAGTTGGAGGAGTGGCCTACCATTAGCAAGTGTGTGAAATTCCAGCAGACAGAAAGGGAGTTGGAATGTGAGCTGTTGTTCCACCTTCAGGACCTCTGTGTGACTCAAGCCATCTGCCACCGGGCAGGAGGGAACAGGGAGAAAGCCTGGTCAAGTCATGCAAGGTACCCTTGTAAGATAGGGCAGGAGAAAGATGGGCCCAAACCTCAGCAAGTCCAAAGTAAGCCATACAGAGAGAGGTTGAGCATGTAGTTTTGTTTAGAAAGAGAGTATTGGGAGAAGAGAGGGAGGGTAGGAGAGACAGAGACACGGAGAGAAAAAACAGGGAGGAAAAACATAGAGAGGGAAAGAAAGAGACTGAGAACCACTTCCTGGGGAAAGAGAAAGCTCAAGAGTGGCTAGAACTTGCCTCCTAAAGAGACAGGGTAAAATCTGCTCATGAGTACTGTGTAGAGTGTGCCTGAATACTTGCAGGAAGAATATTCCCAAAATACATTGTCTTAGAATTGTTTTCAATAAAGTTTTTAAAGATGCAAGTTTCATGAACAGTTGGGCATTTACCTTTTTTTTTCTTTTTGAGACACAGTCTAATTGTGTAGTCTTATTTGGCTTGGAACACTCAGGATTCCTCCTGTCTTCGCTTCCTGAGCTAGACAACTAAAGGTATACAACACTTTATGTATATAGATGAGTATTTTCTTTGTTATACAAACAGAAAATACTGCACCTCTTACAAGTTTTAATTGTTTAATAAGTCTGTAGGCAAAAAAATTATACTGAGATCAACATCCAGCATTCCAGTGATGTCTTTGTTATGATATGTTATGGAAAAATTGTCAGATGGGATGTTGCTGACAAGAAATCATCACCAGAAGTAATTCTATGAGTCAAAAATATGTGTAAAATTCTCTTAAATGCATTGTAACTTTTAGTTTCCTAGGCACAATGAATACAAGTTCCACAAATTACTGCCTACTGTGCAAATTAAGTGGTTACACTCCAGAGCTACAAAACCACTACTTTCAATTCCAGGAGAAAGTTAACTATTATAGGTTTGATAAAATAAATAATGTAAAATAAAACAGAGGTTCACAATCATTCATATATTTCAATCCTAATGTACATTGAAAGTTGGAATAAATCTTTTAATCTTATGAAGAAACTTAGTTTCAAATATTCAATAGTATTTTATGTCAGAAAACAATATTTATTTTCTAACAAAATATTACAAACTAGTTTTAATGTATGTGTTCTGCATTTGTTTAAAATGTATCAACTAATACAATTAATTAGAATTTGCATGTTATTCAGGAAAGAGAAACAACAAAACCCAAAAGTAATAGTTAGTTAAACTAAAAAAAAATAAAATTTATATAATCTCCCAGTAGATAAGCAGCATGTAAGTATATACACTTCTAAGTAGTAGATAGATATATAGTATATAAAGAATGGATGAATTTAGAGAAAGTGACAACTGTAGATTAATGAAGACAGGTTATTTAATTTCAAATAAAGTAGAATAGTTTTACATGGAATAAAGACAGATATCTTATTTCTTGATTAGCAAGTAGGTCTTCATATCACAAGTAAGTTTAGTAATTTGGATTTTGGCTCACTAGATCATTAGCTACAAGAGAGGTTCATATGATGAAGAGACCATGTGTTGGGGAATCAGGGAGGAGTGCAAGGTGGTGAAACTGTGTTTTGGATGAAAATATACAAACTGGATACAGAGAAGAAGAGGAGATGGCAGGAGGAACTAAGCTAAGAGAGAATAAAGGAGGAAAATCCATAGAAGGTGTGAAGATTCAGGAGACCAGTTTAAGTATTTAGCCACTAATTGACAGAAAAAGCAAATACAATCTGTGAATGTCAGTAAGAAGCCATAGCCTGGTCTGACATTTATTTGCAAAGGTTCATTCCAGTTCTAACATAGAGAATAGATCATAAAGTGCAGAGAAATATATTCTGGATAACAAAAAAGAGTTAAGAATTTACAAGGATTATGGAAATACTTTATGATATTTTTGGTGTTGTTTATTAATAGGTTGGAGCAAAATTAGATTTATCCTTTCATTGAAATGATGCTAAAGTCTTCTAGAGTATGACTTAATAATCAGAACTGGATTTTTGTAAATGAAATTGAATTTGCTAATGTGATATTTGTAATATTAGAAAAGTTGAATTCTATATCTATTTCTCAATTTCCAAAATTGATATTTTACATTATGAATATGTCTTTTCAGTCTTTGACCTTTGTGATCTAGGTCAATAGTTCTAAATGTCATGGCTTCTCACAATTGTTCTATTTCACAATTGGAAGTTAATGCGTAATTTTGTAAAGAAACATATATTATAAAAAGAGACTATAGGTAAAATATTTTAGTAAGCAAAATTGAAATAGTTTCTTTTGGCTTTTTAGATAGTTTTTTTTATTACAATATTTCCTCCTTTCCTTTTATCCCTTTAATCCCTCCCATTTATCCCTCTTCTTCAAATGTATGACTTTAAAAATCTATTTTTATTTCTTATATATTTGCATAATTATATATATTTCAAAATAAAACCTGTAATTCCATTTATTGTTACTTTTGTGTATGTTTTCAGGGTTCACCCTTAGCAGTGGATGACCAATAGATATACACTTCCCTGGGGAGCATCATCTTTCTTATTCTCAGCTTTTCTCAGTTGCCTATAGTTCTTTTTGTAGCATTGAGGTCCTGTAGATTTTTCCACATGCACTTTGGCAGGGTCATTTTTATTCAGTTTATGGGATCTGAAATTACTCAGGGAACTAGTCACTAGGCATACCAATGAGGATTACTTTGCCACTTAACACAATTACACTGATTAGGGGAATTAAAGTAGGAAGACTAACATTAAAAGTAGATATTCCCATGTGCTGGGCTTGGTCATTATACTATTTAAAAAGTAGGAAAATGAGTTGAACACAGACAGTTATTCACTGTTTCCTGTTTCTTGCTATTTGATACCACATGATACGATGCTTTAAGCTTTTGCCACCAAGTTCCCCACCATGGTGCTCCATATGTTGAACAAGGAAATAAAGTACATCCTATTTCCTTTAAGTTGCCTATCTTCAGTGATTTTTACCACTGCAGCAGGAATAAAATGAAGATAAATACTCAGAAATAAAGTTAAAATTGAAGAAATTCAATACGTAGCATAGAATTTTCCAATAAATATTCAAGATGCATCTGTGTATGTGTGATAGGTAGTTTAAAAAACTCCTACTAAATATGCGAAGTTTATATATTATCTTGTTACTAAAATGAATGGAGACAAAGAATGATTTTCACTGTTGAGTTAATTAAATCATTATTTGTAGAGAGCTGCGTGGAGCGCACCTGAGGGTGCTGGCTCCCGCCCTCCGCGATCCCGAAAGCGAGTGCTCTCTATGATAATCAATGATCACGCAATGATTATCAGCTGCCTGCATATGCCTGAACCTATGGGCTGTGCCCACCTGGCAATCCGAGTTTGGCAGCCTGTACCTTTTTAAGGGCTGGGAGAGATTTGCCGAGAGAGAGAGAGAGAGAGAGAGAGAGAGAGAGAGAGAGAGAGAGAGAGAGAGAGAGAGAGAGAGAGAGAGAGAGAGAGAGAGAAGGAGAAGGAGAAAGATTGCTGTGAATAAAGTCCTGAATAAAACTGCAGTGAGAAGAGCTCTGGGTGTCGTGTCATCCTTTCGGGTCGAGGGTGGCCATGACAATTATTTGCATGTTTTTTTTTTTAATCAGTCTTCGTTTTTAATCTGACCAATCCTAATCTCATGTAGAACAGTTCAACTGCTGCTTTATTTTTAAGCTAGCTGCAGCTAGTGGCAAATTTACATGTAAATTTACATCATTTTATTGTAAGTTATTAATTGAAATACACTTAAATTTACCATTCTTAGTAAGTAAATATTTTCTACATACTGCTCCTCCTACATAAAATACTAAACAATGCATAGCGTTTTCTGTTCATCATTTGATTCTGCTTCCTTTCTTTTATTTCAGTCACTGAGCAGGTCAAATAGTTAATGAGCAAGGAATTATTCTTAATTGTTATCATTTGTCAATGTTAAATTTTTCAAATTTTCCATGAGTACTGACAGGCTATTGAATTTAATAAGAACATGAGTGAGTAATCAGTTATTGTACAAGCAATAATCACACACTCTAATATAGAGACATATAATTTAGCAAAAAATATTCAAAGAAATTGTTATGTGTTATGATTCATGTAGAATGATTTTCAATGAGATAACTTGTAGACTATTAATTATGCCATTAGCATTATAGCATAAAGATGCATCATGTTAATTCCAATAATCAAGTATTACCAATCTTCTGGTTTTTCTAAAACCTTCTGTGTGTGTACAAATGGGGAGGAAAATTTATGTGTGCTGTATGAGTCCATATATAGAAATGTGCATACCTGTGTGCACATACATGCAGAGATTAGAGGAGTATGTCAAATATTCTCCTCTAGCACTTCCTATCTTTTCACTAAACCTAGAGCTAGACTAGTGATAACCAATAGCTACAGTGATACTCCTGACTCTGTCTCTCATACATCTTCTAGAATGCTGGGGTTACAAGTGAAAGGATGACCATGCATAAATCTTTTATATGTGGATGCTGGAGATTTTTAACTCAGGGACTTATGCTTTCTCAGCAAGAACTTTTACCTGTGAAGCCATCTCCCTAGCTTCTATGAGTATTCTAATGTATAGGTAGTCATTATGTCTATATAAAAAATAACTGCACATAGATAGTATCTTAGGTAACTTTCCTGTTGCTGTGAAAAAAACATGATAAAGGAAACTTATAAAAGAAAATATTTAATTGGGTTTACAGTTTTAAGTGTTTGAGTCCATGATGAGGGATGAATCGAATTTCAACAAGAACAGATGAAAGCTCACTTCTTTTTTCTTGTTTTTGTTCTCTTTCTTTATTCTTCTCTCATACAATAATCCCAAGTACAGTTTCCTGTCCCTTCTCTCCTCCAAGTCTCACCTCCATATCTCTTCTCCCCAGAACTGCTGCTCTTTCTATTCCCTTCAGAAAAGAGCAGGCCTCCCAGTGATATTAACCCAACACAGCATACTAAGATGCAATTAAGCAAGGTACAAAACCTTCTATGAAGGCTGGATGAGGCAATCCAGTAGGAGGAAAATTATGCCAAGAGCAGTTAGGAATCCCACTGCTGGGAATCTCACAAAAATCACAAGTTTAAAACCACAGCATGCATACAGGGTGCCTACCACCGATGCATACAGGCTCAGTGATTCCTGCTTCAGTCTCTATGAGGCCCTATGAGCCTTGCTTAGTTGATTTTGAGGGCCATGTTCTTCTGTTGTCCTCATGCTCTCTGGCTCCAGCAATTACCCTCACCCCTGTTTTACAAGTTTGTGAAGCTCTGCCTAAAGTTTGGATGTGTGTCTCTGCATCTCCTCCCATCAGCTGCTAAAGTAAGCCTCTCTAATTATGACTGAGCTAGGCACCTATCTAAAAGTATTTAAAAAAAATCTTTAGAAATGATTTAATTGGCTTTTGTTTTCTCAATGATGTTTAGTTCTATCCTATCTCTGAAATATCAGTTTCCAATACATGGGCACTCAAGTAATGATGGGCTCCCTTTCATGGCTTGGGCAACAACTTAGACCAGCCATTGTTTGGCTAGTCCCACAAACTCTGAGCCCTCATTGCCCTAGTGCATATTTAGGCAAGGCAGGATATAGGTTGAAGGTTTTGTGACGGGATTGCTGTCCCAGTTCCTCCACTGGGAGATTAGCCTGGTCATAGAATATGATCAATTCTGGAATAAGGCTACCCATCCAGAGCTAGCCGGGAGTGCCTGCCTTCCAGGCAGGTCTCAGGTTTCCCTATAGAAGGTGCTCCAGGGCCTCCAGTGGTCTCCTGGACCCAGCGCCGCCTCCCATGTCCTTCCGCTGGTCTCCGGATCTCTGGGCTACCAAGTGGCCCTGCTTAGGTGCTGAGGAGTTCCATCTGGACTGGTGCTGAGGAGTTCCATCTGGACGGACTACCACCCAGAGTGGCGTCCGAGTTGTGGTGCTGAGGAGTTCCATCTGGACGGGTCGGTTCCTGCTTCTACACTGAAGAGATACACCCAGAGAGTCAGTCACAGCAAAGACTAGACCAAGACACCAGGCCTCTCCAGGCTCCATTTGAAGGAAGAGATGGGAAGGCTCCAATGCAAGAATTCCCCCAACAACCTGAAAGGCAACATGTCATCACCAGAATCCAGGGATCCCGAAATAAGAATTGTACACCCTACTCCAGAAGAATTAGAAGAAATCGACTCAAAAGTGAATTATATGAAAATAATAGAAGACCTTAAACAGGAGGTGAAAAACTGCCACAAACAATTAGAGATGACAAACAAAAAGGTAGAGGAAATGAATAAATCGCTCAAAGATACCCAAGAAAACCAAGAGAAACAAGAAAAGCCAATCAAACAGGTAAGAGAAGCGGTTCAAGACTAGAAGAATGAAATGGAAGTAATGAAGAAAACACAAACCGAGGGAAGGATGGAGATGGAAAATCTGGGTAAACGAACGGGAACTACAGAGACAAGTACTACCAACAGAATACAGAGATTGAAGAAATAATCTCAGACGCTGAAGATACCATAGAGAAAATAAACGTACTAATCAAAGAAAACAGCAAATCCAACAAGCTCTCATCACAAAACGTTCAGGAAATCTGGGACACAATAAAAAGACCAAACCTAAGAATAATTGGAGTTGAAGAAGGAGAAGTGCAGCTCAACGGTCCAGAAAATATATTTAATAAAATTATAGAAGAAAACCTTCCCAACCTAAAGAAAGATATACCTATGAAGATTCAAGAAGCATACAGAACACCAAATAGGCTGGATCAAAAAGAACATCCCCTCGCCATATAATAATTAAAACACAAAGCATAAACAATAAAGAAAGAATATTAAGGGCTGCAAAGGAAAATGGCCAAGTTACTTATAAAGGTAAACCTATCAGACTTACACCTGACTACTCTATGGAAACCATGAAAGCCAGAAGGTCCTGGATAGATGTACTGCAGAAGCTAAGAGAACATGGATGCAAGCCCAGACTACTATACCCAGCCAAGCTTTTGTTCACTATAAATGGAGAAAACAAAATTTTCCAGGATAAAAACAAATTTAAACAATATGTAGCCACAAATCCAGCCTTACAGAAAGTATTAGAAGGAAAACCACAAACCAAGGAGCCCAATAATGACCACAATAACTCAAACATCTAGAGTCCCTTCACCAGTGCAACTCAAAGAAGGCAAACAAACTCTATGACTAAAAATCTGACTGGAGTTAACAACCACTGGTCATTAATATCCCTTAATGTCAATGGACTCAACTCACCTATAAAAAGGCACAGGCTAAGAGATTGGATACGCAAACAGGATCCAACATTCTGCTGTTTACAAGAAACACACCTCAACCACAAAGACAGGCACCTACTCAGAGTAAAGCGATGGGAAAAGGTTTATCAATCAAATGGTCCTAAGAAACAAGCAGGTGTGGCCATACTAATTTCTAACAAAGTTGACTTCAAACTTAAATCAATCAGAAGAGATGGAGAGGGACATTTTATACTCATAAAAGGAACAATTCATCAGGATGAAGTCACAATCCTGAATATCTATGCCCCTAATATAAAAGCACCCATGTACATAAAAGAAACATTACTAAAACTCAAGGATGCCATCAAACCACACACACTAATAGTAGGAGATTTCAACACTCCTCTTTCACCAATGGACAGGTCAATCAGACAGAAACCTAACAGAGAAATAAGAGAATTAATGGAGGTAATAAATCAAATGGACTTAACAGACATCTATAGATCATTCCACCCAAATGGGAAAGAATATTCCTTCTTCTCTGCAGCTCATGGAACCTTCTCGAAAATTGACCACATCCTCGGTAACAAAGCAAACTTACACAGTTACAAAAAAATATTCGTAACCTCCTGTGTCTTATCAGATCACCATGGACTAAAGTTAGAATTCAACAACAATGCTACCCCCAGAAAGCCTACAAACTCATGGAAACTGAACAGTCAGCTATTGACCCACACCTGGATCAAAGAAGAAATAAAGAAAGAAATTAAAGTCTTCCTTGAATTCAATGAAAATAAAGAAACAACCTACTCAAACTTATGGGACACTATGAAAGCAGTCCTAAGGGGGAAGTTCATAGCCCTAAGTGCCCACTTAAAGAAAACAGAGAAAGCACACATTGGAGACTTAACAGCCCACCTGAAAGCTCTAGAAAAAAAAGAAGCAGACTCACCTAGGAGGAGTAGAAGACTGGAAATAGTCAAACTGAGGGCAGAAATCAACAAAATAGAAACACAGAAAACAGTCCAAAGAATCAATGAAACAAAAAGCTGGTTCCTGGAGAAAATCAACAAAATTGATAAACCCCTATCCAAACTAATCAAACGGCAGAGAGAGAATATGCAAATTAATAAGATCAGAAATGAAAAGGGGGACATAACCACAGACATAGAGGAAATTCAGAGAATCATTAGATCTTACTACAAAAGCCTGTATGCCACAAAACTGGAAAATGTAAAAGAAATGGACACTTTTTTAGATAAATACCATATACCAAAGCTAAATCAGGACCAGGTGAACAATTTAAATAGACCTGTGAGTCGCGAAGAATTAGAAGCTGTTATCAAAAACCTACCTACCAAAAAAAGTCCAGGACCAGATGGTTTCAATGCGGAATTCTACCAGAACTTCCAAGAAGACCTAATACCTATACTCCTTAATGTATTTCACAATATAGAAACAGAAGAGTCATTGCCAAATTCCTTTTATGAAGCTACAGTCACTCTGATACCAAAACCACACAAAGACTCAACCAAGAAAGAGAATTACAGGCCAATCTCACTAATGAACATCGACGCAAAAATCCTCAACAAAATACTGGCAAACCGTATCCAAGAACACATTAGAAAAATTATCCATTATGATCAAGTAGGCTTCATCCCAGAGATGCAAGGCTGGTTCAACATATGAAAATCTATCAATGTAATCCACCATATAAATAAACTGAAAGAAAAAAACCATATGATCATTTCCTTAGATGCTGAAAAAGCTTTTGACAAAATTCAACATCCCTTTATGATAAAAGTCTTGGAGAGATTAGGGATACAAGGGTCATACCTAAATATATTAAAAGCTATTTACAGCAAGCCGACAGCTAACATCAAACTAAACGGAGAGAATCTCAAAGCCATCCCGCTAAAATCAGGAACACGACAAGGCTGTCCACTCTCTCCATACCTCTTCAACATAGTGCTTGAAGTTTTAGCAATAGCAATAAGAAAACATAAGGGGATCAAGGGGATTCGAATTGGAAAGGAAGAAGTTAAACTTTCGTTATTTGCAGATGATATGATTGTGTACATAAGCGACCCCAAAAACTCCACCAAAGAACTCCTACAGCTGATAAACACCTTTAGTAATGTGGCCGGGTACAAGATCAACTCCAAAAAATCAGTCGCCCTCCTATACACAAAGGATATGGAAGCAGAGAGGGAAATAAGAGAAGCTTCTCCTTTCACGATAGACACAAACAGCATAAAATATCTCGGGGTAACTCTAACCAAAGAAGTGAAAGATCTATTTGACAAGAACTTTAAGGAATTGAAGAAAGAAATTGATGAGGATACCAGAAAATGGAAGGATCTCCCTTGCTCTTGGATTGGGAGGATCAACATAGTAAAAATGGCAATCCTACCAAAGGCAATCTATAGATTCAATGCAATCCCCATCAAGATCCCATTAAAATTCTTCACTGATCTTGAGAGGACAATAATCAACTTTATATGGAAAAACAAAAAACCCAGGATAGCCAAAACAATCTTATACAATAAAGGAACTTCTGGAGGCATTACCATCCCTGACTTCAAACTCTACTACAGAGCTTCAGTAATGAAAACAGTGTGGTATTGGCATAAAAACAGAGAAGTCGACCAATGGAATCATATAGAAGACCCGGATTTTATCCCACAATCCTATGAAGACCTCATTTTCGATAAAGGTGCTAAAAGTATACAATGGAAGAAAGAAAGCATCTTCAACAAATGGTGCTGGCACAACTGGATGTCAACCTGTAGAAGAATGAAAATAGACCCATATCTATCACAATGCACAAAACTCCAGTCCAAATGGATCAAAGACCTCAATATCAATCTAAACACACTGAACCTGATAGAAGAGAAAGTGGGATGTACCCTACAACAGATGGGCACAGGCGATCGCTTCCTAGGTACAACCCCAGAAGCACAGTCATTAAGGGCAACATTGAATAAATGGGACCAACTGAAACTGAGAAGCTTCTGTAAAGCAAAGGACACTGTCACTAAGACAAAAAGGCAACCCACTGACTGGGAGAAGATCTTCACCAGCCCCGCAACAGACAAAGGTCTGATCTCCAAAATATATAAAGAACTCAAGAAACTAGACTATAAAATACTAATTAACCCAATTAAAAAATGGGGCACTGATCTGAAGAGAGAATTCTCAACAGAAGAAGTTCAAATGGCCAAAAGACACTTAAGGTCATGCTAAGCCTCCTTAGGGATCAGGGAAATGCAAATCAAAACAACATTGAGATATCATCTTACACCTGTCAGAATGGCTAAAATCAAAAACACCAATGATAGCCTTTGCTGGAGAGGTTGTGGAGAAAGGGGTACCCTCATCCATTGCTGGTGGGAATGCAAACTTGTACAACCACTTTGGAAAGCAGTGTGGTGGTTTCTCAGGAAATTCGGGATCAACCTACCCATGGACCCAGCAATGCCACTCTTGGGAATATACCCACGAGATGCCCGATAATATGACAAGGACATTTGTTCAACTATGTTCATAGCAGCATTATTTGTAATAGCCAGAACCTGGAAACAACCTAGATGCCCTTCATTGGAAGAATGGATGAAGAAAGTGTGGAATATATACACGTTAGAATACTACTCAGCGGTAAAAAACAATGACTTCGCGAATTTTGCATGCAAATGGATGGAAATAGAAAACACTATCCTGAGTGAGGTAACACAGACCCAAAAAGATGAACATGGGATGTACTCACTCATAATTGGTTTCTAGAGATAAATAAAGAACCTTCATCTGATGAAGGATGGAGATAGAGACAGAGACCCACACTGGAGCACCGGACTGAGCTCCCAATGTTCCAATGAGGAGCAGAAGGAGGGAGAATATGAGCAAACAAGTCAGGACCACAAGGGGTGCACCCACCCACGGAGACAGTGGGGCTGATCCATTGGGAGCCCACCAAGGCCAGCTGGACTGTGACTGAAAAAGCATGGGATAAAACCGGACTCCTTGAATTTGGCGGACAATGAGGGCTGCTGAGAAGGCAAGAACAATGGCACTGGGTTTTGATCCTACTTCATGTCCTGGCTTTGTGGGAGCCTAGCCAGTTTGGATGATCACCTTTCTAGACCAGGATTGAGGGGGGAGGACTTTGAACTTTCCACAGGGCAGGGAAGCCTGACTGCTCTTCGGTCTGGATATGGAGGGGGAGGAGGAGGGAGGGGGGAGGAGTGGGAGGAGGGGGAGGGAAATGGGAGGCGGGGAGGAGGCAGAAATTTCTTTTTTTCCAATATAAAAAAAAACCTAAAAAAAAAGAGCATAGCTTACAAACTTTTGGTTGGATGTCCAATGGTTAAAGCTCTAGTGATAATATTCTTATGGGAGACTTTGAGCTGCTAGGTAAAATTCTTACAAAAAACAGTTTCCAATAGAGAGCTTAAAACAGCTGCCTACCAGGTACTCAAGCAGGTAAAGTATAAATCAAAAGATAAAGTATACAATAATCAGCAAATACAGTATATTAATTATAATTCAGCTATGGCAAGTGTGTATATTAGATGTAAAACTTATTATACAACAGCTTTATAAAACATGCTGCTTATGGCTAAATCTTCTCAGTTTTGCTAGTTAAGATATTAAACTCTCAGCAAGGAGTGCTGATCTCGGAACCAGAAGAACCTTCTCGGGGTGAGTGCCTCTCTGACCCGCGGCCGAAACGGGCCAGGGAACTGTTTCCTGCAGGCCCTATACTCCTGCATACCGCCTCTCTCTTCATACCTAACCCAGCGGGTACCCAGAACCCTCCCTCACTTCTCTCTCCCTGCCATCTCTGGGCAAATAACATCACCCAGCTCAGCCCGTTTGGGCGCTGGGGCAGTATCCAGAGGGCAGCCGGGCGGGCGCGAATTCCTCTGGCCTCAGTAGCCTGCCTGCACGTGCAGGTAGGCACCTAGTTTACAAGCTTCCCAACCAGCAAGGAGAGCTGATCTTGGCTCCAGGAGATCCATCACTGGGGCACCTAGAGAGCCATCACGAGAGAGTCCCAACACAGGGAAGTAACATCAGTGGGCAAGGAGACCTGATCCTGTAAAAGAAGATCCTTAGGGGAGCATTTGGAGGAAGAGATGGGCAGGCGCCAATGCAGGAATTCACCCAACAATCTGAAAAACAGCGTGAAACCACCTGAACCCAGGGACCCCACATCAGGAGGACATGAACACCTTAATCAAGAAGAAGGAGAAAAAATGGAATCTTTGAAAGTGATTGACATCCTTAAACAGCATGTAAAAAACGCCCTCATGGAAATGGATGAGAAGTATAACAGAAAGTTTGAAGAATATAATAAATCAGTGAATGATACCCTCATAGAGATAGATGAGAAGTATAACAGAAAGTTTGAAGAATTGAATAAATCAGTGAATGACACCCTAGGAAACCAAGGAAAAACAATCAAACAGATAATGGAATCAGTTC
>CADCXT010004241.1:0-10709 GCA_902806775.1 Microtus agrestis | reverse complement strand
TAGAATACTTGTTTTTGGTTGGTTGGTTGGGTTTAATCTGGATTCTGTTTTGTTTTGTTTTGTTTTATTTCAGATGAGGGTGAGTCTTGACTGACCTGGCACTCACTATGTAGATCAGACTAGCCCTGAACTCATAGGGGTCCACCTGCCTATGTATATAGAAGGCTGGGATTAAAGGCATGCACCACCAAGCACATACAGATAGACTATTTTATGCCTATCTATACCTTCATGTCTGTTGCTTATATGTGTGTGCTTGTCTGCCTTGCATGGTAAGTATTATGACTCTTATTTATGGTGCTTATTTCTTTGTATTTTTTGGGATAAATAGCAAAGACAAATATAGCAAAGATTTAATAAATCATTGCTTAATTATATATATATATATAAAGCTGCAGTGTGAATGTGTTCTCTTTAAACACACAAATATAGACACACTAAGAATGTTACCCACTGAATAGTAGTTTCTAAAGTGAAAATGGGTGCAATGTAAGCAAAAAAGGACAAAATTTGCTTTCTAATAATACCTTACTGAGCTGATTAAGAAAATAATATTTTCTATTTGAAAATGGAAGATTCACTTCTCTCCCATTTTATTAATGAGCATTCATTATAATATTTACTTATGAATGTCCCCATTAAAAACTATATACTTCTGAAAACAGGGTTTAATCAAGAGGAATGAGGATTTGAGTTGGGAATGCTAGGATCAGAGCTAAAATATAAAGGTTATGAAAAAGCCTGCTGAACAGGATGAGATACTAAACTAAATTGAGCACAAGGAAAATGAATGGAAAGGAGAAAAAATCCTGTTATATTTGAGCTAGACTCTTAGAATAGGTGTGTGTGTGTGTGTGTGTGTGTGTGTGTGTGTGTTTTAAATTTAAGTCTGTCACTCACACCCATGCTGAGATTTTATTTGCCACATCCCCCTGAAATAGTTCAAACAGTAAGAATTAATCGTCATTCTGTATATAAAGAGAGAAATATGAATGAGTACTAATTCTAAACCCACAATATCTATGGACTGAACAGCAGAGGACAGATCACTAGAATGGAACCCATTATCTATAACCACAGAAAACTTGGTTCATATCTATTGTAGCTTTAATCAATTGGATTGGAATCCTTCATTTACACATCCATCATAAGTTAGAGTACAAGGTTAGAATACCACTCATAGTTTCATCTACCTAGTACTCTGCCTGGCACATAGCACACTCTCTGTGAATGGTTCCTAATTCGATGTCTACCACATTTAAAAGTAGTGAACATGGCCACAAGGATTTAGTTCCATGATGGAGCCCTTGCCTAGAATGCACAAAAACCTGGGGTCCTTTCTCAGCATGGTAAAAATAATCTAAAATATTTTATTTTCACAGACAATGACCTACCAAAAAATACTTTCTCTTTGCTTTCATGCCGTTCAATTTTCTTATGTCTCCTTTTCCTTCCTAATAAGTGTTTTTCAGTGCCAAGGGCCCTTTCCTATAACTACCTTTCATATTGTTATTCCTTAAAATATTGTACTTTATTTCTCCTGACATTTATATTAAATTCTGAGAAATTCTTTATCTCTTTGAATATCCCTTAATTTGAACATTATTTCTATTCTTGCTTTAAAAGAATCTCAATTTGATATTTTCTAGACCCTTTTATTTTAACCTCAGTATACCTTAACTTCTATTTTTTTTCAGAACTTTTTTTTATGCTGATTGGATGAGAGCCTTTGGATTGTGTTCCGAGTCACAAATTCTCTTCATATTACTGCTAACCTGTCCAAACAGGTTTTGTTTTTTCCTTTAAATTGTGTTCCCCTCCCCCAATTCTCAAAATTCTATTTGGTTATTTTTTTTTCAATCTATCTGTTTAGTTTTCAGTTTCTTATTTCTTTTTTTAAAATTTATTTATTTATTAAAGACTTCTGTCTCTTCCCCACCACCGCCTCCCATTTCCCTCCCCGTCCCCCAATCAAGTTCTCCTCCCTCATCAGCCCAAAGAGCAATCAGGGTTCCCTGCCCTGTGGGAAGTCCAAGGACCACCCACCTCCATCCAGGTCAAGTAAGGTGAGCATCCAAACTGCCTAGGCTCCCACAAAGCCAGTACATGCAGTAGGATCAAAAAACCCATAGCCATTGTCCTTGAGTTCTCAGTAGTCCTCATTGTCTGCTATGTTCAGCGAGGCCGTTTTTATCTCAGGCTTTTCCAGATCCAGGCCAGCTGGCCTTGGTGAGTTCCCGATAGAACATCCCCATTGTCTCAGTGTGTGGGTGCACCCCTTGTGGTCCTGAGTTCCTTGCTCGTTCTCTCTCTCCTTCTGCTCCTGATTTCTTTGTACCCCAAACTGAACTCAAAATCATCTAGCTGGTTTTGTCAGCAGGCACTCCTTTCCTTGGGGGTAGGGAAGACCGGACCAAAGATCTCTCCTCAATCACCTCTGGAAGTCTGGAACTCTTCTGTGTCCGCAGCCTCGACATCACGTTCAGAATTCATTTTCTTTCTGTGAAAAAAGCACAAACACATCCTCGACCCCAAATATATATAGGTCGGGTTTTTTCATGATGCATTGCAAGGGCTTTTCACCTTGTCTTAGCAAAGGTCAGCTTGGTGTCAACAAGCCAGATCCGTTTGCATCAGGATCTGCTGTCAACTTGTATGAGTTGCTTTGAAGGAGCCTTGTTATGCTCCATAATTTTTATTATAATTAGCCATATATGCAGTTCCTCCATTGGAAGAGCCAATTGTAAAATTTAGCATAAAATCCTTTAAGGGATTTTTTGCTATAGCTTTAGCAAAATACAGGTGCATAAATTGTAGCAATGATCTGGGAAAAGACCATTGTTTTTGGCCTTTGAATTTAGCAAAGGCAAATATCCAGGAATCAATCTTAAAAATTATCAATGAGTCTACTGTTTAGTATAAGAAACCTTGATCCTAGTCAAAATTTTGTTAAACCATTATCCAGATTCTATCCTGTCCTTTTATATCAGACAGGCTACTGGTTTTGGTGTCACCCAGCCCCCAGAATCCAGGGAGACCCGGCTGACATAAGGGCCAGGATGTGCTCCATGTACCTGAAACCAGCTCGCCTCACCCTGGCTACCCCACCTGTCCAGGAGCACAAATGCTAAACTGCTTCTGCAGCTTGAACTCTGGTCTGCTTTGGAGCTGAGTTGCAGACTAAACATCAGACTGCTTTAAACCTTGGGACACAGAACTCATTTTAATTAAAATATTAACCTCTCTTCACTTAAGAAGGGGGAAAATTGGGGGTTCCTGTGACTGTTGCCCAGAGGCTGGAACTGGCGATATATGATAACAACAATGTAGGTCATTGTACTCCCACTGAATTTGAGCTAATGATATTTGTAACTGCTTATAGATAATGGGTAAAGTTTGACACATGTTGTAAAGTGTTTGGTTTTAATGCATATGTTTAAAATTTTGGATTTTGATCCCTTTTACACTGCCCTAATTTTTTGGCAGGCAGCACACGTAACTTTATGTGGAGTAGGCATTTAGGAATGTGGTCATTCCATAGGCCAGACTAAAAGGTGAATACTGGGTTGGGAAAAAGCCCTTTCTTCTTATCTGGAGATGGAGTTACTGGTGCCAAAACTATATCATTATATCTTTTGTTTGAGGAGCTCTTCAGAGTCTTTTCATTAATGACAGACGCAGGGGCCCAATGACGGGAGTTAGTGTGGATTCTCGCCTGAAGAGCACACCATACAGAGGTTGTAGAAACCGGCTCAACATGGCATGGTTCAGGTATGAGGGTGCTCTCCACATGGCCTAAGACAGGGTACCCTGTGATCTGCTTACTTTAATCCTGCTAGATGCCTTTTACTTGAGGAGCTCCAAGGAAGGGCGACTTATGCCAGGATAATCCCCCAACCTAAGGCAGGGCCCTGGGAACCCTAGGAAGGGTAAGGGGAAAAAAAAGGCCTGGTCCCCACTTGACCTAGTAGTCATCGGGCACCCCTCTGTTCCCAGGAGAGAGGGATTACTTCACCACTCGAGAGGAGGGTCTCTCCTTGTCTCAGTCCCTTCTCCTTTGCTCTGACACCATGGTTGACTCTGACTGGTGCTCTCCACTTGATAGCTGCCTGCCTTTGTATGGGAGGGAAGGAGGGGATCTGTTGGGAGCTGTTTCCCCCTAGAGATCACTGCAGGAACCATCGCCCTGGGGAGACTATGGGGAACCCCACACCCATGGTTGTACTGGGATTGGTTCTGTTGCCCCACACCCAGTTGAAGCTGTTAATGGAGAAAAATAAAATAAATAAATAAAAAAAAATCATCTAGCTTTGGCCTGGAACTTGTAAGCCCTCTGACTCTGTGTTCCACACTCTGGCATTACAGTGGTAGGCTTACACATGGAAGTTTTGAGGAGATGGGGATCAAAATTTCTTCAGACTCTACCAACTAAGTGGATTTCCATGCCCTCACTTTTCCAGTCACTGTTAAATTGCCTTTCATTTGACTTCTTTAGCATATCAAACATTCTTATTTCCTGACTCCTTTCTGGTTATTCTTAATCATGAATCTCTTTCTTCAGACTTCCACCCATAAGGCTTACTTTTTTGTACACTGAGGGATTTTCTTTTTGTTCTTGTTGATGCTGTGAGCTCAGACATTTTGGAAATTTATCAGTGTTAGTTCATTGAGAACACTTAAAAGTTCTTTCAAATGAAGTTTTCTCATTGGTTCAATGTACCTAGAAGTGTAATGTTTGTGGGCTGGTTTTTCTTCTCTAGTACAATACATCCACATTGAGGTTTCCCCTTTTTCCACTCTCCCTATCCAACCTCTCTCCTTCCCCTCCAGATGTACTCATAAGTTTCCCTTCAGAAAAGAGCAGACCCATCAGGGATATCAACAGAACATGACTTAACAAGTTACAATAAGACTGGGTAAAAATCGAAGGGTTACCAATCAAAGACCAAACCATTTCTGAAATAAAATACCTAGTGTTCTGCACCGGAAAGTACTTGAGGGTAGACATGTTGAAAAGTCACAGCAGAAACTATTTCTTCCTGTAATCTCCTTTCTTTTAGGCAAGTGACTATTTCTACATAATACAGGAGGTATTTTCAGGGACTGTGGAGATAGCTTAGTTGGTCAAATCTTTGCGGTATGAACATAAGTTCCTGAATTCTATCCCTAGAAATTTTATATATAAAGAGTTGAACATGCTTGCAATCCCAGACAAGTAAACTGGCCTAACTGATTGGTGAGCTCCAGGTTCCATAAGAGACTTTGTCACTAAAAGGAAAGAAAAAAGTATGAGCAATTGGGGAAGACATCAAATATCTTCTGGCACATGTACACTTACACACACAGAAAAAGGAAGCATTTTCTAGACTGCTCACTGAGGTAAGTCACCATTAGAGAATTTGGGCATTATGACAGGTCTCTAGTCACCATGGCTGTTTTGCCTGAGTCCCAGTTTCAGTTCTACTATTCAGTACTTCAGCATTGATCAGTCTATTAGGAAGCAAATACTTCCAAGACGGAGTCTGGCCTGATTGCCTCCAGAAAACCAGGCTTTACTGCCTAAATTCCATTGTTTCTCTGACTTAATTTAAACTCAGTACTATTTTTTTCTTTCTTTTTTTTTTTTTTTTTTTTAGTTGTTGAAAAAAAATTTCCGCCTCCTCCCCATTTCCCATTTCCCTCCCCCTCCTCCCACACGTTGCCCCCCTCCCCCCACTCCCCTTCCCCTCTCCCCCTCCCCCCCACTCCATTCCCCCTCCCTCTTGAGAATGAAGAGCAGTCCAGATTCAGCTCAGTACTATTTTAAAAACATTTAGAATATAGTATTCAACTTTGGAGGTTTTCTGTATTGAAAACAAAATGTTCTTTCACAACCTATATTACTGCCTGAAGTAGAAAATGTTCTCTTCCTCTGTACTCTACCCAGATAGTTTCATCCTGTTTAGACTTTAGTCCCTCACTGATTACTTTCAATTTTGTATTCTTTCCCCTAAGATTCAGGAATGAAAAAGAACCATCTAGTGAGTCCTTTCACGTTTGCTTTGCCTTATACCCACTGTGTCATTTAAATGCACAACAATCTATCAATGAGGCTAGAAATATCGATGGTTTTTTTCAGAATCTCTCTCTGTTTCTCTCTGTCTCTGTCTCTGTCTCTCTCTCTCTCTCTCTCTCTCTCTCTCTCTCTCTCTCTCACACACACACACACACACTTTCCAATTCTTGTCATAAATAATTATAGAATTCTATCTGGTAAGTGGCTTCTACAACCTCCAAGGTGACACCCCAGGTTCCATTTCTGGGTCATCTTCATCTAAAGCCAGTGGTTATCAATGTTCCTAATGCTGTCACCTTTTAATATAGTTCCTCATGAAGTGGTGAACCACAACCATAAAATTGTTTCATTGTTATTTCATAACTGCAATTTAGAGACTCTTATTAACAGTAATGTGATGCGGGCTTTCCTTTAATATGCTATGAATATGTTTTGTGACCTTTAGTTAATAAAGAAGCTGCTTTGGCCTTGTACAGGGCCCAATATAGTTAGACAGAAAAACTAAATTGAATGCAGGGAGAAAGAAGGCAGAGTCATCCAGATGCCATGTAGCTTTGAAGGAGAAAGATGCCAGAAACTTATGGTAAGCCACAGATTCATGACGATACACAGATTAATAGAAATGGGTTAGTTTAATATATCAGAGCTAGCTAGGAATATTCCTGAGTCGCTGACCAAACAGTGTAGTAGTTAATATAATTTTGTGTGATTATTTGAGTTTGGGTAGCCAGGAAATCGACGCACTGCCTCTGCTTATAATCATGTAAATATCTGATATGTAGAATATCTGATGTGTGACTTCAAAGGGGTCATGACCCATTGGTTGAGAATCACTGTATAGTTTCTGGAGAGAATCTCCAGTCATACATGGCTTTTGGCCTTTAATCTACTTAGCCTACATTTCATTATCAAAACTGCAACCAAAATTCTTTGTCCAAATTAGAGATATGATCATATTGCTCACCTGCAAAGAAACTATTACTTACTTCCCATCACTTATTGAATAAAAGGAAAATCCAGATTTCATGACAGTGCTCAAGATACCTGGTAATTGGATATCAATAGTCACAGCCTTCCCATAGTGTCCCCATATTTTACAATGTGTAACAATCCAGTTATACATACTCACCATCCTGTAATTTAACTTATTTACTTGAAATATGCTTTTCGTTCCTCTCCAGCTACCACAGTCTTCATTATCATTTAAAACCCAGCTCAAATTTTACTTATTTAATAAAGCATCTCCAAAATAAATCTCTCTCTAATCTGTACTCCCATCTGTTTATATATTTTCTCCTCTGTAGAATTTGTTATGCTGCACTTTTTAAAAAAAATTATTTATTTATTTATTAAAGATTTCTGTCTCTTCCCCACCACCGCCTCACATTTCCCTGCCCCTCCCCCAATCAAGTCCTCCTCCCTCCTCAGCCCAAAGAGCAATCAGGGTTCCCTGCCCTGTGGGAAGTCCAAGGACCACCCATCTCCATCCAGGTCTAGTAAGGTGAGCATTTAAACTGCCTAGGCTCCCACAAAGCCAGTACGTGCAGTAGGATCCAAAACCCATTGCCATTGTTCTTGAGTTCTCAGTAGTCCTCATTGTCCGCTATGTTCAGCGAGTCCGGTTTTATCTCAGGCTTTTTAAGACCCAGGCCAGGTGAGTTCCCAATAGAAAATCCCCATTGTCTCAGTGTGTGGGTGTACCCCTCGCAGTCCTGAGTTCCTTGTTCGTGCTCTCTCACCTTCTGCTCCTGATTTGGACCTTGAGATTTCTGTCCAGTGCTCCAATGTGGGTCTCTGTCCTTGTCTCCTTTCATGGCCTGATGAAGGTTAATATTCAAGAGGATGCCTATATGTTTCTCTTTGGGTTCTCCTTCTTATTTAGCTTCTCTAGGATCACTAAATATAGGCTCAATGTCCTTTATTTATGGCTAGAAACCAAATATGAGTGAGTACATCCCATGTTCCTCTTTTTGGGTCTGGCTTACCTCACTCAGGATAGTGTTTTCTATTTCCATCCATTTGCATGCAAAACTCAAGAGGTCCTTGTTTTTTACTGCTGAGTAGTACTCATATATTCCATACTTTCTTCATCCATTCTTCCATTGAAGGGCATCTAGGTTGTTTCCAGGTTCTGGCTATTACAAACAATGCTGCTATGAATATAGTTGAGCATATACTGTTGTTGTATGATCGGGCATCTCTTGGGTATATTCCCTAGAGTGGTATTCCTGGGTCCAGGGGTAGGTTGATCCCGAATTTCCTGAGAAACTGCCACACTGCTTTCCAAAGTGGTTGCATTAGTTTGCAGTCCCACCAGCAATGGATGAGTGTACCCCTTTCTCCACAACCTCTCCAGCAAAGGCTATCATTGGTGTTTTTGATTTTAGCCATTCTGACAGGTGTAAGAAGGCATCTTAAAGTTGTCTTGATTTGCATTTCCCTGATTGCTAAGGAAGTTGAGCATGACCTTAAGTGTCTTTTGGCCATTTGAACTTCTGTTGAGAATTCTCTGTTCAGCTCAGTGCCCCATTTTATAATTGGGTTGATTAGCCTTATACGGTCTAGTTTCTTGAGTTCTTTATATATTTTGGAGATCAGACCTTTGTCAATTGCGGGGTTGGTAAAGATCTTCTCCCTGTCAGTGGGTTGCCTTTTTGTCTTAGTGACAGTGTCCTTTGCTTTACAGAAGTTTCTCAGTCTCAGAAGGTCCCATTTATTCAATGAGATCCTTAATGTCTGTGCTGCTGGGGTTATACGTAGGAAGTGGTCTCCTGTGCCCATGTGTTGTAGAGTACTTCCCAATTTCTCTTCTATCAAGTTCAGTGCGTTCGGACTGATATTGAGGTCTTTAATCCATTTGGACTTGAGTTTTGTGCATGGTGATAGATATGGATCTATTTTCATTCTTCTACAGATTGACATCCAGTTTTGCCAGCACAATTTGTTGAAGATGCTCTCTTTTTTCCATTGTATGCTTTTGGCTCCTTTATCAAAAATGAGGTGTTCATAGGTTTGTGGGTTAAAATCTGGGTCTTCTATATGATTCCATTGGTCCACTTCTCTGTTTTTATGCCAATACCACACTGTTTTCATTACTGTAGCTCTGTAATAGAGTTTGAAGTCAGGGATGGTAATGCCTCCAGACGATCCTTTATTGTATAAGATTGTTTTGGCTATCCTGTTTTTTTTTTGTTTTTCTATGTAAAGTAGATTATTGTCCTCTCAATATCTGTGAATAATTTTGATGGGGATTGCATTGAATCTATAAACTGCCTTTGGTAGAATTGCCATTTTTACTAAGTTGATCCTCCCAATCCAAGAGCAAGGGAGATCCTTCCATTTTCCGGTATCTTCTTCAATTTCTTTCTTCAATGCCTTGAAGTTCTTGTCAAATAGATCTTTCACTTCCTTGGTTAGAGTTACCCCAAGATATTTTATGCTGTTTGTGGCTATCGTGAAAGGTGACGCTTCTCTGATTTCCCTCTCTGTTTCCTTATCCTTAGTGTATAGGAAGGCAACTGATTTTTTGGAGTTGATCTTGTATCCTTCCACTTTAGTAAAGGTGTTTATCAGCTGTAGGAGTTCTTTGGTAGAGTTTTTGGGGACGCTTATATATACTATCATATCATCTGTAAATAATGAAAGCTTAACTTCTTCCTTTCCAATACGAATCCCCTTGATCCCCTTATGTTGTCTTATTGCTAGATTTGAGTATGTTGAACCAGCCCTGCATCTCTGGGATAAAGCCTACTTGATTATAATGGATAATTTTTCTATTGTGTTCTTGGATTCGGTTTGCCATTATTTTATTGAGAATTTTTGCGTCGATATTCATGAGTGAGATAGGCCTGTAATTCTCTTTCCTGTTTGGGTCTTTGTGTGGTTTTGGTATCAGCGTAACTGTAGCTTCATGAAAGGAATTTGGCAATGACTCTTCTGCTTCTATATTGTGAAATATATTAAGGAGTATAGGTATTAGCTCTTCTTGGAAGTTCTGGTAGAATTCTGCATTGAAACCATCTGGTCCTGGGCTTTTTTGGAAGGGAGATTTTTGATAACAGTTTCTAGTTCTTTGCAACTAACAGGTCTATTTAGATCATTCACCTGGTCTTGGTTTAGCTTTGGTATATGGTACTTATCTAAAAAATGTCCATTTCTTTTGCTTTTTCCAGTTTTGTGGCATACAGTCTTTTGTAGTAAGATCTAATGATTTGTTGAAATTGGAGCAGCGGGGCTCCGTCCCCACACGACTAGCTTAACCCGAAATAATTATACACTTAATTAAGCACTGCTTGGTCCATTTGTATCTAGCATCTTCTAGGCTAACTCTTGCACCTGGACTAGTCCATTTCTAATAAGGCATGTAGCACCCCAAGGTGCGCTTACCGGGGAGATTCTAGCCTACGTCCACCTTGGGTTGGAGCTTCATCATGTGTGCCTCAGAGAGCAGAACTATCCCATCTGCCCTCTAGACAGGAGCATGGCGTCTCTCTCTGAAGTGTCTGGCTCTGAGAGGAACTGCGTGAAGTCTGAGCTCACTTCCTCTTCCTGCCAGCGTACTATTCTGTTTACTCCACCCACCTATGTTCTAACCAATAAAATGGTCCAAGCCAGTTTCTTTATTAGCCAATGAACTTCCTCCATCAATGATTCT